>VZTA01015424.1:0-18463 GCA_013398855.1 Mohoua ochrocephala | reverse complement strand
GGCCCTTCACCATCTTTATTGCCTTTGGATGCTCTTTAACTGCTCTTTATATCTTATATTGTGGTGCCCAAAACTGCACACAGAACTCGAGGTGAGGCCGCCCTGGTGCAGAGCAGAGCGGGATGATCCCCTCCCTTGCCTGGCTGGCGATGCTGTGCCTGATGCCCCCCAGGACACGCTTGGCCCTCCTGGCTGCCAGAGCACTGCTCTGATGACTCATATTCAACATTCAGCAGTGTCCAGTCAGTGGGGACCTCTCTGGATTCCCAAGACTGCTCAAAAATAATCAAGAGAGGTTTTGCTATGACATCTGACAGATCTTTGAGGATTCTTGGGTGAATCCCATCAGGCATCGTAGATTTGTAGGGATCCAACTGGAGCAGCAGAGCCTGTAAAGTTTCAGGGTTGACTGGGAATTGATCATTCTTGCAGTCATGGTCTTCCAGCTCAGGACACTGAGACTCCTTTGATCCATCATTCACATGGAAGACAAAGGCAAAAAATGAGTTAAACACCTCTGCCTTGTCTCTGTCCCTGTTTGTGAGGTAACCATCCTCACTCCGTAATGGGCCAATGTTACTTTTACACTGTCTATCGCCATTAATATATTTGAAAAAACCTCTTTTTATTGTCACACACATTTCTGGCCCACTTCAACTCCAGTTGAACTTTGGCTGCATGAATTTTCTCAGTACAGTGGCAAGCAACATCTCTGTATTCATCCCATGTCACCTGATCTTGCTTTCACTGGGCATATAGTGCTCTTTCTTGCCCTATTTCCAAGAGAATATTCCTGTTCAGACAAGCTGCCCTTCTGCCTCACCTGCTTGACTTCTCACTTTGGGAATTGCTTGCTCCTGTGCCCTAAGGAGGTGATGTTTAAAAAGTGATCAACACTGATGGACCCCAGCATCTGCAAAAACATTTTCTCAAGGGACCTTACTTACAAATTTCCTGAGCAGTCTGAAGTCTGCTCTCCTCGTATCCAGAACTGAGGTTTTGCAGGCACATTTCCTTCTGCCAACAGGGATTTTAAACTCAATCACTTCAGGGTTGCTGTGGCCAAGACAGCTGCGAATCTCAACTTTGCTGACAAGATCCACTCTTTTGAGAAGCAGGAGATCAAGGAGCGCATCTTTCTGAGTTGGCTCCTTTATGACCTGTTCTATAAAATTTTCATCCAGGTTTTTTAGGAATCTTCTGGTCCAGATTTTACCAGCTGTGTGATGCTCCCAGTTAATTTCTGGCAAGCTGAAGTCCCCCATAAGGACGAGAGCAGTTGGCTTGAAAGTACCCTTTAGTTCCTCAAAGAGCTGGCATCATCATCCTAAGTAGGAGGTCTATCGTAGACTCCCACAATGACATCCACATTGTTTGTTTGTCACTTGATTCTTATCCAGAGGGTCTCAATCCTGCCATTGTCAGCTGTGAACTCCATGCCCTCTAATCCTTTTTTTACATACGATGCTGCTCCCTGCTTCTGCCTTGCCTATCCCTCCTGAAGAGCCTGTAACCGTCCAGCAGAGCACTGCAGATTTCCAGATTGAGACTGTAGCATCTTTGAAAATAGCCAGTTAATCTCTTGCTCATTTGCTTGTATACTATTTAGCCTATTCATTTCTTCCTGTAGCTCTTTCACCTGGCAACACAGCTCTTCCAGCACAGCACACCTGCAAAACAACTGTCTGTTGACCCAGCCTTGCAAAGAGGCGTCAGGCACTCCTGGCAACCTGTGACCTGGAGAGATGCATCTACCAACATCAGGTCTGTCTGGCTGGAGGCCTCTGGCTTGGCTGGTTCAGTGACTGCCTCAGCTACAGGGGATTGAGCTTAACTGCATGTCAACACCATAACTAAGGAAGGTGAAACTAGTACGCTAATCAGACTGGGGCTAGAAAGATCTCTTTGCTCTTCCTTACCAGCTACCGAGTCCGTTGCCTCTCTTGGCTCCTCCCAGAACGGTAAAGAGGAGCCCTTCCTGCACACCCTGCTACGTGACCTGCTGTGCAAATTGAGGTGCCACGCCCTCACTGGCATGCCGAGCCCTCACTGACATGCCACCCTCTGGGGCACTTATGGTCTCTGGAGACATTTAAACCTCCTTCAGTTGCTCCCAGCACCACCTGGTTGGCTCCGGAGGCTTCTGGGTCATGACAAGGCTCAGGGCTGCTGCACGGGTTCCTGAATGGAGGCCTGAGATAATGTTTTGGGTTTTTTTCAATGGCATGAAGCCTCTAAGGCCTTCTATCAGAAAAAGTAGAAATGCTTAATAATACATGCTGCTATTGAGATTTAAATATTAATGTTTCTATACATGCATATTCTCAGACTGTTTTGTATAAAAATATTGTCCTTTATTAACTCACTGAGCTTTTGTAGGAAATAAGTACTCTTATGGTGAAGTAAGATCTTTATGGATCCCTGTTACTGTTTATCCTTTTTTATGCAAATAATTTTATCCATCGTGGCTCAGGTTATTCCTCTTTCATTAGTAACCCATTTTTCCTTTAGAATTAAAAAAGAAAAACCATGCTAAAATGTTTTTTTTTATGAGACAAGTATATGTAAGAAAATTTTAAAATAGGTTTATCTTGTTAGACAACCTGATTTTCCCCAAATTATTATTTTTTGCAACAAAACAGTGTTGTTATGTTTGGTTGTAATGCTCAGTATAGCTTCAGAGCTGGAATCTCATATTCTCTACAAAACTAAATGTTGTAAAGTGCTTTGACTAATGTAATTGTTAGATGTTCCCTGACTAGCTAATGACTACATACTCGTATTGATATTATGGGATGGTCCCTTCGGGGAAAGCCTCATATTGTTTCCTGTCAGCGTGAGTCAGTTTGCCTGCTGAAATGAAGTGCTACAGGCAGTTCAGAGTGTTCAAGAATAAAGTCTGATTAGTTGATGCTGAGGTGTACATGGCAAATAAAACACTAAGTGTGAGCTAATAATCCAAATTGTTCCCTAAAAAGAAGCATTAAGACACCACAAAGTCATTTTTCATAAATAACATCTAAGTGGGTGATTTTTTTTCACATTTCCATGTGGGGTCTTAAAATACACATAGATGAAATTTTCCTTGCTTTCTAGTTGCAAAGGTCTAGTTGTAAGATAAGAAAATAAAGCAGAGAACGAAGAAGAAATTTCCAGGTTTATTATAGTTTGAAGTTTTGCAGAAAGAAAATTTCTCCTCATATATTTTTTGATATTCTCTGCATTACCAGGCAAAACAAGTTTATTTTCCTGATTAAATTATCTACTTAAAGAGCAATATCTAACAATTTATTTGAAATGCAGATTGAGAAAGTGATGTTTCTAAAGCTGAAGGTCTTAGTGAACTTCAACAGATGTAGAAATCAATCTGACATATTATGATGGGTTTCACTCACTTGATCTCGGGTCAAAGTCATATACATGCCCAGACCCTAAGCCGGATACTTAGTCTTGATAGTGTATGAAATAATATACATAGCATACTGTCCCAGTTTAAAAGACAGGTGTCTGCCAAGGAAGGTAGAAACCTTCTTGGAATGGAAAAAATTACTCTCTCCCTCCAAATTACTATAACTTTGAAATTATGGGTCTTTCAGGAAAAGATATGGGAATATATATATAGAGATATAAAACAAGACAGACAAACAACAACAACAAGAGCAACAACAAAAAAAACCTGAGAAAAAACAATAACGGCCTTTTCTCGCCCATCAAACAATTTCCCCTTTGGTGAAGTTATGACCAGAACTGGCAGAGACGCTGATGGCTCGTGTTGAGGCAGAGGGGGTGCAGTGACTCCCCCGTGGCTGCAGGGGTGCTGGTGGCTCAGGCGGCTTCAGAGGGTGGCCAAAGCAAGCGCTGACAGCCTTGGGGAGAGAGCGTGGGGAAGTCGGTTTTCCTCTGGCTCTCACGGGTCTGGCGCGGTATCCTGGCGATGGCAGCAGCAGCCAAGATTCCAGTCAGCAGCTGGCAGGTCCTCCCTCCGGAGAGAGGGAGGAGTTGGGGGCCCAGTTTTTCCCTGAAACACCCATGCAGGTGGCAAGGGTCTCTCCTGGAGAGGGCAGGCGCTGAAAAAGTCCCAGTCCTCCAGCTGCTCCCGCGAGCAGCTAGCCCGCCAATGGCAAGGAAGGCTCCTCTGTAGCAGTGAGTCCCCCTGGGCAGAAGTCCAGTGCCAAGCACCACAACCATCTCCCCTCCAGTCCAGGCAAAGACTGCCCAGCCCCCAGCCAAGAATCTACCAAAACCGCTCTGCTTCCCTCCCTCTCCCAGAACCATTCCAATGGTATGCCAAGGCACTCAGCCACTCTTTTGCGGCCATCTTTTGTTAACTCAATTACCTCCTGTTCATCTGCCCCAGGCGTCACCCCCTTCTTCTCCCAGCATCTTTTGCAGATGACAGATGGGAAGAAATTCCCCTGAAAAACCCAGTCCAGAACACATACCCTGCTTTACTGATGTCTGCATGGGGAATTAAATCCTACAAGTGGAAAGGTGGTGACTGGTTGCTACTGCTTTCCCTACATAACTTTCCAGTCAAATATCAGAGAGTTATCAAAAGCTTATCCAGTCCATGTCTCAGGTCTGAGCTCAGCAGCAGTATTGCAAATATCCCAGTCTTATCTGCAGGATAACATCTCCTTTTAGCCTAGCAATCACCCACAAACACGAAAAGAGGAAGAAAAAGCTCAGAGGTAGGAAACAGTGGCAGTTATCCTGCTAGTCTCAAGGAAGCAAAAGAAGAGAAATCCATTTTTTATTTTCTTTATGAGGTAGCCAGATGCATTCAGGATGCAAACATACATAACAACCGTAGTGGACTCCTACAGTGGATTAATACCCTTCACACATATTAGAAAAAGTTTCATTGTATAAGGACCAACAGAGTAAAGAAAGACTATCCAAGGTGCTTTAATGAATAAAAAAATGGTTTTGGATGTGTTAATTCCTGTAATATAATTGTTGATAATTTCCATGCTTTAATTTGAGTTGTTTAATCTATTGAGATGCAGATTAAATTATATTAAATTGTTTAACTGCTGGTGCAATTGTCACAAGGCTATTTTTCAGTTTGAGTGTCTTCCCAGAGAGGGCATGAACACACTCCAGCAAAACACCTGTCCCGAGGACCTCAGCTGAGGGGAAGGACAACCAAAACCTTCAAGGTGGGGAGAGGAAACAACATGCAATACAAACACTTTGTTTAGGTTCAGGCCAATCTGCACTCACTGAAAAAAACTCTTTCTACTACAGGCACAGGAAAAGTGGTCTGACATTTAGAGCATGGTTGGAATAGTTGGAAGGGCTAGTACAGGATCTGTCGAACTGATAGTGAAGGGAAAACCTGCCATTAAAGGCTGCCGTTTTCAGTTAGCTAGAACTTTGCCCAACTAAGTCTGCAGGACAATTTTTTTAATGAGAAATATCAGTTTTGCATTCAAATTCTATTAAACATTCAGCACAATCTATTTGATTAATGTTCAGAATAAAATTGGAGAAAACGTGTTAGATTCATGTATTAAAAGCTGCGATTTTTCCACTAAGGAGATCCACAATATATGTGTAGTACCTGTATTTCTGAGAAAAGAATTTAAATTTTACATAGGAGGATTTGCTGTCCATAATGTGTCTTTTCTGAAGGCATGTAAAACTCAGTTTATGCATGGTCAGGAGGACTTGTTAGACTTTATCTGCAGAGTTCTCTTGAAAATATGGTTTGTAATGGTCAGACTCTACCTTGTGATTGCTAGATTGAGTAAATGTCCTAGCAACTTGTTTCAGATTGCTGCAAGCTACTGTGTCACTGAGACTCAGAGGTAAGAGTAGATGCAACATCTCTTCTACATCTACCTTGCTAGCTTTCCAGATATTTGAAAAATAAAAGATTCTCATTAAGAGACAAAAAAAACCCCCAACAATCAGAAACCACAGTTTGTTGAAGAATAAGGAAAAAAAGGAAATGAGGTAAGGGGATTTTAGGATGAGAATGAACATAACTCAAGGTTGGAACAGCACAAGGTTGGAAGAGTCAAGAGAGGACAAGAGTCCCGGAAAGAGAAAACCACGGAGCACTGGCACTAGTGTTTGGGACAACAAGCTGATGTCCCTGCTGAAGCCAGGAACCTGCAATGGTAACTGAACCTGAAATGGGCACTGGCTGGTGGGAAGATGGTCAGGACAAGAAAGTGGACAGCCTGGAAAGAAACAAGGAGCTACTGAGTCAGCTCTGAGCTGAAAAATGGAAGAAAGAAATTGCTCATTGAACCACAAACTGCAATCCCCATATTGTGAAACATGGCAAAGTAAGTGCCAGTTCTCTGCATGACTTGCTTTATGAAGTAGAGGCTGATAATATAGTGCTGCTGGTGGTTATGTACCTTAGGTCAAATGGCAGATAACAGTGCTCATGTCATCTGAAAGCTGTCTGTGTTGATGAACTCTGTGCACACTAACACAACATAAATTCCTGTTTGGAAATGTAGCAGGAAATTACATTTCTTTACCAAAAAATTATGAATAGGTTTTTTACACTCACAGTATTAACAGGAATGCCAGAGTTAAATTAGCCTATGAAATGGCATTTCCAGTATTTCCAGTCTTTCATGTGTTTCCATTTAGAACCTCAAAGTTTGTTAACAGAGGGAAGTGTTGTATGAGAGTTTGTAGGTGTTTGCAGACAATGTAGACTGCAAGAAGAAGAAACACGTTTCATGCTTCTGTAGCCTTCCCATTGCTGACAAAGGAATCTAATTATCCAGGAGCTACATTCAGTTTTCCTTCACCAAAGACTATTAACTTCCTTCCACAGATCTGCCGGGTTGCTAAGTACTTGCTTACAACATAATCTTGATTCATCCCTAAAGCCTGGTCAATCCTGATCTCTCAATGAGGCAATGACTGTTTGTGAAAAGAAAGTATGTGATTGTGAGGCTAATTAAAGTCTTTAACTTCGGTATTGGATAGCTGTTGGTTCTGTGATTGTACTATTTTCTTAATGCAGGGGTTTTGTTACAATTATCTTAAAGGGTTCTTTTAGGAAGGAAAACGCGTGGGTGTTGCTTGGTGATAGATGTTTTTATAACAAACTGCCTAACTTTGGGTTAACTAAGCCTTTTTTGAAAATTACAATGCAGATTGATTTTATGAAGAGACAAAACCTTGATCTTTAGAATTCCTTGCTGTATCATTTTTGGCCTAGTAAAGGAAAGGAAGAAACCATAATTCTCTATTTTTTATTTTTCCAAAGACTCACAATCTTTTCACAAATAGACTGGGTGTCAATCCATATGCATATGTCTCAAGAGTTACCTATAAATTATTTTCTTGCATTATTAATCACATCTGTTTTATTATACAATGACTGTTACAACTGGTTCCACCTACATCTGTAGAAATGCATGAAAGATTTTAGTAATGCAGATTTTTGCTGTCTCCTTTAGCAACCTATATTTAATGCTTTAAGGATTAGTAGCATGATATGACAAGTGCTTTCCACTGTTTCTTTGTTAAAGTATGCCTGCCTCTAGGTCCATAGCTTTCAGATGCGACTCCCCTTCCCACCTTCTTGTCAAACCAAAGAGGGATAGTCACTGGGCAGCATAGTTTTCTCTCTTTTCCAGTTTCTTGTGCACACATTTTTTCTTGAACTGTGTCCAGGTGCAATCAGGTCCAGTAAGCAGCAAGAAATTCGAACAAGTAAATATTAGGGGCGAATCATTTTATTAGCAATTTTTTAGTCAGTAATTTCATCTCATCAAATGCTGCATTGTTGGTAGTTTGCCTTTTATCTTATCAAATGCTGCACTGTTGGTAGTTTGCCTCTGAAATGAAATGGTTTCCACCAAGAAAATAATTCCATGGAGTGCACTTACACCCTAACTTTGTTCAAAAGAATAAGAGAAAGATGGGAGCACACGATTCTCCTAGTTTCTTCATATGCTTAACATGCAAAGATGTTTATCTCCTCCTAGAACTTGATAAAGAACCACAAGAAATCAAATGAGGCCCTTCCAACTCATCACTGACTTCTGTGGATTTTGGATCAAATCCTCTATGCACAGCTAGCAAAGAAAATCTTCTGATTCGTCACATAAACAAATATGAAGAAACAGTCATTACATTTAATTTTTTGTGCTATGTTCGACTACAAAGTCATATTCAAATGCAGGATCCATTGAAATCATCATTGGTTTTGGTTGGTTTTGCATTATCCATGATGTTAGTTTAGTAGAGCAGTAAGAGAAACTCATACTTTTCTAATCACAGAAAAAATTTCCTGCAAACTGACTTTGTTCTCAAAGAAGGGAAAGAAGGGTAGAGTAGACAGAGAAAAGAGATGTGAAGCCTCTACAGCAGGGGTCTCACTACCTTCAGGTTTATATATGCATCAAGACCAGATTAATATGCATCAATTTTAAGCATAAAAGTGACAGTATGTGTGTTCAGTGTGACTTTTCTGGTGTAAGAGTTTGACAAAATCTTCGCCAAGTTTTAGAATGAAGGCAGGTGTATTCAGCCAGTGATTAACTAATAATTCAGCCCAGTATTAATTTTTTATTTTTTTTTTAATGGGTCTTGGTTAAGTATCTTGCTGGTAAGAAATCACAGAATGCATTGTGCTGACGTTGCTATATGCTTGTCTCCCAAATATATATTCTAAAAGAGATATATTTTCTTAAAGAGCAATTTCTGATACATAATTATAGAAATACCACTGAGCTCAGCTATAAACACCACTCCACCCAAATATCTGTTCTTAATTTTATTATATGTAATATGAAGTTCTGTGGAACTTATAGTAAAACCTAAAGATACTTTATACAATAGTTTTTCCAGTTGGGCAGATTGAAGCTACAGCTTAACTCCCTTGCACCCTGCAAATACACATTTAGTTTTTTAACTTTGGTATGAAATGTCCAGCCGCTTTTTCCTCTGGGCAAATATTCTCAGCAGAAAAGCTGAGAATCGAAGAGAAGAGAGAAGAGAAGAGAAGAGAAGAGAAGAGAAGAGAAGAGAAGAGAAGAGAAGAGAAGAGAAAAAAGAAAAGTAGTAGAAAAGAAATTTCTTGAAAAATACAAGCTTAAAAAAGAGCAATAGACTTAGAAGCACTTTTTATACCATCTGTTACATTCGTGAAGGGCTAGGTTTATCAGAGAACTGTTCAACAGTATGGGACTGGTTTGATGCTATGTCATTCAAAGGGATACAAGATTTTTTTATCAAGGCTGTGAATGATATGAAATCTCTCTTTTAAAATCTGCAGCTCATACTGCTATATCAACTACAGTTGTAGCAGAAGTTAAAGTAACTATAAACAGTAATGTTTTCGACTAATAATATCTTGAATAGTTTTTCTTTTTTTTTATTTTTTATCTTGTAATAGGTAAGTTCAGATCACCCCATAACCAGAGTGTAATGAAATTGTCAACATTTTCTTCATTTCTTCTTTTCCTGACAAATGGTGTGAACATATCACCTTTTTCTCTTAATGGAAAACCTAACTGGAATACATCAAAATGCTATTAGGTTTTTCATTTTCTACCACAATTTAATGCTGGGGAATGCATGCAACCTTCATCTGCACACGACTGTAAAATATTCCCTGTCCCTGATAAAATGACTGCAATGGAAAATCAAGCAGAATTGTTCTCTGTTTTGTATTGCTATTCCTTTGTTACAGTCTCTCCCTGACTGTGTGTAGGAGGATTATCAGGGCTGCACAAATACACATGGGTTATATTGCCTAAAATGTGCTAAAAATGACTTAAATAAAATGTTAATGTGTAAATATGTTTAATTAAAGGGTCTCCATCTTTGGCACTACCTTGCTACATACTGCATTTCTTCAAAAATAAAAATATTGAAGCAAACAATGCATTTATCATGTTTCAGGAGATGTTGATTTTAATATTATTTGGAAAATAGAGAAAAAGATCAAATACCCTCATCCCGAGGGAAATATCTGTAACCTATTCGTTGTTTAATTCATTTTGTCATGAGCTAAACCAATAGTGAGGTATAAAATAAATCTAGGCTTGCATACATAATATAAGTCAACACAGATCCTAAAAATGAAATCCTTCATCTATAATATTACATCTTACAAGATCAAATCATGTTTCTTTTTGAGGCAATTTCTTTAAATGGAAGCAGAACTGGGCCCTTGCATCAGATTCCTCAAAGAGAAAATCCATGCCACAGTGCATAAAAAAACACTAGCTTAACCTAAGTGCAAAATGAATAATTATTGTAGCAAATTTCTTTAATAATATGGTGTAGTAAATACCCTAGAATCTCTTATTTATTTTAAAATTAAAATGTAAATAAAATGTTTTGCTTATGTGGCAATTGTTTATATGTCTAAAGCAGTTATAGTAAGTAAAATGGAACTTCTTCACCAATTTTCATGAATAAATAGGCGCATTATTGAAAGACCATCAACATAATTAACTTGCCTTTGTCTAAAGACATGAATTATTTTCTGATAATTATCTCTGGTGATTTAATAATTTTTATATATATGTATGTGTATATAGTCAAATATACATATCAGACTAAATCTTTCTATTAACAGAAGTTAAGGAATCAAATAGGAAATGATGCAAAACATTTTATTTCATCTAGAAAATTTTGTCCAGAGAATTTTACAAAGAATGAAGAAATAAAATAAGAAATATTTTCACTTTTACTTCCTCAATCAAGATATTATGTGCAGAAGAAATCAAAGTTCTGGAATAGTTGTTTCAGTGTAAAATTATGTAAATGATTTCAATTAGTTTGTTAGTCTCAAAATTTCTGGAATTAAAATCAAAGCAACAAAACTAAATAAGTGTTGTTTTGATTTTTTTTTTCTCCAAGCATCCTATGTATGTTCATATGCATTCTGAAAAATGAATCTTGCCAGGAAGAGAATATAAATGTTTGAATAATTGTAACCCAACTTTAAATAATTAATAATAATAATAAATGCCGTTTTGGTTAAGATGGTGTTGATTTAAGGGATGACTTCGCAGCAGTGATTCCCACTGTCAGTCAGCAGCACCTAGATCCGGTCCACTGAGGCTGCAAAGGCAGCTGTAGACAGGTGTCCTACCCTTCTCCATGCTCATCAGCGGGCTGCGGCTATTGTCTCAGCCAGAGACATTGTCAGCCCCTAGGAAAACCAGAGATCAAATGTAGAGGTCATTAGCTAGCACCTTTTGGTCTTGCTATAATAACATCCCAATTGCATACATGGCAATTTACATAGCATTACCCATTATGCTTTGTGCTGCAATTTTGCTTTTGGAGGTCACTCTAACTTGATTAACTCTCTCTTAAGAGTGCCTTTCCAAGGCATCAAAGCCCTGCATTTACACATTTTACTCTATTCCTTGTTGGCAGTTTCTTTGAAACTAAGGCGCTGTGTTGAGTTTTACTGGGAGTCCTGAAAATATAACTATAAAAAAAAAATCCGTAAGGCAAGACCCAAACCCTTCAAAAAATGTCCAATTAAAGACAGCTAGGTGGCCTTGGTAGGCTTACAGCCTTTCTGAATTTGCAAACCTCAGTAGATATTTTTAATTGCTTTTTCAGTATTATTTACTTGTTTTATCTGTAATTAGATACACAGACTATCTGCCTCTCTTGTTCATTTTCTTCAGCATTAGCTGTTCGCAGTGGATGTTCCTTCCACTAGGTACCTGTCAGAATTTTGGATTCCATACCCATTATCAAGATTGATAGCAGTTATCAAACCTCAAAATACGCATGTGTTTTTTAAATATTAGCTGTCACAGCGTGATAAGTTGTGTTGGATTGTATGTTGCATAGTGTAGCTCAGAGCCCAGTGGGGCTCAGTTTTAAAGAACAACGTACTGAACTCGATGGCAAGAGCACAGGAGCAGCATAAACACATAGACAGAGACACACAGGCACACATTCACAACTGGCGTTCAATATTTGATGGAAACCTATAAAAAGTGTCCAACATCCTTATCTTTTGTTTTCCAACATAGTTATACGAGTAAAATGGAAATTTTGGGCTTACATCTGATAGACTAGATATAATTTGTCGTAAATTTTAAATAATTGGTTAAACAGAACATGCAAAAAAGGTTAAAATATTGCAGAGAAATGCAAAATACAGGAAAGAACAAGTGCAAATTGACTGGTATTATATAGGAGGGAGCGGTAATCATGGTCTGTTATG
This sequence comes from Mohoua ochrocephala, assembly GCA_013398855.1. Lineage (NCBI taxonomy): Eukaryota > Metazoa > Chordata > Aves > Passeriformes > Acanthizidae > Mohoua > Mohoua ochrocephala. The sequence goes on along the minus strand of VZTA01015424.1, from coordinate 6,276 downwards.
CATTTTACTGGGTAGCGGTATACCAAAGCATTAGGAGATGTCTGGAAAATGTGATCCATAGCACATCTCCTGAATCACTGTGAAATCCTTATTAGTTTGGAATTCTAAATAATTCCTTTTTTCTCAGGATAACTTATTATCCTTTAAAAAAACCAATCATGATATTTTTATTACCCTTTTTTTTTTTTTTTTCAATATAGCAGCAAAAATGAGTGTTGTTAGTGCTTTGGAGGCAACATACATATGTGCATCTGTATGTGCACAATAGCATCTTTGTAGCCCATGAGTCCAGTCTTTCTTTTACGCTCCTAAATAATCTCAAAACATTTTACACATTCTTTTCTGTGGAATTTGCATATTAATACAGTCTAATTGGCTACTTTTGTAGCCTTTAATGCTATCTGCAGTATTCAGATATCTTTAATAAAGAAGCTGTAGAACAGTTTTTGGCTCTTTAATGGGGACTTTAAAAGTATATAATTATCCCTTTGTGCATAGAAACTAACAGAAACACTCTTACACTGACAGAGGATTGCCGCTATTATTTATTTTTTTATTTCTCTAAAAAGTAGTGGTGAAGACTTCCCTTCTAGTGAGCTAAAATGTGGTATTTTAATTAAGTGGAAAACTTGAAAAGGGAAGCTTTTTGCAGAGGGGGCTCAATTGCTTCTTACAACCTTTCTGAAAAGGGCAGAGTGTTAAAACAAACCTCCCACTTTTATTTTCAAAAGGAAAAAAATCAGAAGCTAAAGATAATCTCTCCATTAGTATTATTAAAAGTGTTCGGCTTTCTTCACATGCTTTAGAAGCAGACAGACTTGTCATGAGCATCACATTTGCAAGCACTGTCACAGCTACTGAAGGCTCTGGTAAAAGCACAGAAGTGCGTTAACAGTAACTGCAAGCAGCCTTTGGGGAACAATAGGCTTACCTATACCGTGCCCAGCTATTCAAAAAAACAAGTTGCTTTATTATACTCCATACTCGCTTTAGTGCTCATATAATGCTTGACCCAGCCTCATTTTTTGAAGTACTGTCACTAGTTATAAACACCTTTTTCATTCCCTTTGGGTTAGCTAATTTGGCTGTTACAGCATTCACCAAAATAACACTGAATCCAGCGTGTAACATCCAACATGTTTACTGCTAGAGAGAGAAATCTTCCTTCAAAGTTTCATATTTTTTCTGTGCACACACACATTTGATCATTTGTCTTCTAAAAGAAAGAAAGAAAGGAAGAAAGAATGATCTAAAAATTATTTAATTATCTTGACAGATACATGTTGAAAATAATTATATATAAAAAGTCTTTGGTATTAAGACAATAGGAAAAGAGTAACTTAAAATTTGCAGAACAACTGTAATAGTATCATTAGTGCCATAAAACTTCTCAAGCATGTCAGAATCTCTCAGCAAGAACAATGTGGGCCACTGTTTCAAAAGCCTTATCTAACTAGGGAGTAATTTCTGTTTGGATTTCACTGTGTTGTTCTGGCAATTAATCTGCCGTATATTGGTTGCACTGTTGAATAAAAGTACATTTTAACTTGCTGGGTGGATGCCATAGGGTGATGGAAAGTGGGCTAAATTTGCATGACCATACTTTGTCTGCTGTAATAAAGCCGTGGCTGCAGTATAATCAAGCCGAATCAGTAACCAGCTAGGATAGTGTTTTCAGATCTCTTTTTTCTGTAGGTCAAGTAAGTCCCTAACTGACATACTTTTATAGGATTAGGCAAGATCTAACTAGGTTTGGCATCTAATCTGTTTTAGGCAGTGGTTCATTTTTTCCATCATTTCTATCCATAGGGAGGCAAGGTCACACAATATGTAGACGGAATAGACTGTACTTCTGCATGAAAAATAAAAACAGGGTAACATGGGCCATTTTGAAAGAGTCTGAAGCTGTATTCCATTTCAAGCATTGTGAAAAAAGTTCACCCTGTTGCCAAATGGTGAAATGGACTTTCTAACAGCAAAAAGTTGCATGCAGGTCTTGGTAGGTGGCATAGCAATCCAGAAATGCCATAGTATTTTAAACATTTTTGACATGCTGAAGCACAGAAATGACAGTCATTGCTTCTTTTTCTTTTCATGAAATTCATTTCCTGGTCTTTAAAAAGCAAGACGCTAAAACCACCTGAGCTCATATGTGTTTCAGGTGACCAAATAGCCAAACCAACATGCTTCAGGTGACCAATAACCAAAAGGTGAAAACATCACAAACTGATAAAAATGCGTCTCTGAACATGCTGCCTAATTCTTCTTTGTCAGCTATAAAAGTAGATGCAGAAGTATCTAGTCCAGTAACAGAAGTAAAATGCATTCAATAGTTTTACTTTCTTGAAGATATTCTATTAAATGAATTCTTACCCAGAAACAAACAAATAAACAGACAGACAAAAAAAGATGGACATCTTCAGGATCCCCATCAACTCTTCAACTACAATAAAAATAATTACTGTGCAAGGCAGGTTTTATATAACATAGGAGAATTAAGATTTCCTCCCTAGTTATCCACAACTGAATCTTCCTTAACGAAAAACTGAATGTGTGTCTTGGCAGGAATATTGAAAAAGTCACAACATTTTTCTGTTCATTATAGTAATTTCCACTCATAAAGAAACCCAGACAAACACCTAAGCATCCAGGGCACTGATCGAAACCAGCTTTTTACCCAAAGAAGATATTTCTTTAGATGTACAGCAGAATAGAAGCGAAACAAAATGTCAATCCAATTTCTGCTTCCCCTGGAAAACAATCCATATAAATTATATGGAATAAAATTGCTGATATAGTGTGATCAAGTACTTTTATATGAAGAAAGTCTGAGATTTAATATGCTGGAATTTTGTATTTCCTCTTGCCATGGCCACTGGAGAATGTGGCTCCCTCCAGCTCTCTGCTGTGAGTTACTTATGGAAAATAAAGTGCAAGGAATGCAATTCTCCCTCTCGCATGCTACACCTGGCTTGTGGATAAAGATAACGGGCTCAATGTCCCTGTTGCTTCCAGTTCTTCTTTTCTTCAGATGGCTTAATTCATCACAAGCAAGGAAAGCAATAAAATATATGGGAGAAGCAAGTGCAGCAGCATGAACATAAAATGTGCCTTTTATATATTCAAATTCATATCCAGTTGTAGGAAATATTCATGACTAATATTAAACTAAGCCCAGAATTAGGCAAAATGCAACAGACATATATTGAAGTGAGCATTTTATTATGTGCTATGTCAGTCAGATTAAAGAAAAGAGTGCATGACACCGACAGGATATTGCATGTATATCAAGCAATCTATTTATATATGACAGGGAGGGTTTGATTTCTGGAAGGAGTGACAACCCAATGAAATAACTGCTCGCCTTCAAAATTACTATAGTCTAAATGTATACCCTTTAGAATACAATTTTAAATTACAATTAACAAAATGTAGATAAATATATTTGAGAATCAATTCTGACGTACAGAATCAAGAAAGAAGAAATAATCTGTAAAGATAGCAAGAGGTTTCTGAGTGCCATCAGCACCCTGACTCTGAAAAACTGCATGAAGGAAGCACAAGATATTTCTCTGAGAATCCCAGAGAAAGTAATTTAATAAAAGGGCTGATTTGTTTGAAGCCAAAAAGGCCTTGAAGTAGAAGTGGGGGTGGGAAGTTATATTGCGCTTTTTTTTTTTTTTTGTTCTGACAAGACCAACATGTAAATTGCAGAAGTGAATCTACTGTGATTAACAGTATCTGATCAAGGTATGAGCCTGTTTGTAATAATAAATGGAGCGCCTCATGTGCTTCGCTACTGTTCTGGACAAGTTAAAGCTTTTGTTTATTGCTTCAGTGTTTTTGGTCAGTTGCTTCCTGCTGTGGTGTAACATTGAGTAAATATCTGCAGAGATAGAAACTTTGATGCTAGAAAAGAGATAATCACTGCACCATTTTTGAATAGCCCTTCCTGAGAGAAAAAAAAATAAATCAAAACAACACAAAACCCCATAAAGAATAAAGCTGAACCCACTAACTTCATTGCCTGCTAAGATAAAGTGCATTGAAACAGAAATTCTTTGAGTTCACAATCATTACACTTGGATGCTTATACAAGAGAGCAGGATAAAGGGAGAAAAGGGACTATCAATGGTCAATTTACTTTATTTCTTTTTCTAGAATGATAATTTGCATGACTGTTACATGTTTCCAGGGTTATCTGAGCAGAACACATACAGCCCATCTGACACACAGTCTATAAAGTAGGCTTGCGTGAGAAAAGCAGATATTCCATTTGAGACACATCAACCAGCATTCTAAGCAGTAATGACAATCACTGTAGTCAAATCTCTTGCACTGATTTCCATGAGGTTTCAGCAATATCCATTTGGTGCATTTGGGGGAGCTATAGGACAGATGCAATCACGTATGGCTTTACACATCAATAATTTCAAACTGTATTTTCTCATAACCTTTCCTTCTTTGTTCAAAAGGGGACTTCCATTTTAAATTGTAATCTATGACTTTTGAAACGGATGTTAAAGTGTCTTGCCGACAAATTCTTCTGGTTGATTTTCTTCTCTCTTTCTTCTTCTCCTTCTTGCTGTTTTGAAAAGCCATCATGGTAGCATTATGTGAAGGTGAAAGGTACTAGACTGTAAGGCGACAATTAAGCTCCCATTTTTTAGTAGGATTGCTATGGGGATTATGTATTTAGGAGATTCTAATCGAAGTTGCACACTGATGTTAAAATTCAGCATATATTAGCTACTTATAACCAGAGATTAAACCATTTCCATAACACACTGCTAACATCTTAGTCTGAATATTTTCTACTTCCAAATCTCACTCTACATTAAGCTTGATTACTTGTGGCTTCATAATGCATTTGCTAATATCGTCTTAATCCTTCAGTGGCATTATGCTGTATAACAATGAATAACGACCCAGATACAGGAGCTGCCGTATCACAAGATCCAAGGAAGATTTACTGCAAGGAAGCAAAATTATCTGAGGTTGTCATGCTTAAATAATAACTATTAACATGGGCTAAGAAAAGCCTGGTCTATGATTGGATAAAAGCTGCTAGAAGCCAGGGTGATCTTTACCTTCACATCTCCAGCTTGAACTTCTGCTAAAAGCAGGTGCTTTCTGTACCAGATCTCACCCTGAGCAGCACCGTGGCTGCAGATTTATGTGCTCTTGCACCCTAAACTGAAATTAAAGCAGTTTCTTTGAAAAACTTAAAAGACGAAAGTGCTCTAACAGTAAAGCACATGATTAAGCAACCTTTTTGTGATACAAAATGTGCATTTTGAAAATGTCAGTGCCTTCTTATTTTTTGTTGAAAAAATAAAGTGCATTTCTTATTGAAACTAAAGTGCCTTTGTGATTAAAAGTGAAGGCAGAATTTCACTATCATGCACCAGCTGCTTGGATAGGGAAACCAAGGCCACAAAAAAGGAACACAACTAATTCATGAATCAGAGAACACTTTTTCAGCTGGGCATAGTATCCTTCCTTGCTGCCTCTTGTGTAGAGTTGGACATTTGTTTCACTCCATTGCAGAAGTAGCTGTATTTCATTTCATTTAACTAATTCTTCTCTCCATACAGAAAAATGGTTCTTTTGGAATGAATGGCTTGATATGGATATAAATGTTTGCTATCACATTTTCATTCTTATCAGAGCTTTGAAAGTTTCTGAATGTAGTGTGAGAATTTTGGATTTGAGGGAACCAAATTTTTTTCTTAATTCTGTTAGGAAATCAAGGTTGAGGTCCTCTCACGCATGCTTAGGAGATAACAGAATCACAGAATTGTTAGGGTTGGAAGGGACCTCTGGAGATCCAGTCCAAGCCCCCTGCCAAGGCAGGATCATATGGAGCGGGTGACACAGGAACTCATCCAGGTAGGTTTTGAATGTCTCCAGAGAGGGAGACTCCACAACCTCCCTGGGCAGCCTGTTCCAGTGCTCTGCCTCCCTCAGTGTAAAGAAGTTCATCCTCAAGTTGAGGTGGAACTTATTGTGTTTTAATTTACAGCCATTGCTCCTCTTCCTGTCGCTGGGCACCACTTAAAACGGTCTGGCACAATCCTCTTGGCACCCACCTTTGACGTATTTCTATGTATTGATGAGATGCCTCTCAGTCTTCTCCAGACTAAACAGGCCCAGCTCCCACAGTCTCTCCTCATAAGAGAGAAGCTCCAGACCCCTTATCACCCTTGTGGCCTCTGCCAGACCCCCTCCAGCAGCTCCTTATCTTCCTTTCACTGAGGAGCCCAGAAGTGGCCA
>VZTA01015419.1:174936-344603 GCA_013398855.1 Mohoua ochrocephala | reverse complement strand
CTTTCAAACCAAGACACTTTGTTTTCTTACACAGTAATGAACAAAATTTAAAATTGATAAGCATATTAATAAGTTAATCATTAACTTACTTAACAATGTTGGCCTTCAGATTGCCACTAGGAAGCATTTAAGCTAATAGAGAGGGCTCAGAATTCTTATTCCATCTTCTTCGCACACCTGTCTGTCTGTACTGATCAAATCTTTGAGGTTTTCCTCACAGCTGTTAAGAGATAGAAACTTTAATAGCATGTGTACATATGTTGTACGGGCAGGTTAAAGTCCATACAGCTGAAAGAAACTCAGGTCTCAGGTTTCCAGGTTTATATATAGATTTTTTTCTGATGCAACAAAATGAAAAACAAACCCATAAAGCATGGACCCATCCCAAACTGTGGGTGAACACACTTTAAAACCCCAAGACAATGTAAACAAAAAAGTGCTTGCTGCATTCAGGCTTCTATCCTAGATTCACCTGGACAGTTCCAAACTGCTTTGGTTTTCCTGTCAAGTCTCTGGATATACTTAGATAACTGATATCTCACTAATGTATTAAATGAGATCTATAATATTAGAGAATCTCACCTGTATAAGCTGAGGTGTAATTTATACTGTCAGTGTAAAAACTGGCATTGTAGTCGTGACTGTCCATCTCCAGCTCCTCCATTGCTTCACTGCTTGCCGCTGCTTGGACTAAAACTTTCTGAGCAAGTGTAGCTTTTCACCCCAGGAATTTTTGCTGTCTGCCAGTGGCTTGGGCCTTGCAACTCAGTGGTAGTTTTCCCTTGGGACTTGAGCGAGTCCCACAGTTGGTGTGCAATAAGTATTCCAGGAGTTTGCCATTTTCCCCTCAAGGAACAGATGCACAATGCTGAAAGCAGTGCTGTATTCATAGGCCACCTACGTAGAAGCTGTTTTACCACTAGAGAAGATTTGGGGATAAAACAATACTTAAGATTTTCAATAATGGAAAAATTTACAAAACTATCCAAGATGGGTCACTAGGATTGTGTTTGTCAATGAAGTGCTTTCATAGCTGAAAGAGGCTGACACACTGATCAGTTTCTGCTGTCTGCATCAGTTGACTCCCCTAGAAAACTTGAGAGCTGCCTTTTTCATGTCCTAGTGATAAAGAGGTTACTCAGAGTCTGGAATAGCTGCTCCAACCTGAAGCAGAATATCTTGTCACCTACCCTTGATAACACTTTCCCTTATCTCTTACAATAGGGCACTCAGATTAATGAAGGAGATAAGGTCATTACTGTACTCTGTGAAATGCCTTTTTTTTCTGTTGTACAGTTTGATTAGAACACATTCTTGGTTTCAGTTTTGAATTGGTTTTGGTTTTGTTTGGGGTTTTTTTTCTTCTTTTACAGGTCCCTTCAGACAGGGTGATAATTTTTGCAAATCATAGCTTATAAATATATAATGTGCAATTCATAAATAATAAATTATTATTATAATTCCATTTGAAAATGCAGCTGAAATTTGCTCATTTTTAGGAATTTAATTCAATTAAATTTTTAACAATTTAATGAAGATAAATGGATGGCAAAAATGGGAATTGAAGTTTTCGGAAAGATAGTTTCTAGGAACTCTTAATTTCAAGGGCCTTTTTCCTTCTTAGCCCCTCACGACCCTGCTTAGCAGAGAGATGGGAGAGTTTGGCCACCAGATATATTAAACACAACACTCAAGTGCTCTTTGGTTTGGTGTGCAGGGTTGTGTAGGGGAGTGTAGAGGCCTCATCCCTTTACACCTCTGGTGCAACCTCTCTCGGGTGTTTTTGCTTCAGTGTGACTTTGAACTTGGTACAGAATAAACATGGTCTCAGCATGGTGTGAAGAGCTCTAATACAGCCCTCCTTGCTTTAACATTACCTGTACCAGACACAACAGTACAAAGTTCAGGCAGCTTGCTGAAGGCTGAGCTGGGCTGTTCTGATACGATTTTCTTTATCTTATCAAAAGTCTCCCAATGAGCTGGTGAGTCCAGGCTGTTTCTTGGTCTCTGGTTCCTTGGCTCAGTCTCTGTCTTCAGGCTACATGAGTCAGTTTGCTGTTCTCTGGCTACTGTTTTCTAATTATCTGCCTATTTTTTCTCTGGTCATTTTCATCTGTAACTATATATTAGGAATATTTTGGTTCACAAAACTCTGACTTGCCTTAATTCATCTCAGAATAAAACATTTCTCTCTCACATTTTCCTAGTTCTGTCTCTGAACGTAGCCACAAAAATTTTGATTGCTCTGTGTACTTAGCCAGGGCATTTCAAGTTCCCTGCCACCTCATTTTCTATGCACAAAATCATATCGAACTTGTTTGCTGCTTCCCCACTTACAAATTCTACATCCTCAAAAGGATGATTGGATATTAATTAGCAATTGCATTTTCACGGGGACAGTCAGAGCTGTGGTCAGCACCAGTAGCCTGAAGCAGTGGGTTGTAACTTGGCCCGTGACATCCATTACATCTCTCTGAGATGAGAAATGTTCAAATCACAGTTTAAGACCATTTCAGACAGTTTGTCCAGACTGAAGTGAGGCTGGTGGGTGCGTGTCAAATGCCAGCCTGGGACTACTACAAAATAAAAACCATTTTTCATATGTTTAGTTCCAGTTTTATTTCTCATGATGTGTGGCTAGTGGCTCATTTCTTCTAAAAGGCCTGTCTTTGGCCACTTATTCTCCAGCCGACCTTATAAGATTGCACTATGCGTCTGAAAAATCAATTAAAAAAGAACTGAAATACACTTCTATTATATATTAACACGTGTCCTTGTAAAGAAAGGCCATGATCTGAGTATGCAAAAGCTAATAATTGACCAACTTGTGGTGCCATACTATTTGTTCTATTTATTTTCTTTGCAGAAGGCATGCAAACCCTTTGCAGGGACACTAAAAAAAATCTGCGGAATACCCACACCAAGTTTAAATAGGCACATTTTAAGTGTTGAGCAATGATTGTATCAGTGTTTATCACCAAGGCTGCAAAACTCTTCTAACAAAAGAGAAAATTTAGATTTTATAGGTTAATAGTGGTGCATGAAAAATAGGTTTACTTTGGCTCATTTTAAGACTTTAAAAAAAAAAAACAACTGAAGATCTAATGTGATAAAGGCGCATGAAACGACAGGTTTGTGGTTTTGAGTTACAAGAGCCAAGTTCAGCTCAGCATTTCACTTCAGGAAGTTTCTGAGGGCTCCACGAGGCGTCCCAGCATTTACTCAACTGGGTCTGCAAACCACTCGAACACTGAAGCTCAGCAGTGACATTTGACTCAGCAGAAAGTCCTTGTGGTCACTTTGGAGGACAAAGAAGACAACGCACTCCTGTGTCAATTGTAGTGGCAGAGGGGACATGGCCTGGAGCTATCATGTCCAGTGGCAGCTGAGAACTGATTTGGCCTCCACACTTGTTTGCCTTCCTTGTCTGCAGTCTTTTGTAATCCTTTTCCTCCAATGAGAACTGCCCTGTGCCCTGGAAGTATTTCACTTCCACAGATTTCATATCACAGGACTTTTTCTTCCCTAAACTACTTTCACTACAATAATCTTTCATAGAATCATCAGCATAGAATCATAAAATAGCCTGGCTTGGAAGGGACCTTAAAAATCACCCAGTTCCAACCTCTCTGCCATATGCAGGACACCTTCCACTAGACCAGGTTCCTCAGAGCTCCATCCAGCCTGGCCTTAAACACTTCCAGGGATGAAGTATCCACAACTACTCTGGGCAGCCTGTTCCAGTGCCTCACCACCCTCACAGTAAAGAATTTTTTTCAGTTTGAGGCCATTCCCCCTTGTCCTATCAACATGCTCTTGTAAATAGTCTGTCTCCATGTTTCCTGTGGGCTCCCTTCAGGTACTGGAAGGCTGCAATTAGGTCACCTCAAAGTCTTCTCTTTTCCAGTCTAATTGGTATAATTTTGAGAATAATTTTTGAGTTCCTATGCTCATGGTGGTGCCACGCCTTCTTTAGTTTCATGGTACTTCCATGTGATGCCAGAACCTCTGGAAAAGTCTCATAGTGTTCAGAACTATCTCACAGTCTGTAGGACTAAGGTTAAAATGAGTCACTCTTGCCCTTTCTCAGTAATTTTTGGGAGAACTCACCTTTCCTTCTGGGCAAGGATATACATTCTGGGAAAACATCAGAGGACTTGGAGCATTTGAATAGTTAACTTCATCCCTTACATTGTTGTAAGGGAATAACGGTCTTTCACCCAAATGAGTACATTCTTTAATTCGGTTTATAACTCACAATGACCGTGAGAGATGAGCCAATTCGTGGTGCTTTCAATTCCAGCTTTGTACCTTGAGAGCACCAAGATTTAAGGGTTACATTTTTTTTCTCTGACTACGAGTTAAGCTGAGGGCTGTATTTGAACAACGTAATGACAGGGCAGACCCAGCCCTGGTATCCCCCTGAGAACTGGGTACTAATCTTTTGGTAGTCATACCTCATTTGGCCTAATTCTGAGATGAACATTTGCATTCTGGGTGGGAACATATTCCAATCCACTGTTATTACCCTGTTATCATATTGAATATAATCCCTTTCATTAATATAGTGCCATTATCTTTTTTGCCCCTGTTGCTCATGGAAAATCTATTCCAGAACTTACTTGCTCTTATGCATAAGAAACTTCTTCCAATTCTACGCCAGGTTTTTTTCATTTTTTCTTACAGCAACTTTAGATTTCAGCTTAATTGATTTGAGTGAGAACACTCTCAGAGTCAGGCTGATGCTTTTTGAAGAGTTTATAAATCCGTAATTCCAGTGCTCTCCAGTTTTCTTCAAGGAGAAAGTACATGTTTCCTCCTGCCCAGTGATCCTTTGATACCAAGAGCTACTTATTTGCTTAGAGCAATTCTTCAGTTTTGGGAGTTTGTTTTAATTTTGCTTTTGCAGCTTGAAATATGTGGTCTCTCATAGTAGATATTAAAGAGAAGACCAGCACACACTACCCAGGATCAACTTTGCTACTAGTTGCTTACCCAGAGGATAAATAATGAAACACCTTTGCTGTAGAGAGAGTTAATGAGGGACACAATTTTTTTATGGATAAGAAAATTGCATCATTCACTCAACTTTACCCTTGAAGCTGTAATTTTTTGCGTGATTCGGTGATAAATATTTGTGTGACCTTTGATGTGTACTTGTTTGGGTATTGGGATTCCCTCAGCTTCTCTTTTAGTGTTAATGAGCAGAATGCACTAAAAGTATTTTTCCTGAACTTGCCCTTATTTCTTGGGACATCAGTGCTCTAGTAGGACTAAGCCTTTTGCTAAGGGATTGCTGTCAGGTTCTGCAGACATGAATGGCAAAAGTTGTTCTCTCATCTCCAAAAAGATTAAAATAAATTGAGTTTCCACTCATAGGAGTGGAAGTCCTGCTGATGAGCTGAATGGCAGCAAATCTCAGATTTGAAGAACAGCATAAATGTTTGTCCAAATACCAAAAAGTAAATTCTGAGTATTAACTGCCTAAAAGTGGCATTTGACTATTCCATTAAATCAAACACATTGAACCAAGTACTTTGTATTTCATTTTGGCAGTGGGATAATATTTGTTTAATGTGGATCCTCAAGTCCTGATGAAAACAAAACTTCCGTTATGATAAGATTGCAGGATTAGCCTCAGCTTTAGTAATTAATGGCCTGCTTCCAGCAAATATCACATGGAATGCTTCAGACTGGTTTGAGATATATGTGCCACATATGTTTATGTCTGCATATCAGCAATTCTGTATCTTTAGCACAGTATAAAAATAGACCTGTTTATGGTGGGGTTTTACATATGGGTGGTCCTCCTATATTCTTAATTAGTTATACATTATTTAATTACTCTCGTAGTGTATGCAGTCAAAACATAAATGTGTTACAGTCCTGATTTGAAGTTCCCAGACACAAAATGCTTGTCATGATAATCTTCTAGATATTAAATATCAGTTCAGATATTCATAATTCTGATAATTCTGAGTAACTGATAATTTTATTAGTTCAGATAGTAGAATAATGCTCAGTAGAGCTTACTACTGTACAACAAAAATATCTTGCACATGATCAGCCTCGTGCCATCAGGAGTAGTGTGGATGGGCATGAGGAAAATGGACAGGAGGATGACTGCTCTCTCTCTCCTTTCACCCAAAGCAGCTTACCAAGACACACTGGAGTGCAGCACTGAGACCCTTGGGACCACTCACCTCATGGTCAGCTCCCAGTGGACGTGGGTCTTGTTGCTGGGCCTAATGAACATATTTCACTCCGCTTAGAGAGCCTCCCACATTTCCCACCCACATTTTGAGGTATACCAGAAAATAAAAGAAAATAAATTTGTATTTGACTAGAACACCATAAGGTCAAGATCATACACTTCCTGTTCTCTCTGAAGCTTGCAGAGATGCTTGCAGAAACAGATGCAGAAATCATTTGCATCTCACCTGATACAAGACTTTAAAATTTTTTCAATCCTCCCCCTGCTCTTCACTCTCCTCCAGTATGTAAATTCTGTGCCACTCCTACACGGGATTCCTGATTTTATTCCCCTGTCATCCAGCAGTAGCACTTTTTCACACTTTGTGGCAGACTTCCTTGGTCTGTAGAAGTGGATATGATCTTGACATCTGTTCTTTCCAAGCAGATGTTTGTATCCCATGGTCTCATGATTCCAGCAGGCAATTGCGCTGTATTGATGCTCACTTTCCCAGCACTTTGTGTGAGCTTCTGACTGTGTTCTCATGCACTAAACCAAGAGAGATTCCTGCTGGTTGCTTCTGTTTGTTTGGCTCTCTAAGCTGATTGTTGAAGAAGGAGTAAAGAGCACAAATAAGGAAGTCAATTTGACTTCAAATAACCTAAATTCAAACTGTTGTTCTCTGTGCTCTCCCTGCAGAGTTGAGTACCCAGAGAGAGCTGAGAGGACTGGCTGCTTTCTGCTGGAAGTTAAGTTGGCCCAAAATGGGGACCTATCAGTTACTAATTACAAAGGTAAGAACTTTATATCCTCATTTTATGGAGGATATTCAGTAGAAAACACTCTGATTGCATGGCCAGCATAACTCTGAGGATTCATGTTAATTACCCTGTACCTTTCATATGTTAATTCATGCCTATCTAGGAATATTAAAACTATGACCTCTTCATCAGTAACAGAACACAATCAATTAATAAGTTTGTTTGTTTGTTTTGCCATCTGTCTTCAACACCTGGAAGTTCTCCTTGAGCCATTCCTTTTCTTTAACTCACTTTTACCTTCAATGTATCTACTGAGCTTGCATGTCTTTCTAATGTTAACTTGTAATTTTTCATTTAAAGACTCTAAAGTCCAGGTACTTTGCATAATAAGACATAATCAAAATTCTAATTGAGAATAAAATAATAATCTTAATGAAGCTACACTTTGATGTATGAATTACATTAACTATTTTTTGGGAACTCTTTGGATTCATTGTGGGGACCACTTTTATTTTCTGGGGTCATTTCTAGATAGTCGTTGCTTCTAAAGCTCTTCTGATGAGATTTTAGACCCTCTTCTTAGGAAAAACAATAAAAATAAAATGATTTTGAGGTATTTTGAAACAAAAGTTCTTCCTGACATGAAATTATGTTATTATAAACCTTTCCTTACTGTAATTTTCACCATTTTCTAACACTGTTAGTCAGGCTCAGTAGAGCTTACTACTCTTTAGAATCTGACTGCATGAAATTTGTTAAATCTGCACTTGCTATGTTATAAATATATATACTTATTTTGTAATTACATCAATGCTATGGTAATGTACAATCTGCAATCTTTAACTGGATATATCCATCACCATTCATGTGTCAGAATGTTTTGCTAATAATCAAGACCCTTGGTACCTTCATCATTGCACATCTGAGGATTCCTCCCTGTATAGCTCATTTTCTGCCAAAAACAGGAGTAGTACAGTGGGAACTGTGTTGGCCTCTTCCTCCATAAGTGGTCTCCTGACAGGCATTGAAAAGACTGAGGAATAACTTCAGTTTAGTTTGCAGAGAGCCCAGGCATGCAGGAAAGCCAACATCCAACATTTCCATCCTCTTGGCACGGGTCTGAGCTGCAGGTCTCAGATGGTGCAGCACGGCTTTTAGGAAAACTCTTACCTCTCAGACAGAGCAGCCATGACCAAGCTTCCTGCTGGCAATGATCCCTGAGTGGTGTTAATTCCTGAACCATGCCTTGGCAGTGCCTTGGAGAGCTGCAGACAGCTTGAGCCAAAGCTCTGCAGGGACTGTGAATAGTTTAACAATCAGGACAGTTCCAGGACAGGGCTCAGGCCTGTGCCCTGGTGCTCTGGTTTGCTGGTGGAAATGACAGTTCTGAACCACCTTTCCAACCTGTCACCTTTTGTCCTGGGGAGATGGCATCTTGGATCTGCATGGATGCACACTAAACACCTGCTCATCATGATTGCCTGTGCCTATCACATCACACACGGAAAAGCATAAAAACAAATCCTGCAGCACCTCAATCACACAGAATGGGTACCTGGGATTAAAGAATGTGTTGGCAATGTTGCAAACAAGCCTAGTTTGGAAAAACTGTGCTCTTAGTACAAGAGAAATACAATTTATTTATGAAAAAAAGGAGGAGTTGCCATTCACCTCTCACGCTTTTCGGATGTTTGGTTCTTGTTGCACACATGTTGTGATACCCATAGGTCCTGGAGACCAAGGAGTGTAGCCAAGCAAAGTTTTGGTGCATTCTGATCCTTTGGAAGCCATTGTGCAGAAGAGGTTTCTTATCATTCTGCTCTTTCTTCCTGTTTTTATTCAGTCCTCTGTCTCATCCATAAACTATCACCTTCTCATTGATTCTTCACACATAATATGATTCCTGGGGCTCTCCTGTTACTAGTTAATACCATGTGAGAGAACATGTTTGGATTGTTTTACAATTGTTTCAATTTTGCCTTCCCTAGAGGGACCCTTGCCACTGGTCTTAGCTGGAGGTCAAGTGGAGCAACACTGCTACAAGGTGTGTTCTGGGACACTGTGCCACCAGTACCTTGCAGCACAACAAATTTGAAGCTAAATATACAAAATTTATTTTCTTTGTGATCTTCCAGACCATCCTGGAATCGACTGCTTATGATTGCTTTGGAAACCCCCCCTCCTTTTGCATCCGCACCACCAAGCAGTAACAGGCTGATGTTTTGGGGCACTCACCCCCTTCACTCCAGAAGGAAAGTGGTGTTCCTGCCGACTGTCCTATCTGAGGCCCAGCACATGCCATGCCAAGGAATAAATTCTGATATTATCACACAGAGGAGGCTCACAGAAAGTGTGTTTGTAATTCTCCAGCTCTCTGAATTCTTCCCAGTTCACTGGGAAGAGCATGGAAGTACTTTCAGATTCGTGCTGCTGAAAACACTTTTTGTTCTTATGCCCACACATACCTGGTAGAACCATGTCTCTGCCTCCTTTAAATGCTCTTTTAGCTAATGTACTGCATTATGCATATTGTTAGAAAAGAAAATGAAAAGCAGACTCCTCTTGAATTCTATCTGTAATTCTCTGTGTTAATTTGCACAACTGACAAAAATCACTCAGTATGGGAAATGAATCTTTTCCCACTGGTTTTGCATATAATCTGTTATATTAAATTTTGATGGAGGTTATCTGTCTAACTTGTAGGCCTATATATGCAAATCAAAAGCTCAAAGTATTGTGTTTGGCTAACAGCCAGAAACTCTGACTCACAATCAGTACAAAATACAAAAGAAATTTTCCTGTATCAGTAAGGAAGAAATTAGATACTTCAAAAAGGCTTTGTCATTTCTTCTATGACTCTTAAGTACTAAGAAAACTTGAGGCTGAACAACATCATTCCAGTTAATGGAAATTTTTTTATATATAGAAACCAATATAAAAAAATAATGTCTCATAAGGTACTTGGATCACTGGAAGGCTCTCCTGGCTCTCAGAACCAACAGAGGATGCGGGAACTTTGAAATATCAGCCTCAAGGTCTTTTATCAAGCTGTTGTGGTTCAAACAAGAAAATGTGTTTTTCATGTTTGTACCTAGCCAGGTCTCCCAGACACTTTCTAGCAGAGATGACAGAGAGTATTATTCTTATTTTACTCTTCCAGTGTAGTGATACAAATGAGAAACAGAACTTACCTGTCAACACCGTCTACAGAACAGTGCTGGCACTAATGCAACCGCTCAACAGGGTTCAGGTCACAGCACCATGCACCCATCTGATTTCCTGTGCCTGCATCTGTTCCTGTGGGGTCAGTGCTCTGCAGCACGAGGGAAACCTCATGGGGATTGTGGCTCTGTAGCCATGAAGATGGGACACAGTAAGGCAAGCACTGCAGCTTCCAAACAGGGAGCCTCCTGCCAATCCTTGCACCAGTGCCCGTGCCACGGCCCTCTGTGTCCCAAATAAACCCACTCCATGGGCCTACTCATTTTCAATGAAGACTTCTGACACGTTTTGATACCCAGGATCAGTTGTCAAGATGGACAAGATCTGCAAGTGAAAAAGGAAGTAAACTCAAAAAACTGCCCCTTCCTTTGGCTGTTTGAGTGAAATTAGCAGTCAGATTAAATTAGAGAAACAGCCTAGAAAGTTCCTATGAAACTGCTTCTCTCTCACTTCCTCTCCTCTGCGTTATGGTCCGGATGAGAAGACATCCCAGTGACTCAGTGGACAAAGCAGTGCAGCAGCTCTGGAGGGAGTGACCAGCACCCAGCAGGAATGGTGTGACAGGAGGGAGGGAGCTGCAGGGCAGACTGTGCTGCTAGGCTTCAGGTGACAAGAGAATGCATTGCAGTAACCACTCACGTGCCAGAAGGTGTCTGACAGCCTGGAGAGGAAGCACAGCCACCTGTCCACACAACCTCTCAGCATAAATATTTGTCACTCTTTGCTGCTGTTATGTTCCTGGGGACCTTCTGGGGACAAGAAGCTCCTCTCATTAACCTCATTATCTCACCTTGCTCCAGCCAGTCAGGCTTTCCTGGCAAACTTGCAATTTCTCCTGCAAATTTCCCCACGGAAGGCAATTTTAATTGCAGTTTTGCTGCAAACAATGCAATTTAGCTGTCTACAGGACTTTCCTCATGTTGAATCTATATTCTACTTGACTTGAAATCTGCGCTGTGCTGAGTGTCAGCAGGTAGCAGGTGAGTGTGGGCAGGCGGATGTTGGGGCTGTGTCCTTTCTAGCCTCTATAGAAGGCTTATGCAGGGACTACTGCTTCCCAATACTCCATCAGGTTAATTAGATTTTTCTGGTAATTAAGTTAAGGAGCCCTATGCAGCAGGGTCGAATTCAATCTAATAAATATGTTGAACAGAAACCAAGCAATCAACTTCAAGCGTGCTCAAGGAACTGAGTGGCAAACTGGAGAACAGAGAAAGATGGAGAACAAAATCAGAAGGACGAGAACGAGAGGTGAAATGTGGCAAGAAAGGGACAGGCAGAGGAGGAAGTGCAGAGACCAACATGGCCAAATATTAACATAAGAAGAGAATAAAGAGAAAAACCGCAGTGATGAAGCATAGGTAGGTGCTGGGATATTGGATACCAGTAACATCCAGACAAGGTCTTGGGCATCCAGATTTCAAAATGTCTTGATTTTTACAGATTTGTCTCTAAATCCTGGAAACATTTTTAAAAGGTTTGAAAGTCCCAAATAAGAACATATGCATACACATAATTGAGAAACAATGTGGTTGATCTGAGAAATTACAATATTTATCCTGTATGGAATACACACATTAGTTACGGTAGGAAACTTAGTTCCCCAAAATGGGACTTCTGCAGGGTTTTGTGCCTAAAGTATACCTACAGATTACATGTGTGAACAATCTACATTAAATACTCACAGTAAGATTAATACGTCATCTGCAGAGAAAAAATAATAGTTTTTTTCACAGACAGCTTTCTTCTCTAGTACAATATCTATGATATTACTAACAACAAACTTTAAAGCATCACCGAAAAATGCTGGTTTTAATAAAGATTTAAAACCCACCAGCAACTCACATAGCTCTCTCCGTTCACCACGTTTTTTAGAGACACTTTTTCATTTAAATGTAAAGTCTTTTAAAAATCTCTACGTGTGATCTCTTCACATATTGCCTGTGAAATCTCAGCACAAAAGTTCGCTGGTGACATATTATTTTCCTTACACCAACTATAATCGATACAACCAAGGCTCAAAGCAAAGTTTTATGGCTATTTTATAAACTTAGGAATGTACTCAGGGAAATTTATTATGGAAAAATTGACTCAACCTGTATTTAAGTATTAACTAGGGCAAGTCCTGTGGCAGGGTGTAGCCCAAAATGTGCTGCTTCAGCTGAGTTACAGGTAGGGCTGAGTTACGGTAATGGGGAGCATTCAGGTGGTGTTGGGGAGAGGCAAAGTGTGGCTGGTGTGTTTGAAATGCTGTTCTGTTTTGCCCCCCTGAGGGGTCATGTTAAGTATTTGGGTGATAAATGTGGCTGCCCCATCCCTGGAAGTGTTCATGGCCAGGCTGGATGGAGCTCTGAGCAACCTGGGTCTAGTGGAAGGTGTCTCTGCCCATGGCAGGGGGTTAGAACCAGATAATCTTAAAGGTCTCTTCCAACCCAAACCACTCTGTGATTCTATGATATTCTCCAAAGTGTTTTAGTACCCATTTGTCTGTGAAATTAGTAATTTAGATGCCTACATGCATCTGAAAACATGGTTGTTGGTAGTCAAACTGATCAAACTAGCTTTAAATCTCATTAAAAGTATTTACAATGTTGTTAGTTCATTTGCTGCCTACATTTACCCATGAAAGATAAAAAGCAAAGAAGAATAAAAACATGGTGCCTTAATGTCTGAAATAATTGGGGATTATTTTATAGCAGGGTCTTATTAACACTTGATTTTACAAGGCGTCAAGCTCTTGAAGTATAGCAGCTGTAGGATGACTTAGGCTTTGTTTTGTTGTTTGTTGTATTTTTTGTGGTTTGTTTTGTTGGTTTTTTTTAATATGTCTCTAATCCTCAGAGCTGCAATGAAAAGTTTAAAAATATGACTGGAGAATCAAAGGTCATATTTGAGATCATAGAGGGTCAAAGGAAAAAAAATAAGAATAACCCCTTATTGTGGTATTCGGAAAGTTATAAACATGCTTAAGGCAATATCTTGATGGGGGGAGATTGATTTGTGGGGTTTTTTTAGGTTTGGGAGTTTGGTCATGCTGCCTTTTTGTCACTTTCTGAAACTTCTTTTACAAGAACCACAATTATTCATACAAATAATCTAAAAGAAGAAGAATTAATTTAGATTTAAAATACTAAATGTAGAAAATAAATTATAATATTGCGGGAAACAATTCTGCATAAACAAGGGAAAGGACTGTTTATACGGCAGATTTTATTCCACCTTGAATGTTTGTTAATTGCATGAAGAATGGCCAGGAGATCTGCTTGCTTATGATAACCATTGCTAAAATCCTTCTAAAGAAATTCTGCCTTTTTGTCCCTAATTTTTTAACTTTCAAGACCGCAGTAGCTAGAAAAATACTGTGACCGTTTTTCCATAGGCATGCTTATTAGTAATTGTTTCATTCCTTTATTGCAGTCATTCCCATATCCCTTGGCAACAGCACTTTGTTGGCAGAGTCCATATCAATGCTGGGAGAAAGCAGGTGTTATAGACCCGTTCACATCCCTTCCTGACCTGGTGTCAATGTTGTTAACCCCTCTCTCATTTCCAGGTCTGTTTCCTTCCATGACATCCTGTAGGAGCCTATAGGACAGTTGTCTATTACATTAAAAAAAATGGGTAATATTTTTATTTAATTCTGTATGGTTTTAGAGAAGTGGCTACAGACTTTACACCTGACTGAGCTTTGCACCTGTTAAATAAGGAGGACTTCCATAAGGAGAGAAATAAATCTGAATTCTTGTATTTCTTAACAATAACCACTGCAACCCTGTATTTTTTCCAGAAGATTTTTGAGGAAAACTCTTCCCCCTTCTCTCTTCAGTCGTTGTTTTATAGAATCCCCTAAGATTTGTTGGGAGTGATTACAGTGCAGGCTTTGTGAAGGCATACACGCACAGCTTTGAACCCAGGGAAAATCTGAGTTCAAGTGCTGTGATCAAAGGTCTGTGGCTTGGTCTTAGCCTCAAATTAAGGCAGTGTAAAAAAGTGAAGAGATTGTCAAGGGAAGAAGAGCCACTTCTCAAACAAACTCTCATATTTTGATGCAGAATGTATGCTTGTTTCTATGCGTACAGAAACCACCTGCTCTTCTAAAGAAAAGACACTCTCTCTGTGCTGTCCCAGACTCAACCCTGGTGGCAGGCTGGGAGTAGGAGTGGCACTGCCCTGGGTTTGCCCTCAGGCAGCAGCGCAGCCACAGGTGAAGAGATGTTGGAAGCTTTTCCTTCTCTGAGACCCTGTGACGCCAAAACCATTCGCCCGCGGGGGCCGAGCTGCCTCTTTCGCTCCGCTGAATTTGCAAGCGCGTTGAAGGCTTTTTGGAGGGAGGGAGCGGAAAAATCTACGATCAGGAGTAGACTGCGGCCCTCCTGGGCTTGGCGCACGTTCCATGTCAGCCCGGGGGAGGGAGGGCAGCCCGGGGTTTTGCCCAGCGGGAATGAGCCTGGCGGGGCCCCTTCCTTGCCCAGCGCCATCCCGGGGCCGCTGCAGCGGGCGAGCTCGGGCTGCGGGGAGCGCGGGTGGGAAGCGGCTGCCGCGGGGGAAATAAATAACCCTCCCTCAGGGCACGGCCGGGAGAGATCCTGCGGGGAGGGAGGCGAGGAAACAGCCTGGGAGGTCGGGAGGGAGAGGAACCGCGCCGCCTTTGGGCGTTTTTGGCAAGGTGAAACCCAGCCTTTTCGCCCACCTCCGTGCTCCGGCAGCCCGGGGAATGCAGGCACGGCTCCAGCTCCTCTCCCCCCGCCGAGGGGCCGGCGGGGCGGCCCGGGGCGAGCGGCAGCCGGGGGGAGCGGTCGGACTGCGGGAAAGTTGCGCGGTGCTGTTTTTGCAGCTCCTGGGGATCTTGCCGAGGCTCTCGGAGCGCCCGGGCACCTCCTCCCATCCTCCTGCCTTCCTTTCCTCCCTCCCTCCCCGGTCGGGCTCCCCGCGGGACTCCCCGCTCTGCCAGGAGCGTCGCCCGAGCGCCTTCCCCTTTTCGGGGTTTTGTGGCCTTTGGGTGCTTTGGGGGTTGTTGTTTTTTTTCTCTCGGTGAGAGTGCGGCCGGGCTGGGCGAGGGGAAGGAAACTTTCTACCCCCCTCCCCCAGGATGCTCCGGATATTTTTGAAAGGGCGGAAGAGTGAGAAAGGGAGCAGCGTCTGTGAGGGCATCTCATGCTCTTGCGAAGGTCCCCCCTGACACCTCGCTGCTGGGATTAAAATCCGGAGCTGGAGAAACTCCTCCCCTTCCCTCGGCTTCTCTCATCTTCCCCCCTCCTCTTGCCTACCCCCCCTTCCCCAAATTTCCTAAGGCCATTAGGAAGGGAAAAAAAAAAAGGAGAGAAAAGAAAAAAGAAAATAAGGAGCCTGGACTAACTGCGGCCCGTGGGACGGTGGGGAGAGGTGGAAGAGGAGCCTCCCTCTCCAGATCCGTCGCTCAGCACCGCGCTTGGGTGAAGGCATGGGAAGCACTGCCATGGACAAGAAGAAAGATGCCTCCAGCAGCAGCAGCAGGAAAAGCTCCAGCCACAAGAAACTCATGTTGCGAGTGCACATCCCCGTAAGTGGCTCCTCGCTCTTCCTCCCCTTCGGCAGCTGGCGTGGCTTGGGCATGTTTTTCTCTGGCATGGAGCACAGCGAAAGGCAGGGAGAGGTGTTTCCTGCGCCGAGCTCTGGAGTTTGGGGCACGCTGGGCTGGGGGTGCACCCCCGCAACAGGCGAGTCCTCCACATGTGGGGTGGGCTGAAGAGTGGGGTCTTGGCCCCCCGTGCAGTGCTGGGAGCTCAGGATGCGATGTCCGTGGCACGCAGGAGTATCCTCACTATCCTAATTTCAGTAGTGACTCTTACTCCCTGCTGTACAAGTGCTCCTGTGCCTTGGGCTGTGGGTTTGGCTCAGTTGGTCTCACCCAGCTCCCTCTCAGACTCGCAGCACGGTTTAGCGAAAGGTCTGTTCCCCCCCAAACTCTGGTCTCAGCATTCCCAGGTTCGGCTCCGGGAACTGTCCCTGCCTGTGGCTGAACCAGGGTTTAATCTGACTCTTCCCTCTCTCTCAAAACTAATCCACTTCTGAATTTCCCAGGGCTGGGCAACCCAGAGCTCGCCCAGATTTGGATCCAAGCAGTCTGGTCATTACCGAAAGAGCAGGGCACTTGTATTCACGGTGGAACAGACTAGTGAGCCTTGCAGTCTGTTCACCAGCTCTGTTTTGTTTTGTATATTCCACTATAAAATAACATGCAAGAAATTACAGTATACAGATACAGAATAACCACAGATCAAAAGTTTCTCTCCATTTCCAGTGAGTGCTAAAAGGCTGACTGGCTCCGTCTTCAGAATTACATGCCTTTCAAAAGTTAGATTATTGGTTTTCTTTACTATTAGGATGTTCTCGTGATCTATGTAGCTATCAGTTTTCTGTTCTCAGTCCTGATGCACTTTTGGTTTCAGTGCTTCTGGCAAGAAATGACAAAGTCCTTGTCTCTTTTCTGTGCAGACTTTTGTTTTATTGATTATTGGTGTTTGGGGTTTTTTTTTTGTTTATTAGTTTGTTTTAAATCTCATTATATAAAAGTGGGAAACAGTTCTACCCGTGTCTCTGCCAGGCCACCAAGGAGCAAAAAGATATTTCTGGTTCTAAGTTTTTCCTTTGTTTTAGGAAAGAATAAGAAGTCAAAGCAAATTTATTAGGTGTCTCGAGTGTGTGGAATAAAATGGAGGAAAAATACATGACTCTTCTGCAGATTTTATTTTTCTCTGGGGAGGAATGCAAGCCCAAGAGCACAAGCCAAACTTCTGGAGCTCTGAGTGCATTCAGTACTAGAAGAAAAGGGTCTGTTTCTGCTAACATGGGTGTTGCCTATGTATTTGTGACAGAAGATTTTGGGCAATAAACTTTACCATGTTGCCAGTAGTACTTCACAATAGGGACGTGAAATACCAGCAAATAAAATGTACCACACCAAAGCACCACTCACCCTGTGCTCGTTATTCCTTCCCACCCTGCCTGCAATATTGTCCCTGCCATCTCTTTCCACTGCCCCCCCACCTCTGACTTAGTCTAGCCAGAAACTCTTGTGCAGCTGGATCCCCGCTGCTGCTCCCGGGAGCTGCATTTTCTGCCTGCTCAGGAGCCGTAGGTAGTTTTGGAGTTTCCTGTGGTTGTTGCAGGATTTTACAGCATCCACCTGGTGTTTTTGAAATACCTGCTGACCACCAGATATCTCTGACCACACCAGAACTTAGAACAATTTTCCTCCTTTTATGGTGTGAAGCGAACATGAAAAAAGTACCTAAGGAACTCCTTTGCAGTAAATCATTATTGACAGAGGAATGCTAACGCTTTTTCCTAATTTTCTCCCTAATCCGTAGACAACCTTTCTTCATGAGTGTTGCCTTAGTTCTGTCTTGGATAGAACATTTTTAGTAGTGGGTCATAATTTTTCATGTTCATCCATCTCTTGGCTTTTTGCTCTGCAGTTTGTCACCTGGGTAATGGTAGTGATTCAGATAAAAGCCTGCAAGTGCCTGATGTTGCACTGAAGTCGACATAAGTTTTGTTGTTCACCCAGTTGGAAGCGATTCAAGATTTGGTAATGAGATAACACCTTCCATCCTTCCTCTCCATCCCCACAATATGATCCTTCTCTTCCATTCTACATCGTTCTAACATTCCTTAAATGGACTATTGGGCCCAGGGTCTTTCAGGTTGTATGCACATTTTTAGTGGTTTTCTGTAATCTGGCAGAGTTTGAACATGGCTGTGCTATAAGAAAGAACATTTTTCTCATTCTCCTTACTTGACAGTGGAATCTGCATTTGAAAAGATCTGTTTAGACTGTTTTTTTTTCTCTTTCATAACGTTGTCTTGGCTGTTGTTTTGAAGCATCATTCCTATTATTTCAGTGGCGCCTGTCAGTGTAGCTGTAGTTGTCAAGGGAGCTTTCACCAGACAGTAATTTTTATTTTGCTCATCCTCTTCTTTGTGTTTCTGTGAGATCATGTTTATTGCTGGAGCATGTAATTCATGCTCATTTGGGTCTTCAAATTAGGAACAAGAGAAGAACTAACAAGGTCTGAGTAGGAGAGGAGAGAGGAGTTAATTCTGAAAGAGAAAGTGATAGGACAGAGAGGTACTGTTGTGATGCAGGCTGGCCTAAAACACATTTATTGGTCACGTAGAAATGCTGACTGAAAAAGTAATACATACTGTGAAAAGAAAAAGAAAAAGGTGAAGGATGCAAAATACACTATAATTTAGGTTAGAGGATTGTGAAATAATAGGGATTTCTGAAAAGAGAGTCGTACGCATTTCTGCCCTCTCCCACCTAGTTTGTTTTGGGTCTGTCCGTGACAGTGGGAAAAAATGGATCAATTAAAGAAAGCCGGTTTGTGCTTGCAACACTCCAGGACATTTCTCAGGTACATCTTTCTCAAGGAAGAACAAGACATGATACAAAAAATCTGGGAACACTCTATTTTCACCTTCTTTCTGTGCTCAGTCTCCTTCAGCACAGGTGGGTGGTGCCTTGCCTGTGCTTCTGGGAGTTGTGGTGGACCACTAAGTTCCTGCAGGTTGGCTTTCCTCACTGCTCTCAGCTTGTGTTCAGTAGCCAAGAATAAAGCAGGGGCCACTGTATTCTGTAGTGTGGCAGGGAAGTGTTTGCTGGATGGCTGGAATGATGGAACACCTTCTTGGTTGGTTGTTGTTCTCTTTGTAAGTATACAGCTGACTTAAACTAGTAATTTAGATGGACCATGATATAATTGCAGGAGCCTTTGTAAAGGTCGTATCAACCTCTGTCTGTCCCAGCAGCACATTCAGAAGTCTTGAAATTAGAGATGCCTAAATGGAAATTTCTGGTCCAAATATCTTTGAAAGCCGCTACAGATTTAAATAGAAACCTTTGCTCTCTAGATGCATCATGTCTGTAATAGGAAGACATTAGCATTGTAAAATTCCTTTGTAAGCCATTAAAAGTTAATGCTTTCACATTGCTTTAAACATTTTTAAAACTCTATTCTGAGATGGGATGCAATTGTCTGCTGAGTAGGAGCTCACAGCAGTGAGATCAGAATGTTCTTTTGTCATCTCGCAAAATCGATCTGTTCTAATGTTAACATTGCCGCTGTAGGCCCCTGGTGATGCAAAAAAAAAAAAAAGAGAGAGTGATTCTGCTCTTGTTTACTTTGAATTTCATCTGGGATGGTGCAGTCAGCGCCAGCAAAGTTATGTTGTATTTACATGAGCGCAACTGAGGGCAGAACCTGTCTCAAGAGCTTCACTCTGCCAGGTGCCAAGCACCCGCTGCTCTCAGCAGGTGGGAATTGCAGGAGCTTGGCACTTCCTTGGATTTTTCTCAAATACATTGCAAGGTGACTTTTTATGCAAAAGAACAAAGAAATTTTGTCTCGATAAGCACAGAAATAACATCTGTGAATGAATATCAAAACATCTTTCAGTTCAGTGAGGTGGCTCTTGCCTCTGGTACTTCAGCCCTGGCAGCAGCGTTGATGCCCTACAAGGATGTGCTTGGAGATCAGGATTCTTTATTTTCAATGCCACACAAAGAAACCTCTCTGGATACTTTCTCCCATTTCTTTGTCAGCCTCTGTGATTTTGAAGAGACTCCTCAATGTCAAAATTTATTGCTGTTTCCAGGCTTGGTGTTATGTTGGGATGCCAGGCTGAACATCAGATGGCTTAAATATTTCTAACCCGATAGATGACAATGATGTTCTGACAGCTACTGTTGGCTCAGGCTCTGCCCCTCCATCTTGCTTTCCACACTTGCAAAGTCATTAATGGCTGCATGCCTAATAAATCACTGTGAAATGATTTTGTTCTGTCACAGTTTTTGCAGGATGCTTCTTGTCTCCTGGTAATTGCAGGGTGGGCTGATGAGAACAGCACTTCAGTCTAGGAGTCGCTTTAGGAAGCTGCAGATGGGGAATAATCTAGTGAATTCTTTCAAAGGTGAAAAGAAATCAGCTTCCAATGTGATCTAGGAATGAAAGAAATGTTTGTTTTCTTGGGAAAAGGCAGTGAAGGGAGAGAGAGGCAGAGGAGAGAGAAATGTTTCCCTAAAATTAAATCTGCAACTGTTCTCCCTCTCGCTCTCACAGGGCAGGCTGTGAGTTGTCCTGAGCCTCTGTGGCCTTGAAGTTTAAATTTGGATTCCTCCCTCAAGGGCTGATATATTTAAAACAGGAAAGGGCAAGAGGTATTTGCTCAGGAGTGTTGAGATGGCACTTTGAATTTATCTGAAGGATAGAAGAAGGGATTCATGTTTACAATCATAATAGCTAGCACTGCAATTAAGGGAGCTCTGAGTCTTTTTTGTTCTAAAGCATAACACAAACAGACCATCAGCTTATAGAAAAGTGTGGTGTCTTATAAAACATCACTTTTTCTAATAGGAGATTCTGCTCCTAAATGGTCTCACCCAACCTCCTTTATTTATACTTGAGCCTGTGAGGACTTTGGGCTCAGAGGACTGTGAATTTCCTTGGAGAAATAAGTCATGAATGTGGAAGGAACCTCACAGAAATGTGGATGGTGAGACTTCTGGCCTCAGGGAAGTTTACACCATGCTTATATTGGGAATTAGTGGAACAGGAGAAGAGTCATGCTCCAGAGGGATCAGGAGTGAAGTGGAAGGTAGTGATCTCCACCTAGGAGGTTCCAGCACCTGTTCACAGACCCACACGGTTCAGCTTTTGCTCAACGTCACCTGGGCACCACATTGCATTCAAGGGAGCTACTCAGATGTGACTGAAACCAGAATTCAGCCCTCATTTTGTTGATGGTGTATGGATAGTCATGGAAGTAGGTTGGTGTGCCCAGGTGCTGGCTTGGCAGGGCTAATGTGAGCAGAAAGGAGCCAAAAACTGAGTCAGCATTGGTTGCCCAAATTGTGGGACATTCATGTTGAGTGAAGTAACACATGGATTTCTCATGCCTTTGAAGAAAAGCTGAATTTCTGTCAAAAGGCATCCCATGCACAGGGAATAATGAAAGAGCAGAGTTGGTTACAAGAGAAATGAAGCATGAAGGAAGACATCAACAGCAGACAAGAGATGTCACTGTGTGGGCTATTTTACCCTAAACTGATCACCAGGCTTTGGGAATTGGCTCCAGGCCCTGGTCTGGTTGCAGGGGGCTGCTGTCTCAATTTTCTACTATTGTTTACACTGTAGGCACACTGGAGAAAGTGTTACAGTCTCAGAAACAGGGAGACTTGTGCGTGTCTTCGAAGGCTAAAAGAAAAATATTTCAGTCTTGAATGGAGTGTGGGTTTTCTCCTGAAAAGGAAAACTTATGTGCACATATGAATCTAAGATGCCATCAATATACATAAAATATTTTTGATTGTTTGGTGATACAGTGCTCTACTGCTACTGAACAATTTCTTGTACCAGCAGTGAGCTAAAACACTGATGTATGTGACAATTTCTGCTGCAGAATGATTTTTGTGTTTATTCTTTAGGTAGTTGTAGAAACTGGAGTATAATGCTTCAGTTTAGTGTTTGCTTCTGTATTTCTGTCCCTCTTAAATCACTGGCATATAAATACATATGAGATCTTTAAAGCATGAAAGCATTATTTACTCAGTGGAGAACCGAAACATAACACGGTCTTTCAGTTTTTGACATTGAGGATTCAGAGAATGCTTTACAACATCCTTCAGATTTTCATAAAATTTAGCTTGACAGTAAATTACATTATGTGAGCGTGACCCAGTGGGATGCAGAGCAAATGCATTGCAGTGTGTGTTTCATGGTTGTCATTTATTTCACACACCGTGACTCTTCAGACCTTATGGTCATTATTGCAAAGGGTGCCTGTGACCTTCTGCTCCAAAAACAGAACCTGTGTCATAAGCTGAAGACTTAATCTATTTTTATGACCAGGGTGAGAGAGCTATATGCCTTTTTTAAGCTGCTGGAGAGCACATTCATTCATCTGGGGATTCATTAGGAGGAAGTGTGTGCATTATAAGCAGTGTCTGCCACGTTGTGAAGCCTTTATCATCATTTATTCACAACAGGTCTTGTGCAATTTTCAGTCAACTTTTCATGTCAATAATGCTGCTGGAACAATGAGAATAAGAAAATACTCTGCTTCTGCAAGCTGAAGAAGGCAAACCTCTCTGAGTGGTCAGAGTGCTGCCTGACAACTCTACAAAACACAGGACTTTTCCTGGTCGGTTGTGGACTTACCATGGGGTCTTTTATGAACAAACTGAAGTTTGGGACTGCTTTGTGGAAGCTGCATGCCTGTTGATTCCTTTTTTAGAAGAGGTTGGAAACATGTTTTCCATGGAATTGGAGAAATCAGTACTTGGTGAGCTAGATTAGGGGTAAAATCTGAGTCCAAGCAGGAAGAAACTTTCCAGTGAAGACGAGCTCTTCGTAGAAATGGGATAGTTTTAAGAATGTGGTGGACTAAGCAGGTGCCATAAGCATTGCCTGTTGCCTGTCTAGAGGAAGAAATGGATTGTTACCTGCTTCTCACTTACTTTGAATGGACTGTAAAAGGAAATCTGAAAAGAGTAATTATGTGGAGATTGCTCAAGTGTGTCACAATGAGTCTATTTTTGCTACCTAGCCTTAATCCTTGACAAATTTCCACTGATCCAGGACTGTTCTATGCCTTTAAATAGGTGTGCATTTAATGTGTTTGCTAAACCAGGGTTGCCTTGCTTTTGGCCATGTGGCCTTTAACAGGTGTAAGTGCAAACAAGTGTTTTTACAGAATCTTGGGATTGTTGAGGCTAGAAGACAGAGATCTGGAGGTTGTCTAGTCCAGGTGTTATTGCTGACCCAGTGGTCAGCTAGAGCAGGTTGCTCAGGACCGTTGCCCATCAGATTTTGAATTTCCCCAAGGATGGAAACTCCCCGGTTTCACTGCTCTGACGGAACACATTCGGGCAAGTGAAAGTTCCTGGAGACAGACTATTGTTCAGCCACTACTCAGGCACGTGTAATTAACTCCACAGTTGACTGGATCTTGTTCCAAAAGCACAGACCCAATCTGAGGAGTGAAGTTGGATTTGGCTAGTAGTAGTGTCGTGTAGAGAGTTCTGGAAAAGGATTCTCTGAGATGGGTATCGAAACTGGAGGCATAATAGTCCCAACAAGACTTGAGAAAGAAAGGAAGAGTGAGAAAGAGGTGAAAAAAGGTGCTTAGTCAGTGTTATCACGATGAGTATGAGTTTGCCAGCTTCTCAGTAGATCATTGCATCTTCTGGAATGTGGTTTTCATCATGTGTTGTCATTCCTTTTGCATAAATTCATTAGAGGGGGATTTGCTGTTACTGAGTATTAATCATGGCTTCCGTGTTGGAAGTGTGATCTAAACCAAGAAGCATGAGGAAAGACAGTTCAGGGATAAGAGCACTAAATCATCAGCAGTCGGAGTCTCTATCCTCTGTATGGCCTGAGGGCAGCGGAGGCGTAAGCTGTGCATTGATGAATGGCTGAGGCTTGAGGTCCCCAAAGAATGAACTTTTAAAGTGTCAGTGTGCCACACTGAAACACCAAGAGAGCTTGTGGGATCTTCTTTCCATCCATGACTGAATGCTGTTAGAGGTCTGTACATATATTGGTGAAGACAAACTCTCTGAAGAGTTTAAAGCCTTGACAGATTGTATTGGCTGGAGGAGGTGCGAAGAAACTACTTCATCCCTGCAGTGCTGATATTCAAGGAGATGACTGGAGTTTAAGCAACGTTTCCCATGTTGTATAGGAATGTGACAGTCGGACTCCTGCAGTCTTCAGACCCAGTTCCCTTACCTTAACCATAAGCTAAACGTTCTTGCTGTGGTATTTGTTCCATGAGGATCCATGTACAAGCTCTCAACCTGAGTCAGATCCATGTATAACATTAACCTGAGTCAGCAGTTGTGGGAAGTGTTTTTCCTTTTGCTTTTTGAAAATATGTGTGAAGTGAAAGGATTCCAGTCTAATGTCTACAGTCATGCCATGTCTTAAAATAACACTATTAGGACTCTTGGCAGCCTGATCAGGAAGACAAAGGATTGAGGATATTAGATAAATTAGAGGAGACTATTTTAATTTCCAACATCAAAAGTGGTACCAATGAGCGTGCCCAATTATCACACCCTCCATGTGGTTCATGTGGTTGTTGAAAGCTGTGAAATGTTAGTCTTTTTGTTTTTTCTGTATAGCTGGTGGCACATCAGTTGCAGAGTTCTTGAAAAAAGGCATCTCCAGCCATTTCACATGTAGTCATCTACACAGTCAAGAAAATGGGGTTTGGGTACACCTGAAGCAGCCCTTTACCAACCATGTTCAACCTACAGCAATCTCCAAAGAGTTTGCAGGCATTCTGTCTCCCTCCCTGCATTCCACTGACTTGTCCTTCCAGTTGCTGGAGCTGGGCATTCTCGAGTGCTGCTGCCAGCTAGAGCAGGAGAGAGAATACCAGCATGAATCTCAACACCATTCTTAGATACTCCTTCCACTAGTTCTAGATCCACTCTGCATTTTTATGGGAAAATGGGGAGATTCTGCCATTTGAAAAGTTGAGCCAACATTATTCATAAACATAAAATTTATAACCTGAAAAAATGGGAGGTAGAAGATGTTATTCAGCTATTCTCTTTGCTCTTTTTTTAGTGAGTTGATGTTAAAGGTAAATACTCATTTAAGAGACTTCTTCTAGTTGGGTGATGATTAATTATACATTTTCCTTATATTTTTAATGTGTTTTAGAATGACTCTACATGCTTTAAGCTGCGCAGAGGCAGGAGAGTACATGCCAGCATTTTTCTTTATAAAGTAAATCCAGTAATTCAAAAAGTGCAATTACTTGAATTCCTTTTCTTCTGTGTTGTATTAAGAGTTCTGGCTCTTTTCACTGCTGCAGACCTGTGGACGCATCATCAGTTGGCATCCAAAAGTTGCTGTTAAAGGAACTCTTCTGATTTTCAGCTGTAAAACACGAGTCGGTAAAAGAGGAAACATGTCTTATTTAACCATGTACAGGAGTGGGCTCATCTCCATTACTTTAGTCAGACAAAACTGTTTTTCACCAGTATTCCTCAGCTGTCCTGGTGGACCTCAACCAGTTACCAAGGCAAGGGAAGCTGCTATTCCCCAGCTGGATTTCCCAACAGACTATGTGCATCCTCCTGCAATGCTGAACAAAGCGTGTTGCCTTACAGTGAGTGCCTTCCTACTTAGCCAATGTTTTATTTTCATTGTCAGAGAAAACGAGGGGTAACTCGGTGAGCCTTGGTAACTCGTTCGCTTTTGATGCCCATCTGTCTGTAGTCTCAGATCCAAAAATCTGCAAACAGCAGATGACTCAAGTTTACTTGAAATGCCATTCACAAGATTAAGCCTTGAGAAAAGAAAGTAGGTGCTAAGAAGGCTAGTAGCTCAAAGGGATGGGATTTTCAAAGGCATTTAGGCATCTTAGGTTCCTTTACAGTATTTGAAGATCCTGCCAGTCCATTTGCATCAGGATATCCTTAATTACATTTGAAAATTAAGCTTTACATCTTTCAAACTTTCAAGATGCTATTCTTCCCTCTTTGCTATTTATACCTGCATTACAAACAGAAGCTCCTTTCCTATTTTCCACTTCCAGTAACATTCTCTTGTGCCCGATAGCTAAAATGGAAAAAACAAACAAACAAACAAACAAAAACCACAACAGCCAAAAAAAAGTCATAAATTGTTTTTTTCAATGGAACAGAGATTGAAAGTAGTACTAGGAAGTAATTTGGGAAGAGATAAATAGCAGCTGCTCTCTTGGTGATAAAGACTGAAACTAATACTGATGCTTGGTGCATTGCAGTCCGTTGTGACACACAATAAAGTCTGTGTATGTTTGTCTTATATTTGACTGAGAGGGACCGAGTATTACGTGTGACAAGGACTTCAGAAAGAAATTTCTTTTCAGTGTAACTTGAGAAAAGTCTGCGATCATTTAAAATTGTGAGAGGATTTTTTACTTGTATATTTTTTACCTGGGTAAACTTTAAAACTTTTATGAGCTACTGTAGGCATTTAAGGTGTTTGTACTCTCTGTGGGTAGGTATTTCAAATTTACTTTCAAATATAAATGTTTTAAAATTAAAAAAAAAGTATATGTTTCACTGCCATAATCTGCATATACTGCATACTGTCCAGAGGCTGGACAGCATGTTTATGAAGCAGAAGTATTTGGGTTGAAGTAACCAAGGAAGAGGCTGTAAGATCAATGGCATTGATCAATATATGCACTTTAATGGATGAGCGTTGCGACACACAGGCTGAAATTGGGGGACATATGTCTGGGGATCAATCATCTTCTCTTGGAGGAGTGGTAAAACCAAATTTCTCGACTTCAGCAACAGACTGAGAGAAGATTGTAACTACTCACCCTCTATATTTCTAAAAGTTCATTTTCAGAGGGCAATAGGTTCCTTTGTGTTTTATGGTCTTGAATGTTCTGTGCACCTGACTAGGTTAATTTAAAAAACAGATAAGGACACAAGACCCCTATGAAGTTCAACAAAGTGCCGGATTCTGCACCTGGGATGGGGCAGCCCTGGATGTACGTAATGAGAGGCTGGAAAGCAGTGCCACAGAAAGGGACCTGGGGGTCCTGGTCAATGGCAAGCTGAATGCGAGTCAGCAGTGCCCTGGAGCCCGGAGGGCCAACAGAGTCATGGGGGGCATCAGGCACAGCGTCACCAGCCAGGCAGGGAGGGGATTGTCCCGCTCTGCTCTGCACTGGGGCGGCCTCACCTCGAGTGCTGGGGGCCATTTTGGTCACCACATAACAAGAAAGACTTCAAACTGTTAGAGACCGTCCAAAGGAGGACAACGAGGATGAGGAAGGGCCTTGACAAGAAGCCGTGTGAGGAGCAGCTGAGGGCACTTGGTCTGTTCAGCTGGAGGAGACTGAGGGGAGACCTCACTGCAGTTACAACTTCCTCGTGAGGGGCAGAGGAGGGGCAGGCACTGATCTCTTCTCTCTGGTGACCAGTGACGGGATCTGAGGGAATGGCCTGAAGTTGTGTCAGGGGAGGTTTAGGTTGGATGTTAGAAAAAGGTTCTTCACCCAGAGGGTGGTTGGGCACTGGAACAGGGTCCCCAGGGCAGTGGTCACAGAACCAGGCCTGACAGAGTTCAAAAAGTGTTTGGACAACGCCCTTGGTCACATGGTGGGCTTCTTGGGGATGGTCCTGTGCAGGGCCAGGAGCTGGACTTTGATGATCCATGTGGGTCCCTTCCAACTCAGCTTATTCTGTGATTCTGTGACGTTCAGAGCCTGTGTGTGTGGAAGGAAGCTGCCCTGTGTGCAGCTGTTTGCTCTAAACTGAATACATTCAGTGTGTATAGACAAGCTGGCAAATTGCTCACGTTGCAGAGAAATGGGCTGTGATGGAAAATACAATAGATATTTAATTATTTCAGGGGAAAACCCCATGTTATGAATATCCTGTGTTTTCATGTCACAAAACAAACAGAGCAACGAGCTTGACCTTTAGGCTGTTTTTATTTCTGGTGGTTTTTGGTTTACAAGACTTAAGTAGTTTAAAGTTCGATCACCTGGGCTCTTGTGCTAAGGGATTAACACATATTGACTTGAGTCCTACTGTCCCAGGTGTAACCAGGACTAACTTCTTCCTTGCTTCTGTCTGCCTCCCTGCATACAGCCGTTGCTGTAGAAGGCCTCCAAGTCATGTCGAATAATGCATGGTCTTCAGAGCTCACTGGGGGAGAGAAAAGTCTGGGAACAATGTGAACAGGCACAGCCAGGCACTTCCACTAATTGTTGATGTGGACGATGGAGCACAAAAGCAGAAGAAGGGAGGGGGGAATGGAAATGTGTCTTGGTGTGGAAACGACTGTGTAAAAACAAATATGCCTGGACTTGCTTATTGGGAATGTAAATGTAGCGCAGGAGAACTCCCACAACAGGAATCCTCTGCTTTAGTCTGC
This sequence comes from Mohoua ochrocephala, assembly GCA_013398855.1. Lineage (NCBI taxonomy): Eukaryota > Metazoa > Chordata > Aves > Passeriformes > Acanthizidae > Mohoua > Mohoua ochrocephala. The sequence continues at coordinate 316,485 of VZTA01015419.1, read as the reverse complement.
CCCTGCCAGATGATTTTAGAAGGTTTCTTTTTTTTATTTATTTACCTTTAGAGACTTTTTTGGCTGTTTGGGGTTGTGGACTTCAGCAACCTTGAATTGTAACAGGTAGTTGCATTTTACTGCTGAGCTAGCTTGAAATGATCTGTAAATTTTTAGTTCTAGTTATTTCATATTGCCTAAATATTGGAAATGAGAAGTTTGAATGACGTAATAATGTAACATGCTCGTTGCATTTCAAAGTATATCATGCTGAAGTAGAGTTAAATACCTAAGTAATTCTCTTCTATATTGTGTACTCTAACCCAAAGCAGGGTGGAGTGATTTGCAGATCAACTGTATAAAATAAATAAGGTAGAACTATCTATTTGGGTGTGTGTGTGGGGATTATTCGTAATGAAAAACCTCAATTTCCTCCCAAGAACTGTTGTGCTGAAATACTTGTACTGTATTTTCCTTAGACTCAGAAACAAATTGGGTAAAGACAATGATGAAGAGATTTGGTAGGATGAGCCTAAAAATGGAACATTTATCCTATAGAATAGGAACTATATGGAATTATGAGCAACTGAAAATGAAGTTAGTAAATTTAGTGAGATGAATAAAGTAAAATGAGTAGATTTATATTTCCCTGCACAGTGGAAACTTTTGTACACAGGTAAGCAACCAGCCCATGCTGGGATTCCTAATCCCCTGGAGATGGAAAGGGTTTTTTACATCAAGAAAGCAGAAAACACAGGTGATGCACAGGGCATATGCATGTTCACCTGTGCCTGAAGGATCATCCTACCTGTGCTGAAAAGTAGATATTTCTGCACTGAAATGCAACAGCTGCAATCAGCAAAATGCAACACAACTGGTAAAAATCCAAATGCTCACTTTGTCCATTTAGTAAATGAATTGCAAATGTCTGACTGAACTGAGAGCTATTATGGAGGCAAGAGGAAAGGGAATAGCCAGCAGAAACACCAATTTGTTGATTATATAATGGATCTGTCATTAGTAACTTGATCATGCCAATGCAATTGCTTTTTCTCCAAGACAGATACTTGTCCTTACCAGGACTGATTGAAAAGCACTCTGATTATGCCAAAGTGTGTTTTAAATGGAAAGAGGGAGATGGAAAACTATTTAACAGTAGAAATATGATTGCTGATAGCATTGCAGAAAAGTGACGATGCAGAAAGATAGCATGGTTTTATCCAAGCAGTTAGATTGATCCCTTTTTAGTTAAAAACACGTAAATTCAGTGCTGTGAAAGTTATTACAAGGACAGCTGTAAAGACTGATCGTGGGTCAGAGTGAAAATTGAGTTCGTCCTATGAAATTCATCACAACAGTCCATTGTGGCACTTCCATTTCGACAGGCAGGATTGGCCTCCCAGCAATTACCATTGAAAATATTTATCATTGTAGTGTGGAAATCTGATTTCCTGGCATTGGGCTGGGAACTTCATTTCATGGTAATCTCCTGAACATCTTTGCTGACTAAGGCTGATTCTGAGCATGTTGCCAAAAGATCTCAGTTTCTCTGCCTTCTTCCCAGTCTTCCAGTTTTCACATCAGATTTCTCTTTATGATGTGCTCCTCTTTTTGTGATCCTGTGATTTCCAAAGGCCGCTGTAACCTCCACACAAGTAATATTCTTTATTTAAACTTCTTTGTTGTGTGGGTGACCACACACTGGGACAGATTGTCCAGAGAGGGTGTGGAGTCTCCCTCCCTCCCTAGAGATATTCCAGAACCGTCTGGACATAATCCTGTGCCATGTGCTCTGGGACAACCCTGCTTGAGCAGGGAGGTTGGACCGGATGTCCCTCTGTGGTACCTTCCAACCTGACCTGTTCTGTGATTCTGTGAATATTCCCTTAGCAGTATCCCTAAGCCAAAGACACTAGCTGCTATCGCTAGAGTTTCCAAAACCCACCACAATCACAAAATACAAAGAACAAAAATCAGGCTCACAGAATTACATTTTGGGTCTTTACGGAAGGGATTTTTAGATTTGTTTACATCCCTGAGACATGGGCAAACTTTAGGGGTGAATATCTTGTTTTTCAGAATTTTGGTGACTCCGTCTGCTCACAGGTGGGGTACTTAACACTAATGTGTGCCACAGGGTTCCTGCTGTTTCATGGAGGATACCCACAATTAGCATTTTAGGGGGTTTAAAAATTATTTTATATGGCTTAGGTAACCTGTTCAGTGCAGAGCATGGAGCAGCTGAACCTGCTGGAGGAAGATTTCCAGCTTCCTGAGCTGCTCGCCACGAGCTGTGCTGAGCGCCATTCTGGTGTCATTTGCCTTAGCAGGAGCATTTTCCCTGTCATCACTGGAGTTGCTATGGACAGTGGGGTTGGAGCTGGAGACACTATTTCTGCATGGCATGGAAGTGTTAGGATTTCATTGTGGCTCTGTGCGGGTTAGAGGGATGGGAGAAAGAACCACCTAAAGCTTGTGACTGTAAAAAGTATAAGTGAGCAATTTATGGTGTACCAGAAATATCTCATGAATGGATACCAAAACATCAGTATTTTTGGTTTTGATTTTGCAATAATTCCATTTGACGAACAACCAGGTTTCTTCTAGCTGTTGTTCTGAGAGCTTTCTCTCCTTGCAGACAAATTTTACAGCTCTGCTTACCACAGGTCTTACCACGTGTGACAGGACTGAGCAAAGTGTTTGGTATAAGAGAGCTGTGATGGAGATGGGGGAGTGAAACCAGGGAGCAGTGGTAATATTTATGGCTAATGCTGTGGTGCACCCTCTCTGCTATTCTGATTGTGTTACAGCTGCAATTCTGTAGCTGTGGTCTAAACGGGGAGACAGGTAAGAGGCTGAACTCACTGTGAGCCAGGAAACCTAAAATATCTCTTTTACTTTTGGCCAGATGCCCAGACCAGAATAAATACATTCAGTCTTTCTCTTTCACATCCCAACTGTAGAGACAAAATACAGAAATGGCCAAACAGAAATCTGACAGACCATATTTTGTTTATACAGAGGCTTGGTAACTATATGAGATGAAGAGACAGTTCTAAAGCTAAGCCTTGTACTTTAAATGGATTTATAACAGCCATTTAAATAAAGTATGCCTTTGTGCTCAGGCTGAGAATTTGTAAAATCAAACTGTTTTCTGCATGTTTGCATAATATATGAGGGGGGTTTATGTGCAGTACATATACTTGGCTAGATGTTTTTGTTGTTGGAATGATCGTGGTGATTTAGTTAATGTTGTTTTCTTTTCTAAGCATCATCTCAGAATTTATCATGATTTCATTAATAGAAAAAAAACACGTTTTTTATCTGTCCTAATTTGTACACAAGGCCAGTTTGAGGGAAGGCTTGACTTTTCTGAGAAGCTTTCAGAAGTTCCAAGAAAGGTCTATTTCCATCTGGTAATTAATTAAAAATAGGCCTTAAAAGGTTCATATTTTCCTTTCTAGGATATTCTGTTACTCAGGCCTTCCAGCACTGCTGTCCATGAGCCTGATGGGGTGTCACTTCACAGAACTGCTCAGAAAAAGATCTGTGACACCCGTGGAGGGACAGGACTTTCCTCTGATGGCTGGAGCTGGAGCTCTTGGTCTGGCACATTGGTTGGGCTTCACAGGAGGTTTATAGCTCTGGGAAGGAAATTTAATTATATGTTCTGGCAATAGCCTCGACTTTTTCTTGCTCTTTTTATTGTTGGGAAATTACACGTAAAGCGACTGCGACTGGTGCAACATATTTCTGTATTTTATGTAAAACTTCAAAGCAGAGTGAGTGCAAATGTTTATCTCAGCTAAGTCTTTTCCAAGTACGTGTATTCATTAAGCTGACCATAGAAATTAAGTCAAACATAAGCTCAGCTATTGCTGGTAATTCATTAACGGATTCATCTAAAACTTTGTCCAAAGCTTTAGTTTCTGAATCAGGTCACGAACATCTCATTTCCTCACCAGTCCAAAAATTCACAGTCGATTTGGTGGTTAAAGCCAAGTTTTGCCAAGACTGAGCAATGGTGTATCCTCCTAACCACAAGCTTGCTTTGTCTTGGATCCAGCCGTGCTTCTCCTTCCACGTGTCAGCGCTGAGGAGGAAGAGGATATCCTTCAAGTGTGAAACATGGCAGTCTTGACCCCGACACCCTGATGGCTTTGTTCTTCACCTTGAAGGGAACGTGTAGCCCAAACCAAGCAGCTCGCTCCACTGACCTTTGGGTGGTTCATTACCTGGCTGGGAACAGGGTGTGGAGTAAACTCTGGAGCTGATACAAACTTTTGCATATGAAAAGCCCTGAAGTGCTTTAGGAGTTTTGTTCTGTCATACATGACTGACATATAGATAGCTATCGTAGATATCTGGGACAGAGATCACTAGGTGCTCTGCTGGTGTTTAGCAGTGCTAGCAACATTTATGCAGGAATTCAAGGAAGTTACTTCATCTGGAATACATGATAGGGAGGACTTTGCCAAAAAACTGCCAAGTGTGGAACAGAGTTTAGAGTGAAAATTCATTTTCTGAAGGAAACTGTTGTGAGATCCTGAGTGAACACAAGAAGTTTACTTCTCTGTGTCTGGAGAAAAACATGCTTTTGTTCATTCCATGTAAACTCAAGTTCCTCTGTAGCACTCTGCCTGCCTGCACTGGCCCTGGTTTGAAGAGCTTCCTGGTGAACCCGGTAACATCAGTGCCCTAACAAATCTGGATCAGGAATGTAAAGTATCACCAATCATTGAACTGTCAATTCTTGGACACATGCAAGGTCCTGATTTTTCCCCAGTCTTGTTATCCATATGCTGTTCAGTTTATCCTCTCTAGATTGTAGCTCTTATCAGACAAGTTTGCCTTCTAATATCAACCTCCTGTGCACTCAAGGTTTCACTTACACCTCAAACACTGGGAGACCTGCTTTATTTGCTCTCGCCAAAGAAGCGGACTCTTGGATGATATCCAGGTTTTTATTGATGGGGTATTTGATCCAAGCATTTCTTTTAAAACTCTCCTCGAAAGAAAGCCTGGGGAAGAGCCAACATAATAGCCCTAATGCACTGCCCCCCTCCGTGTCCTTCCTTCTGCAAATTTCTAAATGTTCAGGAGAAAGGGTTGACTTAATGTTGCCCTGGAAATATCGTTATTTCTGATGTGAAGCTTGGAAAGCAAAAATTTAAGAAGTAATTTGCCCAAGACCATAGCATGCTGGAAAGTAGAGCTCAATGGCTCCCTAGGCTTGTAACTAAGCTAAAAACCCATCATGCTTAAAGCCAGACCATTGTAGGTGATTCAGCACTGCAGATGTCTTGGCCCCCTCTACTCCCGATTCTGCACTGGCTGTGTATGGAGCCTTCCCTATATAAGATCATCTGGAACATGGCTCCCATTGGCCTCAGGGGTTTACCTGTGATGAGGTCTGTTGCCAGACTCCTGTGTCGATACATTTACTGCCTTCAGTTGTGGACGAAGTCAATTCGACTCACTTGAAGCAAAATCAAAGAGCGCCGTGAGCCTATGGCTCCCCATGAAACATCCCTTCCCTGCCATTCGCCGTTGTTACGGCTGATGGAAATAAGCCAGTGTTAAATAAGGGGTGGGAAAGCATCGCCCTGCCTGAAGCTGAGTACAGCTGCGCTTTTGTTACTCGCGTTATATGCAAGGGCAAGCAGTGTTTTGGCATGCTCTGGGCTCCCAAAAGCACTGCTGGGGCAGCAACGGAAGTTACTCCCACTATTTTAAAAGGCAGGTCACCAGACTCCCAAAGTTCCAGCAGCTGAAGCCTCTGGAGAGCCGCCTGTTCCCTAAGCCCTGGGGAGAGCTGAGGAAGAGCCTGTGCTGCGAAGGACGCCCTCACCGTGGGAACTGCGGTTTGGACCTGCGGGGACGGTGACAAAGCGGTTCAGAACTCCCCCAATGAGGGTCTGTTTGGGGGTTTTTTTTGTGATAAAAGTAGTCTGCCAGGTGGCTGAGACAGGTTAAAGTTGGGACTGTGGTGGTGGCTGGTCAAATGCTGGAAGTACCAATGCTGTGCATTTCTAGGTGGCCCCTGTCATCCATTTTCAGGAAGGTTTTGTTGTTTTTTTTTTCTTTTCTTTCTCTGTCCTTGTTTACTTGTAATTTCACTTTTAAAGCTCTTCCTTCCTCTTTCTGGGCTTTTCTTTCAAATCTGTTAAAAAGAAATTTCTTTCAGATTCACAGAAACAGTGCTTGCTTGCTTGTTTGTTTTCCCAGGCTGCTTAGTAGGTTACAAAGATAATTTCTGCTTGTTGGTTAGTTTACATAGGTAGGATTCTCTTGATTCCCTTTTGGAGTCATTATACAACTCTTCGTCGAAACTTGGGGCATTTGAAACTCTTAAATAAGCAGATGATACATTTTTATGAGCAGTACCCCATGTTTGTCATGTGTATGTGTATGTGGGTGTGCCTGCACACACCCGTATTTCCATGTGTATTTTTTGCATGTAATCCTTGGGGCACGTCTGATCTGAGGCTTTTGAGAAGGACCGGAACCATGGCATTAGGGAGCAAGGATTTCTTATGACAAGTCTGGTATGTTTTGATGCAGGTGTAGCCAAAGAAGATGGTTATCACAGCCTGGATGTGGAAAAGGTCACACTGTGACATGTAGCCACAGGTTGTGTACCGGGCTCTTTCCAGATCTGGAAAACAGTTCAGAATTAACCTTTCTGAATCATTGCGTATTTTTATGTCAACCTTCACATTTTACATAGAATGATTCCTTTCCTGTGTCCGCAGCCCTTTCTCATCTTTCAGTCATTAGACATCAGAGCTGTTTTTCTTCTGGAGATCAGTTAGTTATTGGGTCTCAACAGGAGGATCCGAATTTCTTGAGCCTAGGAAAAAATGCTAGAAATAATAATTATTTATTTCCCTTCTTGCTCTAGAGGATGCGTAAAGCAAGAAGGAGCCTTTAACCTGCCATTTATTTCCTGCTCCTGTAGGACAACCCTTTAGGCAGTGCCATCATATCTTCCCTGCAATAAACTTCATCAGTCTAAAACGTGTTGCTGTTTCTTTCTCTCATTAGAGCCCTCCTCCAGAATGTCACTCTTTTTTTCCCTTCCTAATTTCCAACCTCAATTTGTGCACAATGATTTCCCATTTTCTAATTGCACCCACAAAGTGCCCTTTATCTCTTCTCCCTTGTTGATGTTTATGCACCTTATGTAACTGTGGAGAGGGATCACATACGCTATCAGCTGTCCACTGCAGAACCAAGCCAGCCAAGCCCCTTTAGTCACGTCCCACGAGAGAGACTCTCTGTTCCTCTCATTGTCAAAACAGCCTTGTGGTGCACCTGTTGCCAGCTGAATTAACCTTTCCTGAGCAGACGACCAGAACTGTACACGTTATTCCAGATGAGCTTTCACGGTGCTTATATATATCAATATGGGATTAAAGCTTTTTATCTGTTCTGGAGGCCTCTTGATGCCCGTTCTGATCTGTGCTTTATCCATAGCAACATTGCCATGATAGCTCCCAGTTAACCTTTTGAGACAGGTACACTTCAGTTTGTCTCTATCCAGCTGTTGAATGCTCAAGTTTTAGACAAAATTACAGTCCTTGAATACATAATTGAGGGATTAAGGATTAAACTAAAAAAATTAAATTGATTAAATTAAACTTATTTCTGTTCCTCCACTTGTTCATGTTATCCAGTCCTTCCCATGAGAGATCCTCGTGTTTTTGTTAGGTAGTGAGCCCAGTAGCTTGGTATCATCACCAAGGTGCCTGGCTTAGCTTAAGCACACTGTTGTTGTTTACCTGGGTTTCAGGAAATTATTTCATGGAAAGATTATTGCTTCTCTTTGCACTGGAGACTCGAAATTCCTTGTTGTCCTCCAAGCTGCCCAGGGTGCCAGCAAGAGAGAGCACGAGAGACTTCCTCTTATTCTCAGCAAGGTTAGCTGGTGGCACTTGAGGGGCAAAGAAAAACAGCAAGAGGATATAAAGGGGGTGACAAGGGTTTTCTGGGTGCAGACTAAATCTTGGAAGAATTTAGTAAGAAATTGAGATATCTCCCACAGCTGTCTGGTTTATTGCTAGGCCAGAGTTGGGCAGAGTCTCACAGAGATGACACAAGACAGACCAGGAGACCCTACCAGATTTCATGGTCATAGTGACAGTGACAGATCTTTGTGATGCAATTATTACATTTTTTTAATTTGACAAATAATATATTTTTCGAAATTTTCCTTTTTAATCTTAATTTTAGCTACAATTTAGCTTGAAAAAAAATTATATAATAAGGGAACATCTGTCAAAGTTTGTTGAATTACAGCCCACTGAGACAGGAGATGCTTTCTAAGTTATTTGTGTAGCTATAGGTTGTATAGCCTATAGACCTCTTGTTGCAGAACTGTGAGTGAAAATAGATCAGTTTTGTGCAGGAAGGCAAAATAATTATCTGACCAAGTTAATAAGACAGTAACATGTTTACATGTTTAGTTAGGACTACATCTGTCATCCATGCAGCAGTAGTGGCTGTCTAGAGTTTTAGATTTACAGTAGAGAGAGTGACTAGAGCAAGTGGATGGAGTAGATGTTGGGTGGTTTGACTAAAAACAACATGAGCTTTGGAGCTAAACCTGCTTACACTTTGTCTCCCTCTGTTTAGGGTAACCTGCTTTCCACGCTTTTATTATTGATGGGGTGCATACTTCTTGAGAGAAACTGAGCTCATGTAAAGTAGAAGTTGCTGAGATTCTTTTTCAGGGTCTTCTTCAGCTGGCTTGAGAGGCTGATGATGCTTGGAATAATTTTTAAAGTTTTGTTTCCTTTTTTTTATGCTACATTTTATAAACTTTCCTTATTCCCTGTTTCCCTGACCTATCTCCTTTTTTTAAAAAAAAAAAAAGTATTTTTGCTATCTGTTTCCCCCGGTCTCTTTGAAGGGCATGAGCTGTCCTTTTTCAGTGGTGATATTGAAGGGAAATAAAAGGTTAATACAAGATCTGGGCAAATAAGGATTCATTTCCAACAGTGCTACCAGCAGAATTGGCCTTCAGCTGCATTGTGTGCTGAAAACTGATGACTTACAATTGGCTAAAGCTGACGGTGGGGCTGGAACAGCTGTGGTACAGCAGGGCAGCAGAAACTCGCAGAAACAACCGGTTTTGCTAAAGCTGAAAAAGAATGTCATTTTCGTCCTCTCTTGTGTAAGTAGGTGCTCCGAAGGTTTTCTTGTGCTCTTAAATATCTGCTGAGAAACAGCAAGATTTCAAGAACAAAGCTGTTTGCATGTATGTAAACTTACATAGTGAATTGTTTAGATAATTGATTTGGTAATGCTTAAGCTTTTGTAAAGTTTGGGTTTTTTTCTTTTCCTATGGATTTAGTGCTTATGGTAAAATTGCTGGATGAACAGCCCTGTAGTAGTCCATTTATCCAGGGAGCAGGTGCTGCCCAGCCCGTGGCCTGGCATTTCCTTTGGCTCACCTGCCAAGATTCCTTGGAGAGGATGCTGGTGTCTGTCCACCCCACCGCCATCCTCTGGAGGTCGGAGAAGTTCAGCTTTGCTGAAAGCTGTGACAGTTTTGTGTTGCAGACTCTGGGCCATGCGAAATTCAACCGAGTACAAATTGATCTCGTGGCAGTGAATCTGAATTACAAGGGCACTGTCAGGGAGGGCATTTGCTGTGCCAAGGGAGCTGTGTCTCTGTGGCTGGTGATTCTGGAGACAGACCAGCTGCTGCTCCTGCCTGTTATTCCTACCAGCTCCTCTTTCTGCTCTGCCTCTATTAGGACCAATGTTCTAGCAGAGAGATAGAACTCTTCTTCTGGGAAAAAATGTTTTCTTCTGGGAAAATGCATTGGTTTGGTTTGGTTTTGTTTTTAGCACTACCTAGAGTCTTTTCATCTGTGCTGGTGATGTTACTGCTGCTTCCCCTGGGGCTGCAGCACGCACCCTGAAATGCGTCAGTGTGTTGCCATAAATGCTGAGCGCTTCGTTGTTTCCTTAATCCGTGCTGACTCCATCATTTCTGGGCATTATCGGGAAAGTGCTCACCTCGGTAGCAATTACACATGGCCCACTGGACTTCGTGTTCTTGCCTGCGTCACCACACGAAGCGGTGTTAGAACTGGCGAGATCTTCCCTCCAAAGAGAGAAGAAAACAGAGGGGAAGGAAGAGCGTAAGTGGCTCTTCTTATCAGCAAAAAAAGAGGATTTGTTTTTGAAGGCTAAGCTGCTAATGCTGAATGACACAAAGAAAGAGATAAGAGAGCTGCTAAGTCTTTGAGGAGGGTCGTGGGGACAAAGCGCGCTCTCTAAGGAGGATACAAGACAAAACAAAGCAGAACAGATACAGTTATGGAAAGAAAAAGTAAGCCCCTCCAAGAGGAAGCTTAGCAGAGAAGATGGGCAGCAATCAGGAAAGCTGTGATGTCTACATCAAGGAAGCCAGGGCCAGTAGAGGCTGGTGAAGATCATCCTCCACATAACAGAGATAAGATCCATAAGCAGCAGGACAAAAATTTAAAAAGGTAAGGGCCCGAATTTTCCTCACCTTCCTCCAAGCTATTTTACTATAGCTGCGCTGTTTGGAAGAATTACTGCATCAGGATGGGTTGTTTCCTTATAAACTCCCCTGGCTTTCACTGATTGGTAACAAATAAGCTTCCATGACCAAAGGTAAAAAATGTCTTCTACTGATGTGATTTTTTTCCTGAAACGGAAGTATATGAAATAGCAGAGAATGATGTCCAAGACAGAATGTCTTTCTCAAGGAAAGGTACTGAAGAACCAATAAATGGGTTTGAGTATGTAGCTGGGATGCCTAAATTACCTTCAGAAAACATGAGAAGTAAGAAATAAAATTTGCAGTGTGATGAGATCAGATGGACAGCCTGAAGTAGAGGTGGCAGAAAATCTGACTTTTGCTCTTGGTTAAGTAGCCACCAGATTATCTGTGGAACGAGAAGCTTCCACTAAAGGCTGTGATGAGATACCTTCGTGTTCCTGACAAACCTGAGAACTTGTTAAGAGTCAAACAGGATGTCCTGGGTAATGTCCGGATCTTTGGTGTAGTTATGAGTGGGACATGGTGAAAAGAACTGGTGGAAAAAGCAAGAGCAGCTGGCTTTAGGAATACACCAGGCTTTCTGGAGTTGATGGTGTCTGTTTGCTGAGCCATTTTACCTCATTTCCTAACGATACCTAGTAATAGTGGAAATGGAGATCTGACACAGCACAGCCATACACAGCCTTGTGTATTTTGGTATTTCCCCCAGATTAAGTTTATTTTAGCAGACTGAAATTTTGACATGGGCATGATCTATGCTTACTTCTTGCCATGGATTTTGCTGTATTCGCCATCTGAGCTTCTCGTGTGCTGGACAACACAAAGCAGGGCTGCTTCAAAACATAATAGTCGACTTGTTATTAGTAGCTTGTTTGTTTGTCCTCAGGCCTATTTATAAAAACAGCCCCAGGCAGGGAATTCTGCCAGCAGCCCAACCACTAAACAATTACAGATCTTTTCTTGGAGCTGTGTTTTCCAATCTATGCAATAATTCAGCAGCAAACCATAGTCACTGCTCACAAGTGTATGAAAGTAGCCATTTTTCTGTGTGGCGCTGTTTTTGTTGGTTTTGAAAAAACAAAAATAGAGTCTCAGAAGGTATCCCTGTTAATGCTAAAAAAATACAAAATTTAGCTTACAGGTATCGCTGCCAGGTTAGTAAAACCAGGCCCAGTACGAGATGCAGAACTCGAAAGTAAGTCAAAGTGGTCAAATAGATATTAATCTAAAACTACACATAGGCTGCAAACTCAGGCAAGGAATTCAAGGGACTGGTGCTCATAAAGAACCAGGCTTTCCAGCTCCCTCCTGCTAAGTTTGAGAAAAACAAAACAAAAAAACCCAACCAAAAAAAACCCACCACCACAACCCAAAAACAACTCTGAGGAAGAAGATTCACGTAGTTTTGAAAGGACAGTGTAATATCTGGTTTTATTGGTGCTATGATATTTCATAGACTTCAATTCACAAGTGTGACAGGTGGTTGATTGAGTGTGCATGGTTAGTGGTGTAATGCAGATGACACGCACTCTTTAATTAGTGGATATGAAACTGTAGGGAGCAAATGGTAGTCCCTTGGTGGCCAAAGTGGGATAGAAGGAGGCCTAAACATTTGGTTTTGTTCAGACTACTGTAACAGCATAGCAAGAGTATTTTGTGAAAACAGCCTGATAAACAAGTCAGTAAATGAGTGTGGTAAGTCTTATGAAAGGTGGGAATGGTCAAATGAGGCTTTGGGGGGAAGTCCTCTCCAATGGAGATAACTTTGCACAAGGCTGGATCACTTGTCTGTACAAAGTTCAGAGGTCACGAACCAGAACATCTCTGCTCAGAGAATGTAGGTTTGTTAACCAGATTGGTTGTGTTTCAAGGGTTTGAAATGTTCTTTCTGCACTTGAAATATGTGTCTGTGTTTGCTAGATATGACGCAAGGTTTTGGCAGTTTTGCACTTGATTTATAATTTAAGCCTTAAGGAAGACCTAGAATTTGGGATTTAACCCCAAATCACCATGAAACTTGTTAGGCGTTTAGATAGTGGGTTTTTTAAAACTGTTATTTTATTATTATTTTACTTTATTCTTCCTTGGAGGGAAAACAAAGCTAATCTGCCCGGCTGCTGCCATGGAGAGGTGTGGCAGGGACAATTTGTTCTGTAGATAACTTAGGCCTGGCTTATATAAATACACCCTTGAAACGTTCAATCCCTCTATTGATGTCTCAAGATTGAGGCAAATCCTGAAGTAGCTTAAGATTCAACTCCTGTGCAGAGGACGAGGGTTGGAAGTGCAGAAATGTTGTGTTTTCCTGGGTGCCTGTGAAAACATGATCTGTTAAAGGTATGACAGAAGCAGAGCCACTGCATCTCCAGCACACAGAGCAAATTGTAGGGATATGGAGCGTGGATGGTGGAAGCTCAGCACTGTCTGCTGCTTCTCCCACACACCAACCTGGGAATGTGGTTGAGAAAAGTTATATTTTAGGAGGCAAACTCTGTCCCTGTCCACTCGTCAGGTTAAGAAAAAAAGACCAAATATGTCATGTTTTGGATGTCATGGCTCAAAATCTAAGTCAACCAGTACTGAAAAGTATCTATGAAGTGTCTTGAACTAGGAGATGGGAGAGAGAGAGGAATCCTGTAGCATTTGTAGAGGCTTTTCTCCAATGGCTCGTTTACTTTCTCAAATGCAAACTAGTATATAATATTGTATTAAGGAGCAGAGGCAGACCTTTAACAATAAAGTTTTAAATTCTTATAAGTCAGCAACCTTTTATATATATTTTTTTTTCTTCCCATCCCATCCCCCCTGCCTTTTGCCTTGTCTTCTTTAGAGTTTAAAAACGGGGAGCAGCAGAATTGTAGCTTTCGGTCTCAGTTCCTCCTTTTTGCACAAAGCCCTTGTTGGATTGCCCTGATCTCCCTCCCTACAGATTATTCAGCCACTCTTCTTATAAAAGGTTAAGATCTGATGGTGTTGAAACCTCTTGTTTACGATCATTGCAGAACTGTAGTATGGAAATTTCCATCTGCAGCAAGATTTAAAAAAAAAAAAAAAAATCCCCGCTGCTTTTGTGAACATTTGGATCCAAATAAAGAAATAGTGGCTGAATCAGGCATGTTAATTCTGATTAGCACATACAGTGTGTTCAGCCAAAGAGGTCTAAGCTAATATTCCCCATCCTCTGAAGAAATTACCTTGCTCTGCTCCTCCAGGAACCACGGTCTCACTTGCAGAAGTACCTAAACTGCTCTGATAATAATATTGAGGCCCTCTAAAGTGCAGTGCTGCCTTCCTTAGGGAGATATGATCAAGGTAAAAAATTACTGACTTCCTTGCCAGCAGTGGGTTAATTTTTCTTGTTATTTAGCTCTTTCACCTGTTTGGGCAGCGACATGTGCAAGGACGTCAGTACTTTTGGAGAGTAGTGTTCATAGTGCAAGATGCCTGTGACAGATTTAAGTCTTTGATTTGATTGTTTTGGGAAGGAAAAAAAACCCCACGTGGATCCTACAGGCCTTTTGGAGAAACCAGACAGTTAACTTCTCTAAAAGCAGCACCAGTGCTGCCTGTATTTCACATACTGTGTTCTATACATTTCCAGTGTTACAAGGGTGTAATTCCACACAGGACTTGGATTTTCCGTATCAGTTCTGAGCACACACAAATAAAGCACCCACTGCCCTGCAGCCACAGCTGCCTCTGCTGCTCCCTCCACAGCCCAGCAGGGCAGCAGTTGTGTAGTGTTTACATTGGGCCCAGAAGGGTACACTGCTTGCATTTAAAACTTGCTTTGAAGACTCTGATATTTTCTCTTAACACAGCGACAGTAATTTAAATGCTGGGGTTAAGTTCCTGACAGAAGCAACTGACAAAAAGCAAACTTTATGACAAAATGCAGGGTTGTGGTTTTGAGAAGAGGTTCTTTCCTAAGATGATGCTTTTCAGTTGTGTACATGTTAAGGTTTGTCACGGGGCCAGTCTGAGAAGTCTTCACGTTTGTGAAGCTGTACTGCTGGTGCATGTGCTGCTGAGAGGCAGGAACTGACTGATCCCTTTCTTGTGGGCTGAGTGCTCAGTGCTCTCTTGAGCACCCTTGGCCGCTGCCTAATGAGCTCAGTGATCTCAGCATCTTCAGGCTGCTCTAAGTGACCGTGGTTTTTTGCATGAGAGCAAAATTGAGGGTGTTCCACTTCCTCCTATTTTGCTTTTGGGACAAGTTATAATTAATCTTCTCTTGCCTTTGTGAGCCCTAACCCAAAGCACTGCAGAAGCAATAATAATCCAGGTTAATAATTCAACACTATAGTGATTTATATTTTCAGAGGCTTCTACCAGCATTACTCAGTTAACTGTCGCAACACTTCAGCTGTAAACGAGTGTCAGGCTCGTTTTTTATGTGGGGAAACCTTTTGGTGAAGTGCAGGGCTGTGTTGAAAGCATGAGGGAAACACATGGTGGTATTGGGATGGATTCCAATAATGCCTTTTGCCAGAATAAGGCAGGATGCCTTGGGTTTACCTGGCGAGGGAGAATATATGATAATGCATAACCTCTATACCTGCTTGGAAGAGCAGGCATCTCCCAGCAGCATCCGAGGGGGCTGTGCCGTGCATGTTTTCAGCTGTGCTCTGACAGCTGCAGGTGATTTCCTGTCAGATAGCATGGAAGGTGCCTGGCTGGCTCTCTGCTGCTGTGTTGATCACTTGCAGAGGTGTTGGCCTTGTGCTCATTAACTTGCTGGTGCAGGGCACGCTGGAACAGTCAGGCAGGATTTGTCTGGGGGAATGAGGAAACGCTGTAAAAATCGGGATCAGAATTTACTTTTAATCTGACTGCCTTTGGGCTGCCAGTCTCCATGTGAAACATTATCTGTGGCACAAGGAACACTTCAGTGATTGCTTTTAGGCTGGTTGGTTTTGTTTATTTTCAGTCGTGGAGTTGTTCCCCTGGCAGCGTCCCTGTGGTAAAGGCAGGTGGGCATTAAAAAGGAGAATGTGGATATGCAGATGAAATGCCAGTGTGAACAGTATTCCCACCTCAGCACTCAGGCTCTGGATCTCTGGATCGGGTCTGCCCTGTCTCAGGGTACTTTTATAAAGGATGCTCTGCAGGCTCCTGTGTGTCAGGATACCCCCCTTGTGCCACTATTGCAGTTGGACCATGGTCACTCCAGCTTCACCAGTAGTGGGAAAGGCAGTGAAGTGGGAGGAAGGTTCCTGTATTCCTTGCTATTCCTAAAGCCATGGCTTCAAAAACAACAGAAAAATCCATTTCACAGCTTTTTTTCCCCCCAGACTGTTCCATTGTATTTCTTTGCATCCACAATCTTCCTAGTTTGTGTAGAAAGAAAAATCTACAGTGGAAGAGAGAATATCTTAAAAATGAGGAAAACCCACACACAGCTGTGGGGGAGATCACAAAAAGTTTTCCAAGTTTAATTGTTGCAGGGAGATGCACTTGCAAGGTCCACCCGGGTCTGCATGTGTGGCTTTGCCTGGTAAAACAGGGGCATGTTAGAGGCGGAATCCTGGCAGTGGTCAAGCCAGTGGGATTTTTGCCAGTGATTTTAATCAGAGCCAGAATTTCACCCTAGGTCTATAATCTTGTGTAATCTCCCTTTGAAGTCACATGGATTTTTAACCAATGTCTTATATAACACCAAAACAATTCACTATCCACCCAACAATGTCTGTTTTCCTGCGTAACCAAACCGAAATGTTCCAAATGTGTTTTCCAAAACCTGAGATGAAATTGAATTAAAAACCATTTCCCCCCTTTTTTTTTTGACATATTTGGTGTTTGTAGAGTCACTTTGATGCTGTGGGTGGAGTCTTCTTTTAAACCCCTGGTCTGACCTCATAGCTGAATTTTAAACTTGAGGTTTGTGGTAATGATTTATGTAGTTCCCTTCCAACCTGAATTATCCTCTGATCTCACAGTCCTGCTTTGGATCTTAGAGAAATGCCTTCCAGGCTCATCTGCTGGTTAAGAAACTGATAGGCTGCTGAAAACTCAGTTTGTTCCGTTAAAATGAATATAATTATCAATCCTCATAATTCCTTGTATGAATTTGAGTTTGAGTTTTTTTCTCTGCATATTTGGGGTCCTGCAGCCAGTGACCGGCTCTGCTGAAACCTGAGGAAATTCCATTTCCAGTTTACATGGTCCCAGAATTTCACTCTATCATCAATGCACCATCTGGGATTTTTAAGACTGCAGATGTGTCTTGAGCCTGCTGGACTAAAAGAGAGAAGGTGAGGTGAAAATACGTTCAGTACAGTAGTAAAATGCTTCCATGCCAGAGACAATTAGAGGAGTGTCACACAAACCACTATTTTGAGGCAAGAACTCCCATGTTATTCTGAAAGGAGTTGTTTCTTTTATATTTTAAAGATTATGTATATTTGGAGGTTTTCAAGACAAGCCTTGCTAAAGCCTGCGCACCCTGGTTGAAGTTCCCTGTTGACCCTACTTTCAGTAGGAGCCGGGTCTAAAGACTTAGAAATTCCCTTCCCTTTGAATTGTTTTATGCTCTTGAATCATGCACAGATCTCCTTAAATAAGCATTAGTAAATCCTTGTCAAACACAGACTGTAAATTATCAGGTGACAGCACACAGGTTGTCTTTCCAGTGCAGATTGTTTTCAAATTCTGTATTTATGCAGGACTGAAAGCTGGATTTTTGCTTTGCTTTAATAAAAGTCAGAAGGTATTTCAGTGACAGAGGCAACTCTTAATTCCTGACCTGATGGCCTGATAACAGTCTTCCAGGACTGAGGAATTGTAACCTACATCTGGGAAGATTTTATACTCTCCAACAACAGCATCTTAATTCACAAGTAAAATTGCTGTTGGCCTGGTTTATATACACATATTTTAATTTAAAAACAGTTAAGGAAAACTCTCTGGCTGTATTAGTCTATTTTTATTTTCAGTTTAATGAGTTACCTTTTTAACCTTATAGCAATACCTTGGTGGTTTGGGTTTTGTTAAAAATAACCGGCTGACAGTTCCTGTTTCTTTGTGGCTTCTTAATTTGTGTGATTTTTATCTTAATAATTTTTTTTAACCGTTCATTTCCTTGCAGTTCTTTTCTTAAAAGAAAAACCTCTGCCTTTGCAGATCAGTCAGGTTTGAATGAACTGGCAAGTATCTGACTCAAGCTAAACTTGCTGTAGAGCACATCTTTGTAAAGCCATGAGTTTTCTTTGTTGAGGGTTAACTTTATATTACTTTGATTTGAATGCTTCAGCCTGGGAATTGTTTCAAGTGGCGGATTAAGAGGTTTGTCTAAAGTACTTAGGAATGCAGGATTTGCAATAGCAGGTGAAATAATTTGACAGTTAAGTCTGGTAACCTGCCTCCAGCAGCTGTCAGCCTCTGTAGCCTCGGTGAAAATTTGTTCTCTTTTTCTCAGCATCCCTTGTACAATTGGGCTGGTTACTTGGATAATGCAGTATAGGATAACTGTGGGAAAACACATGGTGTTTTTAAAGAATAATTAAGCTCTTTGCACTGCAAATTTGACCCATATTTTAAAATTTTGAATTTGGTACAGAAAGTTTCAGACTGTAAACCTGGTTTTTGTTCCCCTTGCCCCAAAAATGGACAGGAGGCTTTACCCAGTTTTCTGACTTTTCTGAAGTGATGTATTTTTTCTATAGACGTCAATACAGTTCAGAACAAAAGAATGCATTAGGCTTAGTGATGTACCCAAGAACTACTTTAAGACAATAATTGGTAATCAAGAGATGACCAGAATTAGAAATCAGTGAATCAAAATTTGTTTGGTTGAAATAAGGCCGCATTTCTAAATGAGAAGATGACCATGGGCTCAGTACCACTTTTTGGGATCCGTCATTGGTAACCTGAGAGTTAAAACCTGCATCTGATATTTGGGATTTGGGGACCAAAGGAAGCATGTCCCGCTCTCATGGCTGCCAGGCCTGACCTGTCACCACAGTGGCCTTTCCTTATTGTCATCCTGGGGAATGTTTTCATCAGCCTGGGACAGAAAAATGGACATGGAACAGTATAATCTCTCTGTCTAGCTCCCAAATGACAGCCAAACAGGAAGGTTTGGGGATTTCTTTTCCCCATTTCTCTTTTATTTTGTCTTTTCAGAGTGTGCAGGCTGTAATCAGTCATGTGGCTTTTCTTTTGCATCACGACTGTCAGCACCTGAAGGAAAATCTTAAATTGCCAAGCACTGCTATAAATTGGACAGGTTGCTGCATGGCTGGCTGGGCATTGTACCGTGCCTGTGTTTCTCCAGCTGAAACAAAAGGAATAAAGAATTGTGTTGAAATGAAAGCTTTACATTTTTGGCTGCTTTGAATCCTCTTTCTTCACTTCTACATTTGTAATAAAACACATTTGAAGACAGCGTTTACTGCTTTTATACTAATCAGGGCAGTGTTTCTGTATCCTGAAACTCCGAAACTTGCTTAATTATTTAATGTCATACTATGCCAGGGTCATATTTCACCCTTGCACTCTCAGCAACTCTTTATTATATAAATATTTTCACAGCAAGCCCACTGTGGTGGAACAGGGCTTTCCTCAGCGTCACCCAGACAGCGTGTGAAGGAAAATCCGTAAGCAGCAAAGCAGACAAGGGCAGTGCTGGGACTTGGTGTCACAGTACGGTGACAGCCAGTTCACCTCTTCCAGCTCCAGACTTCAGCCAGTTCCATAACCCATGAGAAGATGGAGAAGGGTGTGTTGGCTGAGGAACATTAATGAGTCAGGAAGCTTTTTGCTCTTGAGCCTGTGATTGACTTTATGGGCACTCTTTGTGCTGTGTTCTTCCTAAACCAAATGGGAAGTGCTTTTGGGTTTTGCAAGAATGCTTAGAGGTAGCTGAAGTGTTTGATGAGCAGCCTGGCTGGGATCTTAGCCTGCTTGGAGCATTTTGCGGTGTAAACATAGCATGAAAAAGAGATCTGATCAGAAAATCTCCATGACCTGTTTGTGAGTTGAACTTTGCACTTTTTCTGGAGCTCTCTTTCCTTCAGGTGATCCCTGGGTCTTGCTGAAGGGAAGGTACAGTTTCTGCTAAAATAATGCCATGTTTCTGCTGCCAAACAAGAGGCCTTGAGACACAAAGGTTGGCACCTGCTGGACTTTGCCCATTCACTGTGGGAGCAGAGAATGGCCCAACCCCTTCTGTCCACCAATCTCGCCTGAAGTTCTGAGTGCACGAGGAAAGTGGATTTGATGTGGTTGAAGGAACAAGAATGGCTATCAGTATGTTCGTGTTTGCTCATGTGCTTCAGGGGTTGTTTTCTTTGTTAATTATGTTATTTATTGAAAACTATAGACTTTGCATAGAGTCCTGTGTGTGGAATGTTGTTCTGTACCACAAATAATTCAAATACCTAAACACTGAATGAAAGGCAAGAAAAATTATTACAGGTTTTGTGCTTGTATGACTATGTTGAAGACTGTAGCGTGTGAGAGAGCTATTGGGACACTTAAAACCAGGACTATTCAAATACATATTTTTCTTTGCATTTGTTGTATGGGGGGAAGGGAACCAGATCTGATGTTACAAAAATTATATTTCATTCCTGCTGTGAATCATCAGATAGTCCATGATTGTCTGTTGTGAGAGAAAACTCAAAATTTAATTTAATTGAGAGAAATTCTCAATTGAAACTAGAATGGATTCAGCCTTTATGAAATCAAAGCCAAGGTCTTCAGCCCCCTTGGTGTGACACAGCCTCTGGAAGCATTGGCTTCCCATTCTGGACCTTAGGAGATCACTCAGTCCAGGCTCCTGCACTAAAGCAGGGTAGGTGTAGCTGGACTGGGCTGAGGCCATGGATGGCAGATGGGTCACAAAAATCCAGCAGGATCAATGAAAAGAGGGAATGCCTGCTAAAGCAGCACATGGTGCTTCCACAACCAACTCTCCCATCCTGGCCCTGCACACACACACATGTTCAGGTTGAAGCTCTGCCTCCGCTGAATCCAGATGGGAGGAGGAGATAATGCTGAAATTTACCTTATTCAAGACCACCCTTTCTGTGAAAGTGGAGTGTGTGGGATTCTACAAAACTCAGATGCAGCCTCCAAAGCTACCAGCCCATCTCTGGCTAAGCTCTTTTTGATAGAAGCTCTTACTAGAAAAATCTACCACCTTCCAAAGCAGCAGGTTCTTCAGCATCCCTTGGCTGTCTCCTAAACTTTGTGGTCATATTGACAGGAAATTATCCCTGCTGTCCAACCTAAATCTTCCTTCCTGCTAATTAAGTTGATTTATCTTTGTTCTTGGGTTAGTGACCATGGAGAGTATCTGACCACTGGCATGTTTATTTCTTGTCTTCTCTTTCCTAGTCTGGAAGCCCCAGTTCTATCAACACATAGACCGTATGCGATAATCCTCCTCTGGGTCTCTGGGCTGCTCCATTTTGGAGCACTGTGTTTTGAAGAAGCTCTGGACAAACAAGATCTAAAATTAGACTCACAAAAGTCGTATGGAGTGGGAAAATTGCCTGTAATGGGGTCTGACAGCTCTCCTAGTGTACCCATTTGGATACATTTGGGAGTTTTTTGCAGTTTCATGTCACTCACTGACTCATCCTTAAGTAGTTTTCCCTTTTAGCAGCCTGGCTAATAGCCAGCTGTTCCCTGCTTCGTATTTAGGTGTTGTCTCCCTTCTTTCTCTAACCTGCTGTAGTTTACAGTATTTTGTTTCGTGGATGAGGATCTTTTCTTGGTTTGCAAGATCACACTGGTTACTCTTGCTGTCCTTAAGAAAGCTCAGAAACCTTATGCAGTCTAAATAAAATTATTTCGAATTATTGTGAAGTATCTTCTCTAATCAGTTATCCAGGTGATAAATAAAGCACTGCCTACAACCAGAGCAACAGTGATGCTATGCAGGAGACTCCCAGTCTTAGTGGCCAGTTACTAATCCCCTTTTTGAGGGCTTTTTGAGAGGAGACACTCTCACAGTGATTTTTATCTGTACCTTATTTCTCTGATTTGGTTATGAGAGTGTCCTGTGTGGGAATGTAAGAAATTTTACAGCATTCAAGGCATATCACATCTACTCTTCCTTCTGGATTCACAGACTGCTGCTTCAGATTATATTAGATGAGTCTGTGATTTATTCATAACCTACCTATGTAAGATATTTATCTTACTGTCATATGGCAACAATTCATTGGTCCCCCCAAATAACCCTAAATTACAGAACAGTTTTGTGCCTTCTACTCTGTAATTCCATCATTTGGATTATCAAAAGTACCAGTCTGAGAGAACAAAACTTCAGAGCAGTCATTTATTTTATTTTTTTATACATATTTTTGGAAGCTTTTGTTTACTGCCTGTATATAAATTGAGAAAAAAGAGTTAAAGATTTTCTCTGCAGACCTCAGTGGTCACACAGGTGACCGTATGGCTGTTATTTGGGTGGGCAGAAAGGGCTTCTCATGCTGGTGGAGAGCAGAGCATTACTTTCTTTGGAGACAGGAGTGTTTGAGAAGCTCCTATACACTTTGTTTTTTTTCTTTATGTGCTTAAGAATGACCAAGTTTTGTACTATTTATTATTATTTTGTATTATTGTTGCCAATCTAAGACTGTTCTGTCATGTAACACATCTCTAGAAATATTCTCTGCTCTGACATCTTACAGCAATTGTGTGTAGACAATGTTTTCTTGAGTAGCTTTATTTTTTAAGGCTTGAGTAATACAAATGTGCCGTTTTTAAATTTTCACTGGGTCCAGGTAAACGCAGTAAGGGTCTTGAAAAGCCCGTGTTGATTTGTGACCTGGGGGATCTGGGATGTGGAAACAAATCTAGAGAGGGTGAGCAAAGGAGAGGAGAGCAGTCCTGTGCTAAGCAGGTAGGAAAAGTGGGGTTTGTGGAGCCAAAAGGTCACTGTGGACTCCTTCCTTGGGTTGATTCCAGCTATTTTTGGTTAAAAAAAACCCCAAAACAAGCACAATGCTTGGTTGTTAGTTTGAACAATAGGTCAAACACTGCTTTTGTGTGTGAGATATGAACTGCAGAGCTATCCTGGCTGTGAAAGCAGTGTCTTGCTAATCAAGGAGATTCCCAAAAAGCCATTTCCCACAACCTGCCGGTGCATTTTTGCTGTGTTGAACAAAGAAATAAGGAGCATGTGTACATATTCATCCCTCTGGGCAGTTTCTCAGCCTTCACTGAAGTACGAGCTTTTCTTTTAGTTTTTTTTTGAAGTCCTTAATTCTGTAACAGTCCCTAATCCTCACTTTCCCAATTATCCAGGTGTGACCATTTTTACTCATAGAGACAGCCCCGTTGGCAGCAATGCCGGACACATAATATTTAAATTTCTCCCCCAAAAAATTGCCACAGAAAGAAAAATGTGAGTACAAGTAAACTTCCTTGGGAAAGCAGCATCAGCGTGGGCAGTAAAGAAGTTGTTGAAGTGGAACAATGTGGCAAACCCGACGCTGATTGGATTTAAGGCTCTAATCGCTTTCCCTTGCACATGAGTCTCATATCTGTTGTTAACTTTAATGAGACTTATGTGCCAAGCCTGCAAGGAGAATTGGTCCTTAACTCTCCTCGCTGCCGCACTGTTTCGTTAGGAAGTATTTCCATGACTTCCTGTTGAAGTTGCAGTCGGCGGTACCAACACAGACACAGTCCTGGCGATGAGGAATTCTCCTCAGATCTGGGAGCTGTGGTGAGAGAAGGGCTCGGGTAGAGCCGAGATTTGTGCCAACGAGTGTGTGACTAAAGCGCTAAAGCTTGTTACCTCCTGCTTGCTCCTGCAGTGACTCTGAAGGAATGACTTTCTCTGCTTTTCTTTCCTTAGCTTCTAAAAAGGAGAGGGATTTGTCCTTCTCTCCTTGATGGAGCTATTGGGAGGATGAATTAGGATGTGTTTGTAGAGTTCTGGGCCTGAGAACTTTTATTTGAATGTTCCTTCTTATTAACCCCACCAGCATTTCTCTGAACTTAGATGCTAAGCTTTGGCCTACAAATGTTGTGTGTGATTGCCTAAAAATGAATACCAGGTGAGCAGCTTCACCACATATTGCAGTGGCTTAATGAGTATGTTTATAGTAATGATCTTATAAACCCGGAGTAATTGAACAACAAGCCGCAAATCAGTCGCAGCCTGGAAAATCCTAATTTGGGACCACTTTCTGCCTCCATCTGCATAACATTTTTAATTTGTTGCTCTTCATTTTCATGCTAATTTACCTTGTGTGTTTCAAAGACTACTTCAGCCTGTTGGCAGCTCAGGAATGGGAGCAGACCTGCTGCTCCTTGGCAGCAGGTGAATGCCTTGGCCCTTGAAGAGCCTTCCAGATTCACGTTTCCCCGGCAGTTCAGCCAGGCCTCTTTGCTGCAGAGCTTTTCTGGGGGAAATTCCTAACTTATTTTCAAACTTCTGAATAGCATTTTGGCTTCAGAATTTCCTTCTGCTCCCAGCACCCCGAGGGTTTGTCTGCTGGGCTGCCTTGGCTCCAGAATTCAGATCTTTTTGGCTTGAAGGTAGCATTATTTAGGAATTACTCAAAAACCTTTCAACCATGTAGGACAAACAAAGAGAACCAAATTACCATTTTAAGGTGTTGAGGTACTACAGGAAGGTAGGATGTTTTTCCTGGAGCTGTTCTTCGTTGCTATAGTTGGTGCAAATATTCCTTTACTTTTATGTAATACTATTTGTGGTCAAAAATATTCATGTATATCAGTAGGGAAGCATGACCTGTGGAGCTTGCTGTTGTTGGCAATGTAATGCAGACTCTGGGTTGCTATTGATATTAATATATGGTATTGGTAGCAAACAGTATTTGAGGGTTGTCAGTCATTGGGAGGTCTGCTGTGGGTCATTTTGGGCTTTCTTGGCTCCTCCACTAGCAAAGCTCAATGTCGTTTGTGATAAGATTAAACTGAATTCTCTAAACTAACCCTGCACTTTTTCAAACTGAAGCTGCAATTCCTGTTGAGTTGAGCTGGTGACAGCTCTTCAGCAAAAACATGTATTCTGTTTTTCACTAATTACAATGCTCCAAGATCTCCTAAGTGAAACATATTGAGTTATATGTTGGCTGTCAGTCATGTTTTCCTTTGCTCATGCTGCATTCCTACATAGAAAAATAAGCTAAATTATAGACTGTCACTTCCTTTAGTAGCTCTTACAAGAAATGTGCACACCTCAGTTGCTCAACCTCTGTCCAGTAATGATGCTTCTAAAGCTTTCCATGGGTGTCTGATGTGTTTTTCTTACCTTGTTTTTGTGGGTATGGATGGCAACTTTGGGATTTTGCCTTGTTTTTCTCATGTACGACTTTACTGGGGTGTTTGGCTTACACAGCCAGCAGGAGGCAGGGAAATTCTGAGAGCATTTCTGGAACAGTTACTGGCGAGTACCTATTGCAAATAATAAATGTGGACATTTCAGAATGGTTTTGCTCTGTTGGTTTTAGATCAGCGTAAACAGGGGATGGGGATGTGTCTTTGCGAGGACCAGTTCATGTGGTTGTGCTAGTTTTTCATCAGGATACAGAAGGAACCCCTAGAATCACTGAGAGATGTCCTGGAACCTCTGTAGCATTCACTGGAATCCCCAGTCAGACTCCAAAGGCAGGAGCACCTGGGATGCCACTGGCAAGGCCTGCAGGGGAAATTCATGGGGTTCTGTTGTGCTGCTGTCAGGCTCGAACTGGAGGTGAGTCAAGCTTAAGTAACTGATGACTCCCTGAGGGTTTTTGGTCCAATTGGATGTGCAGACTTGCCGTGGTTGATGGGGTTCTCCCCTCACAGCCCTCTGGAAGTAGGTGTGTGAGCTTGAGGTTTTAGGTAGTGATGAGAAAGACTCAGATTTAACAGGATAATCCTGACTTTCGGCCCCTGAAGGACACAATTTACTTCACAGGCTTGATCGACATGGCAGCAACACTCACACTGAGAAGAGATGTGATCATGCTGGAATATGTGCATTTTAGGATGTGTTTGGGGTAAATTCTATCCTATATGTGAAACTAGAGTGTGAGCCCAAGAGATGGGGAACAGGTATCTAATGAGGAGGAAGGTTAAAGACTGTGTCTTATATGTGTGTTAGTTGGCCGAGCAAAATTGTGGAAAGGCAGAAATAAGAGGAAGCAAAAGAAGTGGCAATTAGAAATGCAGGGAAATGTGTTGTTGCCAAAAATCAGCCAGCTGAATTGATTGCAGTGTATCAATAGTTTAGCTAAATGAAATGAAGTACTCTCTAAAGTTACACAATTTAGTAAGCTGCAGTGCATCATAACCAGATGAAGCCAGTTTTTATGTACCCACTTCTGGTTAAGGCAGGAATGGCATTGCTGAGATAACTTACTTTCATATCTGAAAAAATTCCTGTATGATGCTGCTTGGAGTCATCTGCTTTTGCACCGGGGGAAAAAATATGTGCTTGCAAATGGAGTAACAAGAGAAGACATGTTTCCAAAGTAACAATACAATTTCTTAAATAATTGAGAAATACTCAAAAAAAAATTTGAAAAATTAAAAATTTATTCTCTACTGTTCATTTTATGAGTTTGTAAGAACCGTGATAGATTCATAAGATAATTGAAATATGGGAGGAAGAAAAAAAAAAAGGAGAGAAAAGAAAATCAAAGCAAATTTATTCCTGCTTTGTCTTGGGATCCTATACTTCTCTCTTCTGTTGCCTGTTTTTTTTTTTTTTTTATCTCAGCTTGTTCCTTCAGTGAAAGCAACAAATCAAAAAGTTTTGGTTAGAAGAAATAGCAACACAATGTCAAAATCAGTTGAAATATATTAGATGTTAGTACAGTTTTGGGATGACACACTGGCATTATCCTAGGGATACTGTGGATTTTTTTCCCCAAGGGCATCTGTGCATCCCCACTTAGGGGATCTGGTGTGGAGCTGTGAACTTGTTATTGAAATGTTGTACAGCTACTAAACTGGGCCTAAAAAGCTGAGGTTGCTGAGATGGCTTTGATTTAACCTTTCTTTGTGTCTGGTAGAAATCATGATCCCCTGAGTGTGGAGAAGGTCATTTCAGTGCTCACTGTGAGAGCTTGGGATGTGTCTGATGCGTGAAGAAGCACCCAGGTAGTGCTGCTCAGTGTGATGGGCTGAGGCATTGGGCAGGCTGCCCTTTAGTGCCTCCCTGAAGGTCCACACAGCCCATCCCTGCTGAAAAAAATACTATGTCCCCTTGAAGGGGGAAATTTCGGCTTCCATTCCTTCTCACAGTCTCCTAGGCTCATGGTAGCTGGGATTTTTTCTGAGGTAAACTGGTAAGCGATAAATCATCTGCATCTTTTTTCTTCTTTTTTTTTTTTTTTTAGGCTAGCTGACAGCTGATTTCCTTCCTCTTTCTCTTTGAAGATCTGAACTCTTCTTTTGTAGTTGTTTGTTGAACTGCTGGCCCAAGGTCTGGTACAGTTCTCAAACCTTTGCAGCTCTGTGGTTACAGAACTTATTCTAAGATCTCAGGAACTGCGAACTCACGCCAGAAAGTAAACAGCTCTAACAGCAGTACAAAGAGCAGGGTTTTCTTTATTCTTTTGCACAGAGATTGGTGATTGCCAAATATCCGCATCAGGTTTGGGGCCTGAATTGCTTGAGCTTGTGTTTGAGATTTCAAACAGAAACTGTTCATGATTAACATAGTGCAAAGCATGTATCTGTTTCCAGTTGTTGTCTTCACTAACCTTTTCACAGAGCTTTGAGCTTCCTCTTTGGTCTTCACGAGTTACACAAGGACTTCTCAGTTTGAATTCCTCAAGGAGAGATAAACAGGAGGCAGAGAAATCAAACTAGACTGGCCTCGCTCTCAGTGCCTTGCTATTGGATTTCATAAACCATTTGTTTAAGCATATTTGTCTTTAGTGGTTAGGAAAACCATCTCTGGGGTTGCTTTAGTTGGCAAAGGTACCTATCTGTAGAGAACACGCTGTGCATTATGTATGCCTAGTGCTGTTTCATGGGCTATCACAAATCAAAGAGGATTTGTTTGAATTTCATTAGATGCTTCTGGCTACCCCAGTCCAAATTCATATATAAGGCCTTTATTTAAAAATTATTCAGGAAGTGTTGAAAGAATACTGATAAGGTTACAAAGTCAGTGCCTCAAAAGCTGGGAAATGTTTGGACACAAGTAGCTTCAATTCCTTCAATTCCTTTCTTTTCTGCAGATCCATTAGGGTGCCATTTCTAAGCCTGTAAGCTAGCACCGGAGCTGTGCTAAGGTACCCTGCCAGGCCTTTCCTCATTGACACTGGGATACTGCTGATGCCTTCTCTCTGGAGAGGATATGTCAGTCACAAACAGTGACATATTTTCTGCCCAAGGACTCCAGGCAAATTGGTGAAGTGTTCTCCCATAGAGTGCAGGCCACATGTAGATGCTGTGGCAGAGGTCAGCCTTGTGCCCTCACCTGTGCTGTCTCAGATGGCAATAAGGACCTCTGTTTCAGCCACTGAATGCCACCCTTTGTATCTATTTACTATCCTGGGAGTTTAAACACCAGCTCATATGTAGGCACTTGTGGTGAGATGCCTGAGCTTGGGTGTCTCAGTCTTAGTTGACTCCTGCCCATGGATGTCAGTTTACCCAGTCCTGTTGCTTTCTTCAGGAGGAATTGATTCTGTTTAATCTTTTGGAGGTAGGCAGGAAGTGAAGTCTCTCTTGCCCATTCCCAATGAAGCTGTCTCACTCACATCCTCTGCCTTCAGCCACTCTGCACTGTCTCTGCCTCGTGTCTGCTTCTTAATCCCGGTTTCCATTCTGTGGATGTCTGAACTCAATTTCAGTCTCCTTGTCCAGCAAGTATTAAATTCTGTCCTCTACCTCTCAGTCCCTTGCTCCTTTTGAGATATTCCCAGACGCCACAGCTGCTTACTAGTTAGTCTGGCCACATTATCTCCCACATTTCCTCTCCTCTTAGTTCAAGGAGGTCAGTTTTTCAGTCCCACTGCTGCCAGTGCTTGTCCAATGTAAGCATGAAAGTCCCTGTATAAAGTAGCTGAATTTAGGTCCAATTTTGTATAGAGAACAGAAATGTTTGCCTTATGCAGTCTGTTCTGCCAAGTCATAACTCTTAGACCCAAACCAAGGAGGAGCTAGAAATCTCCCTCTAAAATTCACCAGAAAATTGTTTCTTCTACAGAAATATTCTCTGCAACATTTTTTAGGAATGGCTTAAATATTTTGGCTGAAGGTTTCTCAGATAGTTCCTCTTTGGGCAGACGCGGCTTTGGAAAATTTCTGCTCTTTCTCATTACAGTTTGGCAAGGCTTGAAGGCAACTTAAAACAGGTTGTTAAAATAGCAATTGCAAAATACTAGATCCAGATGCAATCCTTGTTTTGGGCATGTGGCTGTAGCTGAAGCCATACATCAAGCTTACGACTTTACAACTAGTTTTGTAACGTGTTAGAGGCACTGACTTGCTGTGCAGCTTTCTGAGTAGCTGGCATGGGAACTGCCTCTTAGTGATTTTCATAAACTGAAGAAATTTGGTAGTGGAGTAAGATCAATATGGACTGCTCTGCATTGTCCTGTTACCTCATTTCCTCGATGCAAAAAAAACCAAAACAAAACAAAACCAAAAAACCCATGAAATTGGCCAGAGAGCTTAGCTTAAGCTGCTGGATGTTTGCGGTTACATCTGGAGGAACAAGCTGATCTGCTGGTTGCTTAGGACAACAAATTGAATGTCTCAAAAAATCCGTGTGCAGTGGCACTGGTTGCCATGAGCGTGTTGGTGCGGGTGTGTGCGGGGATGTTTGTGAGAGACAGAAACTTGGAGCTACGTCCCTGAAGTGCTGTGTTTACTTTTTGTTCCGTGTGGATGACGCCAGTTCTTCCCAGGAGGTTCTTCTCTGTCAGCATCGATAGTTGCCATCTCCAAAGGTTTCGTGCTACAAGGATCTGCAGAACATTTATTACACCCTGTGTGCAGGGACCCACTACAGTCCAGCTTCAATAGAGTGTCACTGAAACCAAAAGCCACCACCATAATGTGCTGCAGGAAAGGGGCTGGAGTAATCAAGACTTCCAGCAGCTTTTTATTCTGAAATTTACTTTCCCAGCAGGAAGACTTTGTTAGATAATTTTCCGAGGTGGCCCTGGAAACAGGACCACACAAAAAAAGATGAAAAACTACCAAACAAAGCACTTTCACATCAGGTCAGGAAGGAAGGAAGAAGAGGAAATCCTTTCTGTCCTGAACACCTCCATTTGTTTTAACCTCGAGCATGTGAATCACCTTTTCTTCTCCCAGTGAGCCAATAATCAGTTCATGCAGGAACATTATGCTTGTCCTTTCAGTACATGAAGCTCAAACTCTAGCACTAAGTTAGATTAACCTCTTTATTTTTGTAAACTTGAAGTGAGGAATGGATTCAGAAAGGTTAGCTGTGTCATAAACTAGTGGATGTTGCTGGTGCTCAGTTTTCTCTGGATGGTTCTGAAGCACTTGTCTGGGCAAGTTCTGGCTTGGAATACCACAGCTAAAATTATCACAGACAGGTTAAGGCTTAAGACGTTTTGAGGGATACTGGCTGGACTGCCTTTCAGCTGGGATGTAATCTAGAGTCTGACACGACATCTGGATCATCACTGACTGGAGTAGATGTTGGACTTGGACCTGGGGCAGGAAACTCCATCGTGGAAATGCACTGCTAATATCTCTTTGGGGGTCGGAAAAAATCAGTATTCTTGTAGGCAGCCATATAGCCCCCTGCTGTGCTCCTGTCAATGTTAGGAGTTGCCCTGGATCACTCTTTGGACAGGATGCCTGTTAGGAATAAGTTTGCGCAGAAGGAAGGGGAATAGTTGTTATTCTTGCCTAAAAATAAGCACAGCATTGAGCTTCATAGTGCATTTAAATATAGTCCAGTCAGTGGTCACTTCCTTCTGTGACCTTGAAATCTAGCATTTGAAATGGTGTTTTCCAGGCAGCTGTAGGGGTTTAATTTTCTTCTTCCAGATGCTTTCTGCTTCCCTTCTTCCTGCCCTAGAGCAAATAAACCAAATTAGCTCCGTATCTGCTGATGCTCGAGATGTTGTCAGAGTATTACACAAAAATCTGACTTCACAGCGTAGCTTCCAAAGGCAACGCAAGGCTGCACTGCAAAGTTCAAGTTAGATATACTTCTCTTATTCCTTTCCCAAAACCAGTGACTGCTGATAAATTTTCAGTGAAAATCTGTACTGATGCTCTGAAGAGAGGTAATCAGACTCTTACCACTAAGGAATGGATTCTGTGTGGAAAAACCTTTAGTAAGAAAGCTTTAGCTGAGGTGGAAGCCAGTTTATTACACAAGTCTGTGTGCTGTCAGAGTTTCAGCAGGAGGTCCCCGAGGTCCTCCTGCAACTTGTTAAATGGGCATATTTCAGAAGCATTAGAGTGGAAAGCTGAGGGACTGAGAAGTCTGTTTTCAAGAGCTGCTTTGCAATCAAGAGAGGCAGTGGTCCTGGAGAAACAAATGTCTTGAGCTGTACGTGGATGGAAATGTTTATTCTATTTTAGGACATTGTAACTGGTGTATTATGCCACACTCATGATGTTTTCATTTCAAGTGCTAGGAGGAGGGTAAACCCAGGAGTATTTTGTAGCTGCGATTCCTCCCTTTTTTTCTTCCAAAATAGCTGACAACTTATGCATTCTTAAGAAACTGCTGCTAATAACACACACAAATAGTAATTAACATATCCTAAAGTAAATAAAATTCTCTTTTCAGAATATATTACTAGACTGTAGGGGAAAATTATCTTTGGCAGGAGCACTACAGAGGTATCCAACAACAAGCACAAGGTTGAAAGCCTTTCTGGAGTTGTTTGCAAAGCCCTCAACCACTGGCTGTTTGTTGATCAAGATCCAAAGCTGCTGTTTGTCGTACTTACTGCTGGCGTTGTGGCCAAATGATCTTTCTTGGTGCTTCCTTATTTAATGCCATATTATTATCTTTATATCATAATTTCAGTAAACAATAATTGTTACTGTGTGATCTTCTGTTAAAAGGTGGTACCTCTGAATAGAGTGTAGTCCAAAAAAACAACAAAGAACAGCCAGGAGGGAAGAAATGAAAAGAGAAAAGATTTTAGAACAGCCATTAATGATTTTTCCTTTTCATGATAAGCAAAGAAGTGTTGTGGTTGTAGCTGCTTGCTCTAAACTGATAATCCTGCATTTTGCAAATGTGGCTGCACAGCCTGGTGTGGAAGAGTGATTCTTGCTGATAAATCAATGGAAGTATTATTAGATCTCGTATTAGGTCTATCAGGTCTCATTAGACCTGCCATAGCAAAGCACACTTTTGCCCAGGACCATGTGGGGAGTCAACTCAGAGATTGAGACTGGGACCACGTCCACCACACCAGTTCCCACTGCAAGATGTGTATAGGCTCAAAAGTACTAGAAAAGGAAGAAAAAGACATTTTATGAAACACGTAAGAATGTGCTTTGAATTGCTGAATGTTGCCAAGAAACAAGATTTCAGTCTTCAACCTTCAAAACAGATGATCCTGCTGTTTATGAGACATGTTCCTGCTCAGAAGCTGCTCTGGTGCTGACAGCTGGAGGGAGGTGGTTGGGCACTTGCAGAGGGATTTCTGTCAGCTCAAAAGCTTTTGGACTTATGTTACCCAATGCAGCACTGAAACAGTGATTAAAACAAACATTATACAAATGTGGTATTTTGAGATATGGACTTGATCTTTCCAGGAGGTTTTCAAGATGTGACTGGACAGGGTGCTAGATAATCTCATCTGGGCTCCCTTTCCATGAGAGGTTGGTCTGGATGAGCTTTGGAGGTCCTTTCCAATTTGGGCTGTTCTGTGACTTGGGGAAAGTTGGATCAAATTGGTTGATCTTTTAAACTGATAGGACATCATCAATGTTCTGATTGCAATCTTTCGTATTTTTGCAGCATAATTCATAGAATCTCCCCAAAACAGGTTTGGGGCTTATGGTGCTGCCCTCAGTGGATTCTGGGACATTTGGGGCAGGTTTGGAAGCCCAGGTGTCTGTGGAAGACAACTTCAGTGTGAGGAGTCAAACACATGATGCTTTGTGTGTAGGTTGTAGTTGTTGGTGCTGTTTTATTTGTGGGTTTAGGTCAATATTGTGTCAAACGTACAAAGTTTAAAAAAAATAATTGCTTTTTCTTCCAGTTCTATAAAATGCTGAAACTGTGTTTTTAAAAAAAAATAAAAATTTAACTCTTCCTCAACAAACCTAGTCAAGATTTGATTGAGAGAAAAGACCCATCAGCCTTCAGGGCTCGCTGGAATTTATCTGCTGTGAATAAAATGTGGGTACCCTGCCAACCTCAACCACAAAGTCATCCTTCATCATTTAAAATACAGACGTAACAGGGAGGCCATAGAAGGTGGGAAGAACTGAAAATATTCACCTGCAACAGTAGTTTTTATGTATGTGCCTGTATTTATATGTATTTTTTCAGATAGGTGTACATGTATTCACACACGTTATTACTCCTGTTAATCAGGATCAGGGTATGAGTAAAATTAATTGAGTGACAGTTTACACCCTTTTTTTTTTTTGTGAGGTGTAAAGGTTACAGCCTTTAAAAGACTTCCCCTTTAAAATTATTTAATGAACCTCTTAAGTGAAAAAAGCCTGTTTTGTATACCTGCCTTAGTGATTGCTTTGTGTGCAACATTGTCTTACCTTTAAAAAACTCAACCCAAACAAACAAAGACCAAACGAAAACCAGAATGCTGAGGAAATGGACATAAGTGTTTCTTCTGACCTGATCATTTGTACTTGTATTTGATTTCTTACAATTTTTTTGGTTCTTTTTTAGTTGGGTTCTTTAAAATCAAATTGCATTCACTTTTTTTTAGGCAAATTTTGCATCCAGGATGTATTTGAAGTGCTGTTGTCTGTGGTGAGATACTTTGAGAGCACACTTCTCTTTCCGGTGTGGGTAGACTATTTTAAATTATTATTTACATGGCCAAATTGGGAAGTAAAACCTAAACTTGTGTATGCTCTTACTTGGGATTTTTTTTGGTTGGTTGGTTTTTGGGGTTTTTTTTGTAAGTCAGTCCCTGCGATGGTAATCAAATATTGGATCTTAAAATAACTGCACTCTCACTGGGTGCATCCTATATCCAGAACTGCCTCTGGCAGTTTGATAAACACTGAACTTTTATCGTGGATGGCATCTATTTCAGAGCTCCTTACCGCAGGGCTTCCGCCGTGCTTGCGGATGCCACGATGGGACACGGGGGCTTTGCCTCCGAGCATTTTGCATCCTTTTGGGGAGGGGACGTGGCTCTGCTGGGAGGGTCCCTGAGCTGCAGCACCTGTGGAGGGGAGCCAGTGCCACCGGCTCAACATCCAGCTCTGTGCCAGCTCGACATCCAGCCCTGTGTGACGGGTCTGCTCTGACACCAGCCCGTGTGGAGCCTCTTCCCCGGGAGCTGGGCAACCACCGGTGCTGTGGGAGCGGATGGAACAGCTCTCAGGGAAATGGGCCATCTGTATTCCAGAAATCCCTGTGATCGTCTCTAGTTACAGCCTGAAAGTCTGACTGCTCATTCCGATAGGAACCAGCATAATTCTGTGGATGTAACTATTCCTGGGGCGTTCATGCCAGTCTGCGAATGTTGATGTGGCTCATACCCGTTACATTCAGCCCCAGCTGCTGCATGTCTCTAAATTAAATTGAGTGGATAAACTCATTTACTTCTTTTTTGGTTAAGCTGACAAATTCTTTCTGGTGAATTTGTAACTCCGTGTCAGGTTTCTGCATCACGATGTATTTTAAAGTATTTCTTTTCTGGCAATGCTGACCTACTTTAAATGCTGCAAGGTGCTCTTACCTCCTTTTTTTTTTTTTTTNTTTTTTTTTTTTTTTTTTTTTAACAGCCAGTTGATACCAGCAGAGATCTTTGTACTTCAGCTTCTAAACCTTTGATGACTTTTTAACTGTTCATTCCTGTACGTAGGCAGCCACTTTATCCTTTTCTAGGTGGGCCTTTGCTTCAATTCAGAGTTAATGGTTACTATTTATTGCACACCTACAAAAGGTAAAGCCTACATACAGCAAAGCTGCTACGTGCACAGAGTGCCTTAGAAAGCCCAGGATCCCTGACCTGAAGAACATACCGTCCCTAGCCAGGCTGTGCAAAGATGTGAGGACGTGGGTAATTCACCTGAGCCCTGCAGGCACGGGGACAACTTCAATGAAATAACTCAACATCCAGCACAACAGTCGGACCCAAGTCATGAGGTTCAAAGGAAATAAAACATGCTGTGAGCGTGCAAGAGCATCTTAATTCCAGGATGGGTGTGCTGTGATGTTATTTTAGCAGGATGTTTTCTTCTGGGTAAATAATTAGTGCTCTCCTGAGAGCTGCAGATGTGCTGTAGCATTATATGTTCTCCACCACAATCTCCAAGCCAGTCTTACAATGTTACAGACTGCTCAGGTGTGGCTGGGTTTATGTGCAATAATAATTGCCATCACCTTTTTCTCCTTCCTGCCTCAGTTTTCTACCCTATCCCCTTGGCTTTTTTGGCACTGACTCCGCCATCCCTGTTGCTGCCACAGCCCCCAGGAGAGTGCATGTTGCCAAGGGAGGGAGCACAGAGCAGCCCAAAGGCAGCGAGGTCGAGGAGGCAGCAGAGCTGAGGCATCTCCATTCATCCGTGTTGCCATTGCCTCATGGAAGTGCTGGTCTTTAGAGATCCCGCTCTGGGACCAGCGAAGCTGAAAGTCATATTGCAGAATTCACATTTTCATAGATCCCAATACTCTTTGCATGCAGATATAAAAGGATTTTATGCTGAAGCCCGTGGTTGGAGTTCTTACCCATAACCCACCAGATCCTACTTTCCTGTGGTTTTCTCCCACTTCTAGATGCTTCAGTATCATTCTTCTGTTGTCTTGTGGGACTGTTTCTGGCCCACAAAAAGGGTGTTTTTCATCCAAGCTCTTAAGGGATACACTAAAAGCAAGGTAAGACCCGTCCTGTGTCTTTCAAAACTTTTAAAATTCAGTGCCTTTGTAGAGAACGAAAGCAGTGGGGGCTCTGAGCTGGCCCACAGTTTTAAATCTGGTCGTCCAGGATCACCAATTGCTACTGATTCAAAACCTCCCGGAGCATCACTGAAACGCAGTGTGGCAGCCCCTCTGAATGCCTCGAGCAAAGCTGAATGAGGCGCCACGGAGTCACCACCAAGTCCCTGACATTAATTTTGCTCTCTGGTTTATTCATCCTCAGAGACCGGGACATCTCTGAGGGGTTTCACCCACACCACAGAGGATTATAGTCCAAAGTGTTGGTCCTTCACTCCCTGAATTATTGAACATCATGTCCTAGCTCAGACTTTGTAATTTTCCCCAGGCACCCAGAGACCTCCCCTGACCCCGGACACAGCACAGCTCTGCACTGGCACCTCTCCAGAAGTGTCTCCACCCTCCTCCTCCCCACCGTGATACAGGAAAGAGGTTCCATCCCTCCATCTGTGAGCTCTAGACTGGTGGGAAGGGCAGTGGGGTCCATGTGGAGCAGGGCACAAGGCTGCTGTTGTGCAGCCTCCAGTTCTGCCTTTGTGTGAACACCTCATCATTTCAATGTCGTTTGCATTTGGGTACATATGCAAATACAGAGGGAAAAACCCTTCTGTGTGAGTCCTGCTGAAAAACTAGATTTGAGAATGAAGCTATCCTGCTTTTGGTACCCGAGCTGGCTGAGGCATCCCTGGTGCAGTGTGATCCATCTTCATTGCAGAGGCTGGCAGGGTGCTCCCTCCCCCAGGAGAGATGGGTGATTGCTCACTGGGGTTCGATGTTTCTCACATGGATGTTCTCCTTCTGGCTTGTCAGCAGTGAGTCAGGAATCCCAGCTACTTGGTTCATTGCTTGGTAGATCACATTGAAAAATTGCAAGGAAAAAACTGTGGCTGTTTGAGATGAAAAAAGGAGCAAACTGTGCATTTTGTTTGTCATGGGATATTTTTCTCTGCTCCTCTCTCCACTTTGTACCATCTTGATCACTCTTCTTTGCAGTTGTGCCTGATTTGGGAGGGTGAACTCCACAGTTCATCCCTACCTCTTACTCTTGGGGCTAAATGTTTCAGTTTTTTTCTTGTACTGCCTTTTCCAATTCTTGCAGATCACAGCTGTCCTTTGCCAGACATCAACTCTTGAGGGACTGCTTTGGGTGTTCTATTAAGAGCTGGTGTAGTTTATGGTGCAGTTTAGAATTTTTTTCTCCCTGTTTCATCTTCTCCTTGGGCTCTGCTGGTCTCCCACCTGCTGCTGTGGCTTTCCCTGCCCTTCAAGGAGTTGCTTCCCTCACCTGAGCATTCCCCAGGTGCTTTGGCTTCTTGGCTGGAGGCTGCATCTGTATTGCATGTTGCTTTTGGTTGCTGCTCCTCGTGCTCAGTAGGAGTGGGGATAGGGCAACCATGAATATGATGGCTGTGTTGGCTGTAAAA
Source organism: Mohoua ochrocephala (assembly GCA_013398855.1). Lineage (NCBI taxonomy): Eukaryota > Metazoa > Chordata > Aves > Passeriformes > Acanthizidae > Mohoua > Mohoua ochrocephala. The sequence continues at coordinate 279,512 of VZTA01015419.1, read as the reverse complement.
ATATGAAAAATCTTCCTTAATTACACACCGGACAAAAGCCCTGCCCTGCCATGCAGAGCCCTGGCTCACCATGCACTTCAATAATTGCTGTATCTGCTGTGTTCTGAAGTGATATCTTCACAGTCAGAAGCTCCATTGATTTCAAGGGACTGTTTGCCTCCTAAGAAAAAGGAAGCTATAATGTAAGATGGCTCCATGAACTCATCTAATTTATGTAGTACTTACAAACCCACCAGATCTTTGTGGAAAATTATGGAATATAAATAACAACAACCAGTAGCCAGACATTTTCAGTCTCCTCTGGGAAATTGTGGAAGGTTGCTGTACTGCCAGTTAGAAATTTATGATACTTTAGGCTTGTACTTGGACGAAAAAGATGAAATAGAGTTGGTGTTTTGGAACAGTTCAAGGAAACTGTGCAGGAATTATGTGCAGTCAAATCTGAAGCTGATTGAGGGGCCTGGCTCTGAATTTTTGAAAACCAGAATGATTAAACTCTTCAAATGGAAAAATAAAGCAGTACAACATTGCCCGTTTCAGTTGGGCAAGCAATTCTGTAGCTTTATGCTGGTGAAAAGGTGACAGCCATAAATCTGCTTTCCTCAGAGTTTGGTCTTTGGGCCATAAGTGAGTGTGTGATTCACAGTCCAAGGCACCAGCAGGTTTTGGTGATTTGTTTTCCCACTAGCGTTACTGCCTGGTAAAGTGTGAGAATCCTACAGTCAGTCCAAGTATGTGAGGGATCTAGAAGTGCTCTAAAAGGAACTTTTAAAAAAAGACATATATTAATATAAATAATGACTGCTGAGCTTGAGACGCAAGGACTTAAGAATTGGGGGGAAAAAAATGGAAAACATCTGAAAAATCTATTGCCATGGAAAGTTGATTCTAGAAAGCATTTTCTGGAACTTCCTGAATTGCCTTTAATATATAAGGAAGCAAGGAAATGGCTGGAATTTTGGATCCCTGTTCATAGAGACTCATAGAACTTGTTGATAAAGTGTGGTTGAATAACTTTATTTGTGTGATTTCCCATATTGCACCATCTCATGCGAGATGATGTGCACTAACTCACTGCTGCTTTCAGTCACTGAGCCTTAGCATCCCTGATAGAGCACAGGCACTTGAAATCCCAGTGTGAAACAAGGTATTTATTCAGAAATTAGTTGGTTTCTCTCAGATCTTCACCACTTGCTTACACAGCCACACATGAGCCCAGGTATTCAGGATGGGAATATTTAATAAAGAATATATCAATATTTACATAAGTGTGCTTTGGACACCTCAGGCCTGTAGATTCAAAAATCACTTGGGCTTCTTTGGCAGGACATATTGGCATAAATGCGAGCAGTCATTAAACAATACTAAGAAATGATAGCAATAAAACCTCCCTGCCCTGATGTTTCATCCCAGAAGGGTGAAAGAAAATGGCAAATTATTCAATGTTTTTAATGGTTGTCAGGAACTGGACAGAATCCAAAAACTAGTTCAGCAAATATTTATGAAATGATATCTAAACCATTAACTGTTCTGCTTATCTGAGATGTAGTTGTGCAATCTGTTTCATACTCCTTATCCAAAGGTGGGGGAGGAAGAGGCATGTTTTTGAGGTAGTATTTGTGCCAATCAGACTTTGAGACCAGAAACAGTTTTAAGATTAATTTTTTTTAAAAAACACGTTAATAGGCCTGGATGATTCTTGAAATTGGCTACTTCAAACTGAACCCTGTGAGTGATTTGAAAGGGATGATTTAGAAATATGGGACATTTTCCTGGGTGTTAATGCCCCTTTTTTATTTGATCTGATCACTAATCAGAATAATCCTTAGAAGTTAACTATACAGAGAAGCATTTGACCTGAACTGTGCTTTGCAGGAGAACCCTTTTTATTCCAATATGAATCCAGTCTTCCCTTTTACCCTCTCTAGGTCAGCCACAGTTTCCTCCCTTTCTCCTACAGCTCAAGGAGGAAAGACAAAATGTGTTTTGCTTGCTCCAGCTGGTTGACTGGTTGCTCCTGTACCCCTTAAACAGAATTTAAGAGGAAGCTTGTTTATTTTCCTAAACTATTTGTACATTCTGCATGCATAAAATATTCATTTAGCTGGGGAAAAAGCTTCTAAACACTAAATATTTGTTCATTTCTATGTTAAAAAGGGCTGCCAGTGATCTTGTCTTAAAATGATTCAAGTAATAGCTGCCATTTGTGAGTGAACACTATGTACCATTTTCAGCTTTTTTTGCTCCCGAGGGGCTTGTGTTATCGGAGGCACTTAGCACACCAAAGGAGAGGAAAGCAGTGGATGGTTCCTAGGATGTGCTGTCTGTGTGGCACATGAGGGGTGTCAGCTGGACCTCATCTCTTCTGCTGCTGAAGGAAAGGTACTGCCCAGCCTCAGTGATATTTATTTTTTGATGTCGACAGAATTCAGGGCGGTGTTGGCTGCACCCAGTTGCAAAAGGGTGCAGCATCTTCCAATGAATGGAATAAACAGACTGAGTGATGCGTAAGCCAAGTCCACTTCACTGATTTAATGATTTAGTGAGCTGGAGTCGTCAATTAAAGCAAGCCCTCCATCTTAGAGAGTATTTCAATAGATCATCACAAATGATATTTTGAGATGACCAAGAAAGGATTGGCAATGCTCCGTGGCTCAGGATCTGGCCACCTATTTCTCCAGAGAGGTGTCAGTTCATTGCATGGTACTTTGAAACCTCTGTTCAAGTCTTGGAAGCTGCAGGGATGACCTTTCTGCCTTTTACTTTCTTTTGCTTTGTTCTAGCAGAGGTGTCCTCATCTGAGCCAGCCTTCGATAGCATCTTGGCCAAGGATATGTCCCCATGGTCTGGGGAGCGATTTCCTTGCCAGTAAAGGACACTGTGAGACTGGTTGGTGGAGTAATCAAAGCTGAATGTGGTTATAAAGAGGAATTTGTCTTCTTGATGAAGAAGAAAACTCAGATCTCCACCATCCCTCGGCTCCTACTGGGAGAGTTTGCATTGCTCTGCTAAGCAGTTGCTCATGTGGTGCCCTTTCAAAATAGCTATTATCTCTCTTTTTTGATGGTGATACTTTTGATGATTATACTTTGTGCTCAGGCACTTTATTTTCCCAGTGAGGTCTTTGTAATAAATTAAAAAGTCAGCCAAGTCATCCCCTGTTCACGCTGCAGATGGGAGAACTTAAGCCCAGAGAAATAATGTGACTTCTGTGCAGCTACAAAGTGGAGCCGTGGTTAAGTGGGGAATAGGGCTGTTATGGAGCAGCAGAGACTCCAGCCTTGAAAATGCATTTGCTGCTCTGTGCTGCCTTCCCCCAGGTATTCGATACTGATGCAGACGCAGCCTCAGTCATCTGAAACTTCAGCTATTGAAAACGGGATCTTTTTTTCCCCCCTTCAGATCGCATTAAAAACGCCTGCGGTTATTTGAACCCTCCGGCTTCCCCTGTGCGCCCTGAACATCTCGCTAATGCGCCCAAAACGGCGCTTAATTACCTGCCCTCGCTGTCCGAGCGCCGCCGGCCCCCGCCCGAGTACGTGCGGCAGGTTCCGCAGCCGGGGAGTCGAACCTTGCGGTGATGCCCAGGGCGCTTTTGGCAGGGAGCCCGCAGCCGGGAGAAACCCGCCCGCCTGCCTTCTCCTGCGGTACCCACCGCTCCTGCCATCCCCGCGCCGTGCCGCGATGGGAGGCACGAACACACCCAGCCCTGGTCCCCATCTGTTGCAGCATCGGCTCCAGTAGCAGAGCCCGAGATGTTTAAATGCGCTTGCCTTTAGGGAAAAGCTTTCAATGCAGTTCTTCGATGGACGTTTCCAGCCAGACTGCAGGATTTTACAGAGCTGTAAGTCGGAGCGGGGGCTCGATTGTCTCTGGGTTTCTCTGGATTTGATTATTTTTATTGTTAAATTTATTTATCTTAGCAGGGGAAAATAGGTTTTGCATTCATTTAGGTGGATGCCCGAGTGCACTGCAGGAGTCTGCCGAGAGGCAGGAATTCTTCAGGCTGTGTAAGAAATGCATGGTTCTTGGGTATTTTGGTTTTTTCATCGTGTTTTGTATCTTTTGTATGCATGACTGGCACGGGGCTGTTGTCCTGTTTTTAGAGCATTTAATTACAATAGATACTCCAAGGCTGAACAAAATGTTCTTTTATCTAGTTAAAGAATGTAGCTTGGGTTTGGGTTTTTGTTGTTTTTTTTTTCCCTTGCATAACTTTTCGTTAATGTTTTGGAAAGAGAGATTATCATTTGGGGGGTGTTCATTTATTTTCAGCCTAAAACCATCTGGTCTCTGCATCCTGCAATGCTTGGTTTCTCCTACTGCTCATCTCAGAGCCTCCTGAACTGCTGAGCAACTAATTGCCGTGGCTAGTCACTGCAACCCCAAATCACAGGTTTTCGGGAACTGCTGTTTTGCTTAATGATTTTAATTTGATATTTGATGAGGTTTGTCAGGATAAAGAGGTGTGTTACAGGCTTCATGTCTTCCTCCTTGCATTTTTTCCTTTTGATTACCAGAATTAATGCTGAACACGTGCAATTTGCACTGCAATTAATGGATCTGTGAGATAATGAATGTCCAAAACGGATGAGGCGGCTCCATCCTGGGATCAGAGCCTGGAGGGTTTAAAGATCCTCCTTTAGTGGAGTGATGGTGAATAGCAAATGAAATTTAATCCAGTATAAGATGCAGGGTATTTTGCCAGCATCTTGTGTATTTGGCTTGTTGTTCACTGTGTTACGGGCCACAGGAGAGATGAGGGTGTCAGCCACGGGGGAAGGGATTTCACCCTCGGCTCTGTCCCCTTGTCGTGAGTCCAGGAGGGGCTGGAGAGCAGAGGCGGCGCTGACTTTGAGCAGCCCTGGGAGGTGTGAGGAAACTGGAGTTGCTGCAGTTGGGAGCCTGGGGGGCAGGATTATCTGATGGAAGAGGGAATGATGGGCAGCAGGATGAAACGGATCCTCCTGACAAGGGGCCAGCCCTCAATTCAGAGGGAGGAAACCCAGCAAAAGAAGACTTGGTTGTGCTTCAGTTCAGTACATTTTTATTACTGGGAGTGCAATACAAACGTATTTATTTTTTTAAAATGCCCCAGTTTGAAATAAACAGAAAAACTCACCCACCCTCCCAAATCCACCCCATCAATCTGTCCAAGCATGTCTGACATTCATCAAGAAGAAACTAGGAGAATTAAATGCAATGTTGTTGCAAATCTTTAAAGGCAAAACACAGAGTTGATGGAAATCACCTGTAACCAGAGTTTGCTTCAGGCAGCCAAGAGCCATCGGGTTTCCATCAGGAGAGGAAAATCCTCCTGTCATTTCAGCCTGTTTGGCCACCCAAGTAGGGGCAGTGACAAGCTGATTCGAAGACAAGAAATATTCAATCATCTTAAATTTAAAATAAAAGGCAGTTAAAAAACTGTAAGAGCTTGTTACCATGTCTGTATGCACATAGGATTATATATGTTTCCCATATGCATTGCCCTATATGAGAGCATGTTTCATACGTGTGTAAAAATAGTGATGCCCTGCGAGTTGAACTCTGTCCCATCTGCATCTGGGAGGACCCAGTCACCAGGGGAGTTTGTTTCTGCTTCTCAGTGTAGGTGCCAGTGCCTTTGCTTTTAGAACCGATGGGTATTTTGATAAAGTTACCGTTTTTGTACTGATGTAAGAGACACTTTCCTAATAGGTATTTAATGACTTCTAGTGCCTGCTTGTGGTTCAAAGTCCAATTTCCATTTCTAATAGACCTCAAAATAAGTGTTAATAAAACTTGGCTGTAAAGACATACTAATAGTTGCACAGCTGTTCAGTACCTATAGATAGAAATTAATTTTCCTGCTGAGAAAAAAATACCCAACATTTTAGGGCCATATTCCTGGCATAAACTTAATTTTTGGTAGTAATGAAAAATAAAATTGTTATTCTGAATCAAAATTTCCTGCTTGTGGATTTAATTTGTCTTGAGGGAAAAAAAAAAAAAAGCTTGGCTGTGTTTTGCTTAGGTTTGTTTCCTTCTTGGGTGCTCATTAATTTCATGGGAGGTTTTTGGTGATGCTCCTTGGCAGGGTGGGTGTCCGTGCCAGGCTGAGCTGCAGGCAGGGGCTCTCCCTGAGCCTTGGTTTGGTAATTCCACTGTGAGCTTTATTTTTTTGTGACAAACGGGTTTGGACTGTCTGCCACATGGCTTGGAGCAACAGCCAGTTCTAAAATGGCCTCTCCCGCGCCAGGCTCGTACTCTGCCCATCTGTCACCGTGTCCGGGGTGTCCTGCTAAGTTGGAAATGTTTCCCACACTCTCCAAGCAGGATCAAATGCTTCTCGACACATTTTGATGCACAGACTATCAGCCAAATCGAATGCAGATTTGCCTGTTTCAGCTCACCGGTGCCTGCTGGGTTCCCAAGCCATTGCAGAGGGCAGAAATTACTTCTGGCGTATGTGGATAACGAGCTTAAGTTTTCAGTTGGGTTTCCCCGAGCTTGTGTTTGCTTGTCCTTTCTCCTCAGCATGTTCCGATTGGTCCGTTGTAATTGCGGTGTTTAAATGGACTCATAAAGAATAATAAGATGGCTAAAATCAGAAGACCCCTGCTAAAGGAGTCAGAATTTGATGTGGCTCATTTGTAAGGTTTTCTTCCCTGCACTGGATCTAAACTAAGAATAATTTCTTGGGGAAAAAAAAAAAAAAGAAATTAATGAAGTCATAGTCTTTGAAAGAAGCCTGAACTTTACTTGGGGAAATATCTTCCTCAAAATTTTAGTACTGCATGTACAATAATTAGAAAAAAACCCTGGGTATGTGTCATTTCTTCCCTTTCCATATGAGGATTATTTCCAAACTGGACCCACTGCAAAAATTTATTTTCAGTGGTGGCTATTTCTAGTGTGAGTGAGTAATCCCTTTGTTGTGTTTTTCTGTTTGTCTCATTGTTCACAAGATTTTCCAGATGGGCAAGTATTTTATCCATATTTCTTCCAGAATTAAGAAGGTGTTTAAGGTGTTTTCTAACACCTTCTTCCAAGCAGAACCGTGACGCTTTTTGAAGCACATCCCTTGAGACAGACTTTAACAAGTGACCAGGGCTTGGTGTGGGTGGGCCTGGAAGTGTGAGATTTACTCTCCCTTGGACACTGCCAATTCTCTTAACAAACATGTTTTTTCTCAGAAGTTGTAGAGCTGGCCTGTTTTCTTAAAATTTAAATTCTGGGGTTTTTTTAGTTGGGCACGGTGGTTCCTTCATCTCCCTCCACTGGACGCTCACCCCGTCAGAGAGTTAACCCTGTTTTCTACACAGCAGCCAAAGCTGTGCGAAGAAAAGGGGATTTTAGTAACACTTGGAAGCGCCCACAGAGCTCGGGGACCTCATTATGCTCCCACTGCAGGGATGCCTGGAGTGCGTCTCGACAGCGAGCAAAGCCGTGACTGAAACTGCGCTGAAATTATCCCAGCTGGGTCGTGGCAGCCCAGCACCGGAGCTCGGAGCGAGCTGTGCTGCCGGAGTGTTTGCTCAGCCTCCTGCGGGGATGGAGCAGCCTCCCCAACCCGAGCGTTGTCATGGCTACGCTGCTGCCGGTGCGTGGAGCTGGGGACGGAGCTGGAGTAAACCACGCTCGGCATTGCCGCGTACGCCGTAGTAAGAGGCAGTCCCTCGTTTGGGCAGCTTGCTTTCTAAATAAAGGGGAAAAGTGAAAAAAAACCCCACAAACAAAACAACCCACAACTTGATTCCCACTTTATAGACAGTAAGGATGGAGAGGTGAGATGCACAGTTCATTTATCCTGTGTTGAATCCTGCAAAGTTTAAGCAAGCTGTCCAGCCTCTCCCATACCAGGGAAACGGGAGCAGATTGCCCATTGGAGATGCTGGCTTTTCCTTTCTCTCTAGGCTGGACAGAAAGTGTGGGGTAGGTGACAAGTGACAGATATCCTTAATGCCTTCCCAGAGCTAATCCCGAAAGCCAGAGCAGGCAATGAAAGTCTCATCACTGAAGTCCACTCATGAAGCTCTTCAGGATCGGATATGCAGTTTGTAAAGTGCTCTGGATTCCCACAGCATGAGTGATGTATTGTAATTTATTAGTGTTGCATGGCACTGCTAACTGAAAACCTGGGAATGGCACAAAATCTCAGCATCTTTTAGCTCAAAGTCAGGGGCGGGACCAAAAGGACATGCAGGCTGGGTTTGGGCAGAATACTGTACTCTGAGTGTGATAAAGTTTTCTGGGTTGTCTCTGAGAATCTGAGCTTTCTTCTGTCCTTGGGGGCATTTTATGTTGCCAGCTTCAGCAAAATGCACCTTTAAATAAAGAGTTCAGAGGGTGATGAATGAAGACATCCATTCTTTTGGGAAAAGAAAAAACAACTAGTTTAGCTTATGAAATAAAGCATATTGTATTTATTGGTCTCTTTTTACATGTGGTGCTAAATGTGCAAGAAAAGCTGTGGCAAAGGGAGTGTAAACTTTATAGATGTGAAGTTGTTCTCTGCAGCTGCAGAATGATGTAGGAAAATGTGTCAGGAAAGTATCAAGAGGGGAATCTTTCCTCATCATGGACTCCATGTGCTGTCCCCCTTTGACCTCCATTCAGGTCTTCAGCACACGAAGCACAGAATCATCTTGTTCTTCCTTTCCTTCCCTAATTTCCTCTTTGCTTCTGCTTTCTTTCCCTTTCTTTTATTTTTTTTTTTTAGTTAAGGGACTACTAGATCAGAGCAGGTCCCTCACTTGCCTGGCTTTCCAGCTGTAAGCTGTCTTCTAATTGTCAAGATTATTCACGGTTATTGACTGACAAGAATGGAAAGAGGAGGCAACAGACAGCTGTCTTCCTAAATGCAGTGAACTGGAAAAAATAGTTGCAGTTCAAGTATTCATGGCAGAGATCTTTTGCCTGGTGTGAATGTCACCTTTTTTAGTCATATATATGCAAGGGAGAAGAACCCTGCAAGTCCTTCTCAGATAAGGCCATCAGTTGGGGGTTTTCAGTTTGGATTCTGTTTTGTTTTACTCTTCCTTGAGGAAATGGTTTTTGAAGAGGTTTGGCCAATAGAGAGTGGGGGAAAACATAAAAAATGCAAAACACAGCAGCTGAAGTGGAGAGATGACTTAGTAAGCCTCAGGATGATCCTTGCATTGAATCCCCTTCAGATTGTTTGCTCCTGTGCTGCAGTGGCTCGAGTGTTTTCATTACATTATGGCAAAATCATCTTTTGTTTCCTGCAGTTCTGCTATTTCACTGTGGCTGAAGTTGTGTTTTGTAACAAATGCTGGCTTTTCTCTGCAAATACCTTGGGGTCCCGTGTCTCACTTGTGTAAGACAAACTCATAAGTAATAGGAAGCAAGTATGAGTATGTGCCATCCGAAGGGTAACGTTTCCAGTCTCCTGCAGTCCTGCCTTAGAGTTGTGTGTCTTGGTTTCTTAATTCCCTCATCACTCACCTAACCACATTTTCCAGGACTGGGGTGTGTTATCTTTTGCTTTTACCTTGTGTTTCTAAACTTTGGGTGCTTCTTGAATGAAATGTCTCGCCAGGGAAAGGTTGTCCTTGGCCGAGCACCCAGGAATAGCACTTAATAATGGGTTTGTATGTGCATCGTGGTGGTGTCACAGAGACTATTGAGACTTTTGGTTTCCTCCCTGGCGTGCTTTCTCTGCTGTTCTCTCACTTTCTCTCTCTCTCTCTCTCTTTTTTTTTTTTTAAGTGACATTTCGTTATTTGCACGTTGGCTAGGTTGTCCATCTGCTGTTGTAATAAACACGCTGCCAGTCACTGCTGTGTGGTTCGTGGTGTGAAGGAGCTGACAAACCAGGCTGTCGTGTGCTTGGGGATCGTAGTCAGGCTTTGTCAGAGTGCCTCTGTGCTGCTCTGTGACTTACTGATGAGGTGGAGAGCAGCACCCTCCACCACAGCATTTCCATACAGCCCTGAGTGCTCTGCACGTTGTAAACGTGATGGGGCTCCAGGCAGGAGGGATTCCATCCCCCCCAGGCTGTCTGTGCTCAGCTCATCTGCAAAGGCTGAATCACCAATGAGATACGGTGGGGTTTCCTGGCAGGAGAGCACAAGGCTTGAAAAAAAACTTCATTTTTTCTGTAAACAGCATAGGAATGTGTTCTAGTGATTTAAGGCTGAGATTGAGAGCAACACAAAAAACGATCCATGGTCTCTTGAAAGTTTTTTTTTTTTTAATGGATCTTGTCTACAGCCTCAGAAACAAAAAAGGTGAATTTGCTGTAGACTGCTGGAGATTAATGCCTGTCAGGATCAGTCAAGAATTTCAGAAATTAAGAAGGGTGTACTGAATGCTGCCAGTATCCCATGATCAGGATAACTCAGGAAGAACAGCTTGGAAGACAGCTGTTTTCAGGGAAATATCGAGGACTTACTGGTTTCATGGCTCTCTTTAACCCCTTCCCTTTGAGATTCTTAGTTTTAGCAGCTTCTTCTGCCCAAGTGGGGGCAATCCAAGCTGGAGGACCTGTGATGAGAACAGGGGAGAAGTGCCTTCAGTAGCTCTTTAGGACCATGTCTGTTTCTTGTTGCAGCTGAAAGAAATGCCTTTGAATGGCACATAGGCTGGTTTTCTTATGCAAAGTTTTCATGTGTGAGTTTTTTTATACAGAACATTGACTAATCACCTGATGCATGGGGATTTTCACATACTGAGGTCTGGATTAGATTTCAGTCAGCCATTACTCCATAACCTTTTAGACAGCGCCTCTTTGGGACTGAGTATTTCCCATTTGTTCCACGCATGTCATTTAGGGTGGCTTACCCTCTGTTATTTTAAATCTGATGCTGTATCCACCTTGAAGTGCACACAGCTGGTTCTGCACAATCAGCCAGTAACCTCTGGACCGTGCTGCCTCTGGAATCTTCATGCTGTGGATATAATCATAGAATCATTAAGGTTGGAAAAGGCCTCTGAGATCATTGAGTTCACTGCTAATCTGCCATCTCCCATTGTTTTGGGAGAAGAGACCGACCCCCACCTGGCTACAAGCTGCTTTCAGAGAGTTGTGGAGAGTGGTAAGGTCTCCCCCGAGCCTCTTTTTCTCCAGGCTAAACTTCCCCAGCTCCCTCAGCTGCTCCTCATATGACTTGTGCTCCAGACCCTGCCCCATCTCCCTTGCCCTTTTCTAGACACTTTCCAGCACCTCAATGTCTTTCTTGCAGTGAGGAGCCCAAAACTGAGCCCAGGATTCAAGGTACAGCCTCACCAATCAAGTCTCGATATCTTGTTCCTACCATCTCAAACTCTCCAGACCTACACTTTTTTTTTTTTTTTTTTTAATACAAATAGCCTTAAAAGTAATAGCAAACAAATAAATTGGAATAGCCTTGTGCAGTACAAAGCTGGCTTGCACAAACCCAACCAGCTTTGTACATCTGTTCCTGCCCACTCCCATTGAGTCATACCGAGACTTAGTCACCAGCATCCTCAGTCTCACAGTGCAACTTATATATTTCTCTCCAAAACACATGCTGCAGTCTAGATGGCATGGGGGAGTGAGAGAAGCAAAGCAATGAGCAACCTACTCCTAAAGGAATAAAGGAATGTAGCAAATCTTATTATACTTTACTATAACTGGTATATCAAAACAACAAAAACAAAAGGACAGAAATTCCTGTGTATGTCAGTTTTTGAGTCTTTCCTTGTGCAATAATGGAGTGATTTGTTATAAAACCCCAAAGGCTTCTAGATAGGATTGTTCTCAGAAAAAGACAATTTTCTATTCAAGCAGAGCTACCAAGCTATGCCCTCTATTCCACGGAGATCAAACTGTGGATTCTGCTCACAGGCTATTAGCATATGTAGCGTATTTGCTCTTCAGAGTTTTACACAGGCTTGTAATAGGTACGAATTCAAGGTTGATCTAAAAAAAATCTGCTGGTGTGCAGAGTGCAATGAAACAAACTGTTCACAGCTGATGTTAATAAAAATCCCGACCTTCTTTGTCCTTGGTAGGATACTTGAAGTGCTCATAGCTCAGTAACATCAGCAGAGGAGGAGACTTTGTTAAGGTGTGCTGCTGAAGAGTGCAGCAATTTTTTTGTGAGATCAGAGCTCTTGTCTGCACTCAGGTTAATTCCTCTGTATGTTGTTTTCTTTGTTTATTTTATTAAAGGAGCTGTCTCCCCATATTGAAAAGCTGCCTTAGTAAAGTGTCACCTTCTGCTTGAGTTATGTTGTAAAAAGAAACTGTAATGTCTGGCAGGCATTTCTCATCCTTAAATTTGGTGCAATCCTTGCACATATATAGAACTTAGTGAGGCAGAAAAATAATGCCTCAAAGGTGACACCATCCGTAGCCAGGACTGCGTGATGCTACCCACACTGGGACTCTGGAGTTGTTTATAGCCGAGGAACCCAGACTTTCAGCAGAGGTTGATTATGGGACTACCACGAAGCTCGTCTGACCTGAGTCACCTCTGAAACGTGGCCAAAGAGTTGACCATTTTCATGGGGACCCACCACCGTGGGCACAGATTTCACATGCCCATGTTGTTCACAGTCATTCCTCATGTTTGAATAGACAGTTGCAAAAGATGCCAGCAGGGAGCTGTTTGTGAAATATTCTTTTGATACCCAGCCCTGAAATTTTGGACCACTGTCGAGCGGGGCCATGAAAAGGTTCTTCTTCCACCCAAAATACGTTGGAAATTGGTCTCTGGCCTGTCAGTCACAGCATGCCCCAGCCCTTGCTGGATCTTTGGCTTCAGCCCTTGCAGAGAGGCTTTTATCAGCCTGGCTGCCAAAGTAGCCTTGAAATGAAACAATAATACAACAAGAATCCTGTTTATTCTGTGTTGTTTACTGCATTCAAGGCTTTAGTGGTCTGTTATTTAAGTGGGCAGCCTCTGCAACAGAATTGCTGGAAGCCCTCTTCTGACACCGAGGTCTCCAACTGCAGCAACCTCCAGACCAGCGTGTCTGGGCAAGCCTTTTTGGCAGGGATTCTCCCCAGTAAGGAAAGAAACAGTGAAACTGGCTGGAAAAGGTGAAAAACAGTTTGGCTAACCAGATCTTGCTCCTGCTATTTGACTATGCTATGCCAGCCAATATATTTGCTTTCTGCATCCTCAAAGGTGGTTTTCCTTCCTATTCTCCAAAACAGTTCTGAGAAAAGCTTCTTTGTTTTCCCAGGATATCAAAGAACAAAAATTTTGTTCTTACTTCTTTTCACATAATCCCAAATATTCTGATAGAAGGCATGTCGAAGGAAAAGGAGCTGGAATTAAGAAGAATCACCCTCTAGATGTAGGGGTAACCCAGACCGGAATCATGCTAGAGTTAGTCTCACCTTTGGAGGAGAAATTCGTGTGAAGAATCTGTAACCTTCCAGATATCTGGTTCACATTTCCCCAGAGGAAATAGGGAAAGAAGTGGTAGGGAAGATAAGTGCAAATGCAGACAGAATAATCCTGACTTGCACTGGAAAATCACCTGTTGAGTAGGTGTTGTGGGAGATTTCCCTCCCCAGGAGGGAGCCTGACTGGTGACAGGAGCACTGAGCTGCGGTTCTGCTGTGTCACGGCTCTGCTGTCCTCCAGGAAAAGCTTTGCTGCCCCTGGGGCTGTGTTCTTCAGCAAATATAACAGGAGCTGCCATGACAACCTCTTGTAAATAAAAGTGGATTGAAAACAAAATAAATCTGAGGCGGCTTTGTGGCTGTAAAGTAAATCTAAAGTGCTCAAGAGGTCATTTTTTCTAAAGGGATGGCAGGAGTGATGTCTGGCTGTCAGATGGTGCAGAGCGATGGAAGGACTGACTAAGGAGCACAAACATGACAGGAAAGCCAATGAAACTTCCAAAACAGCCTTTTCATACGCTTAATTCCAGGTTAGCACCACTAGGACCTGCTTTTGCTCCTTACAGGGGTGAGGACAGACTGTGGTCTCTGCAGAAGTTGTCTGTCCAAGGATACAGTGCAGGATTGATGGATACAGGGCACGATGCCCTTCTTCAGCCAGGGCTCTGCAGTCTGAAGGACTCTTCCTCCAACCAGGATGTCACTGTGTGCCTTTGATGGAAGTTTTAAATGTCTCTGCAGAAGCATGTGGTTGTCCAGAGCAGTTATTCCAAGTGGAGTAAAGCAGGGCTGGAGAGCAGGAAAGCTGTCTAAGAACAGCTTCAGTCCCCGGTCACTGGCAGAGGGAGCCTTCAGTGTGTATCTGTTGGCATCAGATCAGAGCAGTCAGATCTGTGACAAGGGCAAGGGCTGCACCATTGGTCTGTCAAGAGTTCTGTGGTGTTTTGCAACACTTTTGGAGCAGTTTGGTTTTTGTTTTGTTTTTTTTTTTATTTTAAGAGTTACTGTGTCATCAACTGCATCATCCCATTTGTTTCTGGATGAAGAGGAACACAAGAAAGAAATTGGTATCTATCTTTATTCTGCAGAAATACTCATAAAGGGAAACTAAGCACCTAATATTTCCTTGCTTAACCAACAGATTGGAATTGAGAGAGCAGTATTTGCAGCCTGGCATTTGATATTTTTTTTTTCTTCTGTGAATGGATATCTTCATATATAGAATCCCATGAGAGATGAAAAAATTGTTGGATAGCAGTTACAGACTTTTTCACAGGACTAAAAGTACAATTATTACCCACTTTGAAATGTTCTGCGGCACTGCATTAACAAAGAGAGGTCTCATGCTGCCCAGAAAGCTACAGCTCGAGTTATTTCTGCTTACAGGTAGAGATTTATTCTGGGTATAAAGACAGATGAAGTCACAATACCTCCATGAGATCTGAGAGTTACAAATCAGAATAGAGTCATCATCTGGGTTTCATGATACTTTTAGACTTCAGACTTTAATATATATGTGGCTTTAAACTTGGAATTGTAACTGAGAACTGAAATTTAGCTCCTAGAAAAATAGTTGTATCTACCTACCCCCCTCCTGGTTTTGAAGGCTTCTGCTCAAATAAGACATTTTGGTTTCATTCCTGGCAGTTCTGGATTTTCTGAACAGCTTTTTCAACCCTGATTAGTAGATATGTGTCCCTTCAGCCCAGTTTCTTCCATCCAGTCTCCAGCCTTCCTAAACAGCTGTTTTTCTCCCTGGAAGTTACACCAGACAGTAGTATAGGGATGCTAATGTGTGGTGCTCAAAAGAGGTTATTTTCTTGATTCATTCCATGAAAAATGACTTAGCACACATCAGACTCCAGCTTCTGCACTACTGCAGATGGGTAGAGGAAAATGTTGGTAAATCCTTTGGCTAAATTAAAGTAAACACAAGGGGAGATGTTTTTGTGTAACTTTCCATTAGGGTCTTAAATGCGTTCACAGAGATTCTTCACTTAAGTCCTGTAGTAGCATATGAAGTAATAATAATAATAATAATTATTATTATTATTATTATAACAAAAACAACAATATATTTATTGATGGTGTTTATAAATGCCATTTGTGGCCGAATAATTTTTATGTGGAGTAAGTAATTTTAATCTTAACTGCAGTGCCTGGTCCAGCATCAGTCAAATCTTGATAAGAGTGAAAACCTAAACCAAACAAATTGCCTCTTCCTGTGGTTTTGAGATGTTTCCTTATGTTTTTATTTGCAAACAAAGGTGATGTGAAACACAGATGCCCAGGCGAGAGGGAAATGCTACATAGTAGAGCCTTTGTAGATAGTTCCCATTGAATGTGCATAGACAGGGCTGGGAGCAGATAAATTTCTCAGGAATACATTTGTTTGGGGCCTAATGATTTGGGGCCAGCTTGGCCAAGCCTGGCTGCTGCTTTTTTTTTTTTCCCTTTTCAACTTGGCATGAATTACTCCCATGTGTTTCAGTTCCAGTAATTCAATATTTTGTTCCTTAGTTTTGTTGTTTGTTATGTAACCAGAATATTTTCAAACACTTCTAAGAATCATGCCTGAGTTATACACATTTTTGAGCATATTTTGAATTTTGTATGATTACACAAAGCGATGTGATTAGACCTGTGGCTGCTCTGAATTCTGAAGACGAGCAAGCCCTGCAGACTTCAGGGATGGTGCTAATTTTTCATTAAGCTCTGTTTGATCACAAATTAGGTTTACGTGAAATTGCTATTTATTTATATTTTGAGCTCTTTTAAATGGATGCAGATGTGGTGGTTGAGAAGCACTGAATCATTGCATGGAAAGGGTGATGCCTCCCATCTGGGAAGTTCTGTGTTGGGGAGGTATTCCTGACATTTAGAACACCATTTAGGACCCAAGGCTCAGTTCTTCAGCACACAGCATTGGGCAACCTTATGCTTCTGGTCACAGAATTGCTCATTATGTACTTTTCTGATCAAACAGATGCTAAACTCGACACTAATGTAATTTCCTTATGCATGTAGAAAGGAGCTCTAAAAACCCTGTGGCTGGAACATGAAGTATCATAAACAGCACAGATGGCAGGAGGTGGAATATAATTGCAGTTTGTTTTTGTTAGTTAAAAATGAGCATGTGTGCTTTTCTTACGGTTTTATTGTCTTTAGTCCTTCAGAATTGGGTGCTCCTCTCTCATTCGTGCAAGTGAATTGGTTATTTCCTCCCTGAGCACCGTGTCAGTTTTCTCTGCCTTTTTTTAGAAGTTGCATATTTCTTAGAATGTTGACATACTTCCATTCAGGTTGTGTTTGTTGCCATAAATACTCTTTAAGATCATAGAGCCCACTAAAGGCAAGATAAGCCTTTGCTAGGCAAATGGATGTGTTTAAACTATAATTTCCTGCCAATTTTTCTGTGAGATTTCAGTACCTCCCCTTGAATGTTTTAACACAGGACTTTTGACTTGGGCTGGGCAGGTGGTTTTTGATGGTGATGTGGTGCAAGTGCTGCTGAGGGCTCCCTGCTCACTCGTAACTTACATCTGACATTGTCTCACAGCCAAGGAGAACGATCAGAGTCCGTGGTACTGCTTCCAGCAATTGCTATGGGTGAAGCAGTGGGCACTCTGGAAATAGATCTGTGAGCTTCAGTCATGGGATGCTCTGATGGAAGGGAAAAGGCATTAATAAAATACATTACTTTTTCTTCTCTGTCCTTGCAGGATCTCAGCTCATTTGCCATGCCATTCTTGGACGGTGATGTGGAGAGCGCAGACAAAAATGCTTCTCGCAAGGTAGGATATATCCAAAGCTTCCCCTTCTTTGCAGTGCTTGAACCCCTTGTGGTAAACACAATTTTTTAGGCTTAAAAAAGCCTGGGGTTTTCATCTTCCCTGCCATACTGATGCCTTAGGTTGTAACTTTTATATTTTTCAAACCCTGCACTGCCTGGTGTGTGACTCTGCAGTTCCTTGTGCCCTGGGAGCTGCTGTTCTCTCCTGCTGCTCACACACAACAAACCTCTGCAGGCTTCCACTCCAAGGACACCGGGCCCAAAATGTGTCAACTAAAAGCCTCTAAAGGGGGGGCAAACTTGGGGTAATTCCATCATGAAACTGAGGTTGTAATTGGAGAATTAACCCTGATATGCAAGTGAACCAAACTTATCAAAGTGTGAAGAACCCGTGAGCCAGGGTCCATCTGGGGTGCAGCCTCTGGACTGCCCAGGGTGTACCTTTGAAGGCCCTTCAAGTAAATACCTTCTTTTATTCTCTTAATTCTTGTCCAGTCTCTGTGTTTTAGGTGGCCACTTAAGGCATCAGTTTCTCTGTATCCAGATGAATGTCTTTGGATACAATGCTATTAACCTGTTGAGAGTGGTGCACTGAGGTGAATCCAGTGGCGTTTGCAGACCTTACCGTGATGGTGCTTGTGCAGTATAATCTGTAAAGGATGCAAGCTGCTGGTGGTATTGTTGTAAATACTGCAGATGTTGTGTGTAACACAGCTGTAAATGAATAAGGCGATGTTGCATAGCTGTATTCTCAGGAATATTGTTAGCTTACAAGATCTGTGGTGTTCCTGCAGAAATATACGCTGCCCAAAGAGGTACCTGTGGCTGTTGGTACATTTTCCTGGAATTGCCTCCTGATGGTTGCTCTCTGTCTGTGGAGGCTTTAACTGCTCACTGTCCTTGATCTCTCTGTCCTTGGCACTGGAAAAACAAACTGCCTTCATTTGCTGAAGCCACAGTGGTAGAGCCTTCCCGTGATCAAAGTAAAAAGGTTCCTCCTTGATGTGGGATTAACTCAAGGTTATCCTTGGAGGCATCGATTTGTTTTTCTGATGCAATTAAATTAAGCCAATGTAGTCACAGAGTTGGCTCGCTTTCAAAAGGATCGGGGAGCACGTTCAATGGATGACATTAGGGATGGTTATACAGTGCCTACACAATCTTTAAAGCAATAGAAATGGTGGGTGGGATCTGTCATCTTCAGGTCCTGGCCTCCTCATTTTCACAAAGCATTGAAGTACAAGCTGGTCTGCTAAACGTAAGCCTCCTACCAGCCACGTTCTGGGCTTGGCAAAGAGGGATTCTCCTCCAACCCATAGACAACCCCAAAAGCTGATCTTCAGCTACCCGTTTGACTTGTCACAGTATTTCCAAGGCTGTGGACCTCCATGGTCATCAAACCTGCTGCAAGCCATTTGGCAGAGAGTCTGCAGATTTAGTTGAAGGCAGGCAAAGCAATATCTCCTTAGGGAGGCTGATCTGCATCTAGAACAATAATAACTTAGCTCTGTTGACAGCATGAGTTTCTATTCCTTTGCACCTCACAGGTAAGGGCAGATGTTTTAAGAATTTCTGCAATCCTTCAGTAATTGAATAGGTTTATAACATTGGCCTTGTTCTTTTCTGTATTGGATGTTTTAGACTGAGGTAGGAGTTGCTGATGCTGGAGAACCTTTGTAGATGCCAGGGAAGCTCAAACACACAGTGCTACCAAAAGGTGCCTCTTTGGAGGGTTGAATAAAGTGAACAGTTTTGGAAAGGATAGTCATGCTGAAAGAAGGCAGGGGTTTCTGGCTAAAACTTGATTTTTCTGTTTATCACCTTCTTTCCACAAAGAAAGGTGAGAAAAATGCGTGAATCTCAGTCAAGAGGAAATAATGTGCCAAAGCTAATTGCACTTATGTGCAGAATTACATTATATCATTTAATGACTTACAGTCTACCATTCCTGAATCTTGGTCTCAGGACTCTCTTTTCACAAAAGCACAGAACCATTTAGGTTGGAAAAGACCTCTGAGATTATTGAGTCCAAGCTCTGACTGATCACCACCTGGCCTTTGATGAGTTCACATCTTGGGAGAACTGGAAGAACATTTCAATAGTTGCCTCTTTTTTTGTAGCATTGGTAAATGCTGGGGCAGGTTCTGCTTATGGAAGTGCAACTGACTTTGGAATAACCACGGAACTGGGCCTTAATAGATGCATTTTTAACTGACCTTTTTGACTGTGTAAGAGCCAGAGGTTTTTTCTACCATTATACTTGGATCTCTGTTCAACACATGCAACAATATGGTAAGAAGGGAGCTGGCAGTGCCCCACTTCTGATAAAAAAAACAGATCAACTTTTAAAATTCATTGCCACACATATCGTCTTATATATTGTTTTCCTCACTGTGAAGTATGGGATTTTTGCTGGTGGTGAATGATGAGTAGCATCAGGCTGCAGTAATTATTTAATTCTAACTAAAAGTTTGCCAGTCCCTACTGGTGATACATAAAAAAGTCCCCAAGTTCCTTTTCAAGGAGGAGGGCTTTTCTTGGTTCCAGCTTGAAATCACCGTATGATGTGTAACTTTTGTCTATTAAAAGTCAGTATTTCTCAGTAGTTTGGCTTTTTCCATTCACTTGTCATGTTGGAGACAGGCAATTCATCAGGGATGTCTCTCTTCCTGCACTTAACTCTTCTGTCACCTGGGCTATAGATCAAGAGTAGTTCTCAACCCATCTTTCCGATCTGCCATTAATTTAATTCTCCTCTTCTTTTTGAAAGGCTTTTTAAAACTGAATTAACATTTTTCACAGAAACTCTCAGCAGTTTACCATGCAAGTGTCTCTCAATCATTATCCTGTGACAACAGTCCTCATTACACAGCTAGGAAATTCAAGTCTAGAATTATTTGTTCAGGTTCACATAGGAATTTTTTGGCAGCGGTGGTAAAGTGACACACATTTCCTGAATTTCAACCTTAATCACTTCTCATTAATATGTCTACTATTATAAATGATGTATTCTTCTTTCCTTTATGACTAATGGCAGGAAGAGGATAGGGATAGTTTTCACCCTCCTCTTTTGAAGATGGAGAATATAATACTGTGAAGGATCTTGTGTACAAGTGTTTGGCATGGTGTGGTGGAGAAAGGTGCCTGTGACAGATATTTTTGCCCTTCTTATTGCCAGACAAAATGTCTTTAACACTTGTGTGGGTGGCTTTGTCTAAAGCAACTGGTATTGCTGACTGCCCCATGCTCAAAGGTGGGACTCTCCAGAAATGGCTTAAATCCTTCCTGCAGAGAGAACTTACAGGGTCATTAAGGACAGAAATACAAACAAGGACAACTGGGAGCTGAAAAGCAATCAGATTTACTGCATTTCCTCAGCCGGGGAAAAGACAGAGGAAGAGGGGCAGTTTGGAGACCTGGAAAATCATGAGTGATTGGGAGCATCATTCAGAAAATAATTCTGGTGCAGTGTGGCAGGGCAGCAGTCAGGGATGAGTGCCCCTCTGCACCCAAATGGCTCTATCAGTTTTAGAGGTCTTAACACCTTGAATGTTTATAGATCTTCCATCTGAGATGTAGGTTAAAGGATAAGGTGTGGAAATCACAGGAAACGGATAGCCATTGCTTTCAAATGAAAGCCCAGGGTTGTGAATGAGCAAAAAGAAAAAAATGACACAGGAAACTTGTCCGTGGGGAGCCAGCTAGCAAATTACAGATGGAGGAGGGAGGAGGTGGGAAAAAAGACCTTTGAAGAATAATATTGATCCATTTCTTTATGGAAATAACAGAATTGTCATAAAAATATAGACAAAAGCTTGGAAAAGCGGTGTGCATTAAAAATTCTTTTTTCCATGTGGGGAGAAAGCTGGTGAGATGTTTATATTAGATGACAAAGGGGGATCTATCCTATTAATAGCCTTAGTGTCTTTAAAGCACAAGCTGTTAAAGTAATGTATTTTAAAATTAAATCCAAACAACTCTGATAAAACACTCTTGAATGAAGTGGCAGAGCTTTCTCTGCCAAGTGTTGATTGTGAATAAATCATGGAGCAGAGATAAAGTTTCAAAAGACTGCAAAAAAGGCAATTACTGTGTTAATATATGATGTTTGCAATTAGGATAATGTACAGGTTTGTCAAACATTCGTCCTGAGCAAAACAATGACATAGCTAATGTTGGCTAGTTAATGATGCTGTTATAATAGACTAATTTGGATTGAAATTAATTGTAAATGGTTCTTATTGAACGAATGTGGGGGTTTAAATGAATTATAAATTTGGTTGAGAAATGTCATAGCGTTGGTGTCACATACATGGAGAAGTAGCACAAGTCATTTTGATTTACGAAACTGGAATGAGACTGAACAAACATGGAGCCTAGTAAATGAACAAAAACCTGGCTTTTAAAATAAATGGAGACTCACCAGTGGAAAATTCTGTTTCTAGGCAGACAAAACATTCTGTTGCTATACTGTATCATACCTTATCAGTGGCTCGAAAGATAGACAGACTCATTACTGGTACAATTTGTGGTTCATACAAAAATGAGAGGGGAGAGAGTGGTAAATTCTGAGCAAGAGACTCTGATGCAGAATGACATGACTCACTTAAAACACATTTGCAAACAGCCCATCTCAATTTGGCCAACTCGTGATCAGTTATACCTAGGAGCATCTAATGCAGACTTTTTGGGAACTCTTTCACAAAGCCTGGGTTATGTTTTGAGAATAGCTGTAGGTAATCAGCTGTTCGTGGATTCTGGATGTGACTCAGTGGTTAAAGGATTAGTTTGGGTTCTGGATGTACAAATGAAGGAACAGAGTGAATGTAGAGATTTTGTTATGACTGCGTTTGGCACTAACTCACTGTTCTGCTATCAGCAATGCAGGGAAATGTTGGTGAACTAGAATCAGACTATTGGAGGAGTAACTCCATTACTGAAGGATTCCAAGGAGTGTTTTGTCCTGCTACTGGTCCCAGAATTGTTTTTGTTTTGTCCAGTAACTCATGGGAATGGCAGGAGCAACCCCTGGAACAGGGAGGAGAGGAAAAGAAAAACCCATTTTCAGCCCCTCCTTCCTCCTTCACTGGAAAATAAATCTCCTTTGGATTTGTTTTTTTTCCACAGTCTTTTAATTGTCCATTTTTTATGAGCAGTGAAGATGGGGAGCGAGTCCTGGATAGTGCCACAGCCTTGGCATAGGGCACCTGCAGTGGCTGCAGGGAGCCTCAGGGCAAGGGCATGTAGAACAACCACTGCACTGTGATGTGCACGGCTCCTCCCCACCCACTGCTTTAGAATAAATGTAGTTAGGGATTAGGAATCGGACAGGGGGCCAGCTCTGCCCTCCCCTTTCCTAATGCCTGCTTCTGGCTTTGAGCAGCCCTGCTCACTGCTGGGAACCTTCCCCTGCCCACGTGTGCAGCAGTGCGGAGCTCTCGGAGCCTGCCAGAGCAGCCAGCCTCATCCCATTGTATTTTAATCTGGGAAAGTGTCATTGTGCTGTAGTTTTGGGAAGTGACATCTCTGACCCTGTAAAACACGATGTCATCTCAATTGGTGCAGCTCAGGCAGAACGAAGGGGGCCTGTGGTGGTGAATGTGAGCACTGGGAGAGCAAGTCCTTCACTACCTTTCAGTCTAATGAAGTCAGCTCTTGTGTCTCTGTGCGCTCCTTTATTCCAGCAGAATGAGAGAATCATCCAATTAACTTTATCAAAGGGCTTTTTTGTTGGGATTCAGTGGAAGGGCAGGAAACAAGTGCAGACGTCTATCTGGTGTATTGTCTCTAATTGTGTTTACTGTCCCTGTCAAGGATGGTGGGAGGTAATTCCTTTTCTGTTACTTGCCTTTCAAAAAATTTTTAAGTGAAGAGGCAAAATAAAGGTCAAATAACTCACTGTTGTAAAAGCAAACAGAACTCAACAGTGCTACATAAACGTCCTCACTGTCCAGAGTTGGAGAAAAAGGGAGCAGAGCTCAGAAGCATTTTATAACTTTCACTTAAATTCAGAAGCATTTTGAAAGGCTATTTAGATTGAGCCCATTTGTATTGGACAGGTTATTTTTTCAGCCTGCTCTGAGAAATGAAACTGAATTTAGCACAAACTGAACCAGAGCCAGAGATTTTTCAGAGAGAGCATCCTCTGGGGAAGGCTGTGTGCTCAATCAAGGAACTGTTGCTGGAGCACCCTTGGCAGGAGAGCAGAGGGGATGGCTGTGAAGAGGTGCTGCAGCAGGGGCACAGGCAGTGCCTGGATTTCCAACACAGTCTCTGCCTGTCAGGGTCAGGGTCTTCTCAGCAGAGCTTGTTCATTTTTCTAGGCACGTAGCTTTGGCAGGACACTTCTCTTCCCTGCAGTTCAGTGCTCCTTAAATTCTAGGTTGGGACCAGAAATTTCTTCTTAGAGAGGACAAAAAGAGAGGGATCAGATTTCCAATGTAAAGCAAAGGAACGAAAATAACAATGTTGGGAAAATTTCTGCCTGTGGCAGGGCTGAGATGGGTGGTGTGAGGATGGTAAGAGACCAGTTTGTGGGGAAATATGCATGGTTTGCTATCTTAGCCCATTGCACTGGGGATTATCATATGGTAGTGATTAAGTGTCGTGCACTTCGATATTTCTTGTGAAATAAGATGAAGAATTGCAAGCCAGGTAAGAAAACAGATGAAGGAAAAGATTGGCATTGAAAGGATGAGTGCTGGATGGAGAGACATGTTGGGGTTTCCCCAACAGTCCTGGGTCTTTGCCAGTAAAGCTGAGACACAAAATAGAAGCACAGTAACCAAATTTGTTGAAGATGCAAAGAGAGGTGATTTTTTAATCATAGGGAAGGATCTTACACAGGAAGACCTGGATGACCTTCAGGGTGAGTAATTCTTAACAGCACAAGATAAAAGGTTGTTCACTTGATATATGTTAACCAGAACAACAAATAAAAGAGGTCAGGGAGTGTTCTCTTGGCCTGAGGATGAAGAGTTTGGGCACAATCCTGTTGCAGAGCCAAACTCTAGGCTAGGAGAAAGGAAGAGAGAAAGGTTCCATCAATCCAGGTGAAATGACAGGGGCAGCTTTCATAATCTTGTTCCTTGTAGTGAAATCTTCCAAATTTCACTACTACTTGCTGGACTTGGGGCAAGTGCCACGCTATCACTTTATGTTTCACTCAAACAACTGAATGCCAAGTCTGCTAAATGCCAAGCACTGTGAGACATGTCTCATTTTGTTGCTTTGTTTTCAACAGTGGATCGTTCTGGATGTATTTTAGAAACACGCCTATGATCTCTTAGAGTGATCAACAGGGCAAAGTCCCACCCTGGTCCCCAGCTGGGGATCCTTTTGTGCTCCGAAGCACGAAAAGTGATAGCAACTAACAGCATTTTAGGAGATACTTACTCAGTGCTGTGTGAGATATCCAGTTTGGCCTTGAACAAGTGCAGTCAGTCACTAGAAGCAGTGCATCTGATGCAGCACAGGCTCTGCTCTGTTGCTTCACCTCCCTGGGGAGCAGATTGCTGTAGGCTGAGGGTAGGGTTACGCTGGCACTATCACCGAGCTGCTAATTTAGCTCTATTCCAGCTCCACCATTCGCTGCAGGCACAAGGTCAGGGGCTGACATTTCTCTCCAACAGAAGCAGTTTTAAGGTTTAAGGAGTCCAGGGTTGGGCAGAGAGCTCAAAGATCCCATATGTGCTCTGCACAAAGCCAGCAGAGGAAGTGTTTTGTTGTTGGTCGGTTGGATTTTTTAAATTAGGTGAACAGTCCTAGAGGAGTTTTCAATTTGTTTGATTAGACCTTATTTGTGCATTGATTAGTATCGTACTTGTATTGTGAGTTTGGATTCCTTATCTCCAAGGGGCCAATTATCTGTTTGGGATAAAATGAGCCATATCACTATGTGCATCTTTTATTGTTTTTTAGCTGTGTTTCATATTTTTGCCCATTCTCTCTTTACAGCATCTCCTGGACCAGCACAAAGTGATTCACAGTGCTTACTAATGTGAGAAACCAGGGTGTAATACTTTTATTTTGCTACTACAGATCAGCTGGGGGAATAGTTATCTTTCCAAAGCACATGTGGGAGTTTTCAGCCCACCTGCCTATCATAGCTTCAGGAAACGAGTCCAAAAAGCACGAAGAACAGGCTGATGAATGATCTAGCTGTGTAACCTGCCTCTAGCATCACTGCCAGAGTTGTCACACCAAGTCTGCCTGGGATGATGGGGTTTATTCCACAGCAAAGATTCTTCTTCATCCCCAGCTGAAGCATGAAAATGAACATTGCCTTATGACTTTTGGATATGCTGTGATAACTGCTGTTGTTGCTGCTGATTTTACTTGCAGAAGCACCTAATCATCTTTTAAAGCTTGCAATACATTAGCCACAAACGACATTTTAAGCAAGCAATGCTGTTGTAATTCCCCAAGCAAAATCACAAGTATTTACCCACCGTGATGGTGGGTGTAACCTGTGTGTAATTAGCAGGCTGAGGAAGAATTCAATGTAGTCATTTCCTTTAATTTGGTAGCATGCACATGTGTATTTAGCAGTGTGCCCCTGGTGCTCTGACAATTAATTAATTCATCTGCCTGGCACGATGGAGAGGAGGCAACTGGTTGTGATTGCAGTAAATAAAAACACCCCGCTGCTTCTGCTCAGAATTTGAGAACAATTTGCTTTTGTGTCTGACTTGCATGTACAAGGGAGTACTGACCTTTCTGACAAATTGTTGTTTGACATTTTAGATCTCTAAAATTGCTTTAGTGTGTAAGGACACCACAGTCCTTTTGAAGGGTCTCCTATCAGTGTGTCATTTTAACCAAACAAGCATGCAAGAAAAGATAACATGAAGCATTAAGGGTAGTGCCTGGATGAGGTCCTTGGCTTTACAAATGCCCTGGCTTGTCACTTTAGGAAAAATTATAATGAACTTGCCATCCTGGAAACATACCTAAACTACAGTAGCAGGGGCAGATTTGTATTGTGATTAAAATAAGCTAGCAAATGTTCTCACTCCTCACTTTCAGGCAGTAGATTTGGCAGCAGACCTGCTTAAATTGCCGTGCAAAAGGAGGTGCTGTTGTGCTACTTGGTTGTGTCTTGGACTGCGTAGTTGTGAAGAGAACAAGGCATAAGTAGTCTCAGATGATTTACAGATGATATTTTAGTAAAGTTAATGAGCTTTTATGAGAAAGCTATCACTTTGGGACTGTTTTACCCATGACAAAAGTGCAATTTGTTTATTAGTTTCCTATAGTGTGGTTGTTATTCCAGCTCTCAGTTGAGGGGCTGTGCCCTGTTATTCTTGATAAATACTCACTGGGAGACAGTCTGAGTGCTGGAGGACTTAGAGTGGGAATAAAGGAGAGACAGTCCTCATGGCAGAATAGATGTGTAATTTGGAATGAGTTTTCAAGATTGCACGTAGAATCCGTGACAGAGCTGGGAGGCAAACCTGGGCCTCAGGCAACTGCATTAAGCATGAAACACTGCTTTTTGCTTCTCTGGTGGAGACTGTCCAGAGTCTGTTGTTGCTTCTGGTAGTTGCTATTGCTTCAGTTAGAATTGATTTATCTTTTTCAAAAACTTCCCCTTGAGGGCAACTGCTCCCCTAATTTATCTGTAAAAGGACAGGTGTATGTTTGAGACATTTTCGCCCACACTGTCAAAAACAGGAATTCAGGTATAAAAAGTTGTTCTGACTCTTGTCAGACATCTCTGTGCTGTGCAGAGGAACACAGAGCAGAATTCATCATCTAACCAGGGCTGTGCTGGCACAGGTCAGTGCCCCTCCTAGTGACCCACGCTATTTGTGTCCATCTCCCAGACCAGGTGCCACTTGCCCTTTAGGTTAGAAACCTTCCCAAAAGGGAGACTGTAATCTCTGAAGGCTTTTCTGCACTTCCACACATCAGGACGTGCTCCAGCTCTGTCCCATCCAAAGTGGAAAGAGGAGCTGGTCCAAAGTGCATGTGCAGGAGACAGAAAGAACTACAAGAAGTG
This sequence comes from Mohoua ochrocephala, assembly GCA_013398855.1. Lineage (NCBI taxonomy): Eukaryota > Metazoa > Chordata > Aves > Passeriformes > Acanthizidae > Mohoua > Mohoua ochrocephala. Next base: position 252,392 of record VZTA01015419.1, on the reverse strand, counting down.
GGACCCTGGGTTATGGTGGGAGCAGCTATTTGGCCATTATACTGCTTGTACATATTTGTACAAGTGTTTTGGAGCTGCGAATAAACATTATTTTGAAAAGAGAGTTATTTGCATGGGTTTTAAACTCACCTGACCATTTTTAGCTGGGTTCATACACACAAGCCCTTCACCGACCCAAAGGAGAGCAGATGTGCCCATGAGGTTTCCTTTCATCTACATGATCCTAATGAAAGATGCTATTTTTCCCTAAAATGACTCCCATGGCAGCAAATCCCTTACCTGACTGGACTGACACACCTCAAGAGGCATCTTCACAGGTAGGAGCTGCTGCCTGCTCCATCCCTCCTGGTTTGTGTTGAGTAATTGGGCAGAGAGGAGCAGGCATGCAGGGGGCTGCGGGCACATCCACCTTGGCCTTGGCTTAAGCATTCCCTGGTGGCCTGAACCCTGCTGCTGCCTTCTGCCAGGAACAGAGCCCTCCATTCATGAGAAATGCCCCCAGCTAAAACAGCAGCCTTATACCCACAGAAGTACTTTGTGCATCCAGAAGGAAATAAACTCAACCTACAGCCCGGGCACGTGCAAATCCCACAGAGGTTTTGGGTCAGCTTCTGTTAATTGTATGGGGGGAGAATTTGATCTCAGCTCCTTTTTTTTTGTTTGTTTTTCTGGGTTCTTTTCTCCCCCTTGCTGGGCGAGCCCACACAGTGCAGAGCTGTGCTGTGCACAGATATTTACACTGCTGGAAAGCCAGCACAGGTCCCAAAAGGGATACAGCTGTTAGAAAGGTCATATCCCAGCTCAGGTAATTAGCAGGAGCGTCATCACTCTAAAATGGTTCCTCTATTTTTGGGATAGGAGGTGCAATCCCACGGTTGTGGCTGTGGCTGGCGTCATGGAGACCTGTCAGGCACTTGGGGACTCGTGTGCTGTGCTGAGTCACATCATGGGATGGAGGTTTGAGTACTGTGGGTGGGTGGGTGCTTAAATTCGTGAGGAGGACTTTGGGGCACCGTGTTTCCTTAACCTCGATCATTCATTGCCCTAAATAAATTCATTGCCAGTCATCTTTCATGTGTCCAAGGAAGGGGTATGCGTGACAAATAAAAGCAGTAGAAAAATCCCTGCATTATATGTGTGATAATAAAATGTGTGCACACATTGAAATGTTTTTGTGCAGTTCAGGGTGTCTTTAAGAGCAAGGGGGAGCATGAGGCCAGAGAGGTGGCACACACACACACCTGCGTGTCAGTGGAGGCAGGTGCTGGGGAAGGTGAGCTCTGGCTAATCCACCACTCCAACAAACTGGAGTTGGCTCTCTTGGGACAAGTTCAGAGATCCTGGAGGCCTAAACTGAACCGAATTAATGGTGATTTTTCTTTTTTCTTCCTTCTTCTCTCCTCCTCAGGTGGATGAAAGCTACTCAGCCGGAAGTCCTTCAAAAGGCCTTTTCTCAAAAGGGCTCCAGAACCGACCTTCCAGCCCCGTTTCTGCCCCTGTGAGATCCAAACACAGTCCTGGCTCACCCAAAACAGTGTTCCCCTTCCCCTACCAGGAGTCTCCCCCACGCTCCCCACGCCGAATGAGCTTCAGTGGGATCTTCAGGTCCTCCTCCAAAGAGTCTTCCCCCAATTCTAACCCGTCTACCTCTCCTGGGGGCATCAAGTTTTTCTCCAGATCAAGAAAAAGTAAGAAATTGCTCATGTTATTTCAGGAAGATACACGGTACCTCTGGGCTTGGCCCATTCTTTACCTGCGGTAGTGAAGTAAGTGCAGATGAGGCATGTGCTAATTGTTCGTTCTCTCTTTCACTGACCATGTGTTGTGGGTTTCTGACTTGCTGGCCATTAGGTGTGACTTCTGCAGGGCCATGGACACCTCAGGGGCACCTACACAAGGCTGAGGATGGAAATCACGCTCCTAAGCTTTGCTTAGAAATCCTTTGTCCACGTTAGTGGGAGTTTTCTGGGTGGTTTCACCAAGGCTGGTTGGACATCAGTGCCAGGACACGAGAACAGCTGGAGACATTCATGGGATGTGTGGTGGAGGTGGGCACTGACATGAGGTCACTCAGGAGTTACAGGTTCTGTAGACCCCAAAGGGAATTTCAGCTGTGTTTTTTAATTGGTATTTCTTTGCCCCATTGTAGGGAGGGAAAGCGACCTTTACTGGACAGAAGTAAATCATTTGTGTTTCCAGGGAATTGGCCTTTAAGGGGATATTGGAGCTCCTCTGCAAAAATATGAAAGGCATAGCAAACCTCCATGGTTCAGAGCACTTCCTATATACAGCTTGATACTGGGCACAGATTTTAGCTCTTCAGCAGCCTGTGTGCTCTTAACACACTGCTAGAACTCAGAAATGAGCGGGATTGAGAACACGCTTCAATTTTAAAACTTTCTTACTGAACGAAGTTTCCCAGTTTCACAAGGGGTTAGTGGCCGTGGGAAGGAAGCAGAGTTACAGGGGAAAGAAGGGAATAATATCTTACCACAGAGGGTGCTGGATTGTCAGACCACTGTGAGTTTTCAGTCTGTGAACAGAAGAGATGATGGCAAATTGTTGGCAAATCTTCAGTGACAATGTAAGTACAGAACTGGTCATGCATATACCTGTGTTGGGCTGTGTGTTTCCTGCAATGGATTGATAGTTTTCAGTGATTTTAAATAGTAGAGAGGGACCTTCTTGTTTTCCTTCATGAGAATTGCTCTTAAAAACATTGGCTTTAATCAGGACAAGTCATTTCATAGTGACTTGTGCACAAGAACACAGCAATACAAACCCATACAGGATTTTTCTTTATGTTTATCAGAAGTGCTGCTGAAGGTTAATTGAAGTGGTATCTTTTCCGCTCCTTGCTTCTCTCTAAAACACCATCAGGAGATTGAAAGTAGGAATCAGTGTTTCTGAAGGACTTAGAGAGGGCTCTAAACATCTATTCAAGGACATTTGTTCATCGCTTCGTGAAGTTCAAGTGTGCTTTTTACGCTCCCCTCTTGTTCAAACGTCACAATAATTAAAATCCATTTAAGCTCTTCTTGCTAGTCCACATAGGTTTAAATATTGCCCTTAAATATTGGCAGTATTCTGCTGATGGAGTACACAGAGAAGGGCTCTCTGCTGCATGAATAGCAGCAATTTAGACTGCAGAGCAAAGCCATCCTGGGACTTTATAATCAACTTATCTAAGCAGCCAGCACTATTTAAGTGCTAGCTAGGTACAACAGAATATTAAATAAAGGAATCTTCCAGGAGTCAGCAAAATCCTTTTGATAAGGTCACATCACTGCCTCAGGAACAGGCTTGGAATGGGGCCATGCTATATTTGAGCTAACAGAAAATATCCATGACCCTGCCGCTCCGAGAGCCTTGCAGGAATTGCACTGGGCTTGGGTGCTTGTGGTCTTTTGTTCCTAAGGCAGGCGAGACAGCCTCTTGGAAAGGGTGTGCTGATTTTAACTGGTATTTAAATTGATAACTCTTCTCTTTCCACAGCTTTTTTCAAAACAGAACATTTCTTGCCATGCTTTCACAGCATTTAGCTCTCTTACAGTGGGTCTGATGCAGATACCTATCCTTCACTACCATGTTAAAGTAGGTTTTATTCAGAACATGCTAAACGGGGCAGCACTGAATTGCACTCTTAGAGTTTACTATATTTTATTAACTTTTATAGGATTTTATTTAGCAAAACCCTTTCCGGACTTCTGGAAAAGTAGGGGTTATCACTTCTGCTGTAGTATTATTTTTTTACAAGCAATACATCTGCATTCTGCTACTTTGCAAATAGAGTAACCCTATGTACTACAGAACAGTGAGTTAACTGGTTGTGTGCCACTGAAAGCAAAGTCTCTGTGGCTTGAACAGCATTTCCTGAGAGACAAGACTTCTTAGATGCTCCTCAGACCAGATGCCTCAGACTTTTGCAGAGATGCTGAGGAGTTCTGAGAAGAGCTAAGCCAGCACGTGGCTCCACATTTCTAAAGGTGCTTAAATGCTTCACTGCTCAAAATTGTCACAGCCTTTGTGATTAAAATCCCATTTTCTCAAACAGCTTGGGATACCTGTGTTAAAAGTGAGTGGGACTCAGGTTGTTTTATCAGTTCTGAAACTGTGAGTGCATTGAGATCAGCTGGACTTGCTGTGTTTGCCTGCCTTTACATCCCTGCTGGCACTGGATTAATTTCCTTAAAATTAAAATGAAAATTAACTCTGTGCTGGACTGCACTGGGAGGATCACCAGCAGGTCAAGGAAAGTCATCCTCCCCCTCTCCTTGGCACTAATGAGACACATCAGCAGTGGTGGGTCCAGCTGTGGGCTCCCCAGTACAAGAAAGGTGGGGACATACTGGTCCAGCCAAGGGCCATTGCATTGGAGCTGCTGCACGTGGTGTAGGGGGAGGAAGAAAAAGGAGGAGAAGACCTTTGTGTTGTGTTCAGTTTCCTAATGGGGTTATGATAAGACAGTGCCGTGCCCTTCAGGGATGCCCAGAGAAAGCGCAGGAGTCAGCGAGGGAAACACCAGGAATGTGTAGGAAAAATGTTCTGGGACGGGCTGGTGTGGCAGCAGGGGTCCAGAGGGGCTGTGAAATTGCTGCCCTTGCAGATTTTAATAAATTGACTGGACTAGGCTCTGAGCACCCCAGTTTAAAGTTGCTTTGAGCAGGGATCAGACCAGAGATCTGCAGATGTCCCTCCCAGCTGTGGCTCTTCTGGGAAACTCTGCACTTGAGTCTTCCCTTTGGGTTTATAGCAAATCTGTATTTTATCCAGGCAATCAGCAATTTAAAAACCAAAAAAAGCATCAGATAAGAGTTCACAGGGACCTGGGGTTTGTTTTTGTCCCCCACTTCATCTGAAAAGAGTCTGTGCTGCACTCCTTTCCTGTCATCCTGAGCAGTATGTGGGGGAAAGTAGATGCAGTCTTTGTTTTAAATAACATACCCCGTCTTCCCTCCACTTCCTCCTCCCACACATTGTTCAAAACATAGACTAACCTGTTACTCTGCATATTCCTTGTTTTTCTTGGAAGCAACTTCTTCCTAGCTTGTTTTCATTTTAAAGACTATGTGTGGTATTCACAGCGCTTGCTTTCCCATGTAGTTGCTCTTTTCCCAGCTAAGTTATTTTGCCTTTTGAATATGCACAGTTTAGGAAGGACTAGGGTAGGACAATGTTAGAACAGAAAGTGATTTGCAGATGTGAAACTTAAAATATTTTCCACTTCAGGCTGGGAGTTTAAAGGTTTTGCTCATCCTCAATATTTTATCACTGGTTTCGGCAATATCCAAGAGCTCATCTTGTATCTTGTATCTTTTCTCTTTGGTCACCCCAGTTCAGTATCTGGTCATAACCCCACAGCTCTGATCTGACAAAAGATTTGCCTTGGAAGGAAAAATACCTTCTCACAACATGTACTTGGCTGCCAGCCACTTCAGGTAGTTCATAAGTACAGCTTTGAAGCAGTAAACTGCTGGTTGGGGCTTCACATTCAGCATCCCACCTTTGTAACAAATCCACCTCAGCCCCCTCTGGAAGAGGCTCTGCAGTGACCTTTTTGGGTGAGGTGTGTGCTTGGCCACTGGTGCAGCCCCCTTCAGTCTGAGAAGTTCCCTGCAGAAAAATCCAAGACAGCTCTTTGCATGCTGGGTTTCTGTACAAATGCTCTGAAATTTAATTATCAAATTTATTTAATTTTTCATTTCTTTTTTGTCTGAGAATTTCTTTGCAACAGCACTGTTAGACCGACAGCTGAAAACTGAATATGGATTGAGAGTGAATTAAGCCTGGCTTTGAGGTGGTGCAGAGGACTTCCTAGTGCTGTTCCCCTGCACTGTGGTGCTTGGTAGATGCATCCCCCCAGTGCTGCCCACCTTACACCTCCCAGAGCCAGCTGCCTTCTGCAAGTGGAGATTGGCTCCAGCACCGGGAACCAGAGCTGGCTCCAGCCTGCAACAATCCAGCACTGTGTGTGTATATCAAAGGACAGGAAAGGTGATCATGATTAATTGGGATGAACTGGAAAATGTTGGACCTGGGCATGACATCACAGCATAGAGTAAGAGATGGATACTGTCCTGGTTTTGGCTGGGATAGAGTTAATTTTCCTCTAGTGGCTGGTACAGTGCTGTGGTTTGGGTTCAGTATGAGAATAACGTTGGTAACTGCACTGGATTTGTGTGGCCAGGTTTTGGTAGTGGGGGGACTACAGGAATTGCTTCTGGGAGAAGCTGCTGGAAGCTTCCTCTGTGTCCAACAGAGCCAATGCCAGATGGCTCCAAGAAGGACCCACTGCTGGACAAGGCCGAGCCCATCAGCAACAGTGGTAGCACCTCTGGAATGACATATTTAAGAAGGGATTTAAAAACTCTGCACAATTGAGGATGTACAGTTCAGTACCAGCAGCAGCAGCATGGGCATGTGAGCAGCCATGGAACATTAAAATAATTACATTTTAATTGGATACGAAAAAATAAGTGCGTTAAAATGACCTGTAGCTTGCAGTAGGCTCCTACAGAGCTGACACTGATTTCACAGATTTTCTTCAGGGACAACGGGAGGAAAGGGTGAGTGAAGAGGTGCAAGTTGAAGTTTGAGATGCTGCAAAAAGCGATTTCAAAATTGGCATTGTGGAACTGCTTCCCAGTTCGTTTTAGGTTGGCTCAAACCTGCACGAACTGCTCTCATGAGGCACAGCTTGGGACCTGCTGCTGCAAGACATCGTTGAGTCCTGGCTGCAGTGGGAGGGCATTTCCCGTGTGTGTCACTTTTGTGAGGGGTGTAATGCCAGGAGAAAGCAGTGACACATCTCAGTAAAGCAAACTGAGGCGATCCAGAGTAAACACAGGAGGATGACCTGCACTGGGAAGAAACACAATGCAGATGACACTTTTCTTGCACGAGCTCTCCCTTCTCAGCCAATAAATGTACAAATAAATTTACAGCTTTATTCCACCGAGTGGAAATTAGGGAGCTACCCCTGCAGACAGGTACTTGGCTAAAACTAAGTACCTTGGATATTTTATTAAAAGTAGATGGTTGTATGAAATTTGAGTCATTAAAATGTAGCTCTTCTGATGGGTCTGAGTGCCCCATTTGAAGGACGTCAGTGCTGCTTCCCCTTCTGAAACAATCAGTTCAAGTAATAGCAATACTGATGGCACATTAATGATGCCGTCAGTTTTACCAGCAAAGGAAATCGATTAAAAGGTTTCCATTGACCTAAAGCTTTGGGTTGTGGTGCATGGGAGCGAAAGATAAATTTAGCTCAGAATTAAAGGTTGCTTATGGAACTTTGAATTGAAAGTTACACCTCGATGCTGGTGGTCAGAGTTGAATCACGGTGAATTTGCACCGTACTTGACGAAGGAAATGTTTTTCAAGATAAAGTTTTAATGTTCTGCTTCCTCTTAATAATTTTTCTCCTTCTGAAATTCAATACTACTAACTGTGGTGCCTAAAGTAATCCATAAGGAGGACTCCTGGTGCTCCCCATAAAAAGGTCCAGATGGTATTTTTTTCAAAAGACTGTGAGAAGCAAGGCAGAGTGGTTGTCATATACCTTATTCATTCTAATAATTTATTTTCTTGTAGAACATCTTGTGGTTAGACAACGCCCTCTGTGAGAAAAGCCTACGACTGTACTAATTTTTACCCATAGATGGAGCAAGTAGCTCTCATTTGCAGTAACCCAGGGAAGAAATTGGGAAAACCCTGCCACACTGCTGCCAGATTGTGCTGTGGTGCCTTGAAGGCCTTTGGATTGTGGCTGATCTCTGCTAAAGTTTTTCTTCAACCATTAAACTGAAGTTAATCCCTTCCCAGGATTTTACTCCGTGTTTGTGGTATTTAGGTAACATCTTGGAGTAAAGTGACTTTAGTCCAGGACAGGCCGTTGTGGAGGGTTGGCTGCTGGGCACAGACATTTCATGTTCCCTTTCCTCAAGCTATTTCCCACCATTACTCCTCAGGAATGCTTTCCTGCTGAATGGCACCATGCAGTGGGGTGCCCTTCCTCGTGCCAGCTGCTGCAATCTACATTTGGGTTTTTCTTTGCTAAATCAATACATTCCTCCCACAGTCTTGGAGCCTCCCAGCCTTCGAGCCCATCCTGCAGAGACCCATCGATTCCTGCACCAGGAACCTGCACCAGGACTCTGAACAGCTGAGGCCACTCCATTTCCAGTTCTTTTCCCTTGTTCACAGTCTCTTTTGAATGGGCAGGCATGTGGGATGCAGAGGGAAAGGTCTGGAGGCAGCTTTGATTTGTGGCTGTGACTACTATGCAGGACAAAGGGAGCAAGGTGGGGAAGGACAGGGCTGCTCGGTCCAGGTCCACCTTGGGAAAGTGGCATAGACTCTTCCACAGCCATCCCATAAAACCTGGGAAAGAAGAAATGCTGTCTGTCTTGCTTTTTTTCCAGTACTGGTGTGCAAGGACATCTAATCATCCTTTTTCAAGCTTGCTTTGCCCTCAGAGGCAGACAAGAGGACAAACACTGTTCATTTTGGTCTCATCTACACTAGAAAAATGACTTTTTGCCGACAAAATGTGTCAGCACTGCTGCAGCTGAGCTGGTGCTGCACACATGGCCAAAGACCAGCCACATTCAGCACCATTTCTCCTGCCAGTTACTGACGTCTGCTGTCAGCAGCAGATGATTTGTCTGGTTAAAATGTGCCTATGGTGATTGTTCTTAGTTTATTTGGAGATATCTTTCAATGTGCTTCCCTTTTCACCTTAGTTTCCCATGGTCAGTGTTGTCTGCATGGGGGGAGTACATCCAGTATGCTTTTATATTCCTCCCCTCTCTGTCTAGGCAAGAAGGATTTTTCAGATTGTCTTCAAATTCCGAATGATTTATATGCAATCATAAAAAAAAAAAACAAAACCCTAATTTTTTCAGTCTCTAACTTTCATCTGTAGGGTATGGGACAGACCTGTGACCAGATTAATTCCCATTTTCTATCTCTTTCCTGGGGTTTCAGCTGTGGAACATTCTACAAATAATCGAACTTTTTAATAACAACCAAAGTATTTTTTCTTGTGATGTATGGACAAGACCTTAGTTTTGTATTTGCTCTTTTAGAGACTGCTGCTGGCATGAAGGGGAAATAGAAACTGCAGTTTGAACATCTCCAGAGGCTCTTTGCTCTTCTTTGTGGCTTTTGATAAAAGATGTCTGGAGGGCATTGCTGATGTGCAGGTGACTTTTCCACACAGGCAGCAATGTAAGCAATAGTAAAGAAGCTAAAGAGAGTTTTTTGCTGTCTTAAGCTGTCTAATCACAGGAAATCATTTGGAAATAAATTGTGGGGGAGATTTTTGTGGTTGTGGGCTGTTTATATTTAACTATCCGTATTTTACAAATCTGGGAATATATGTAGGAGCAGACCTTCAATTATATTTATATGTCCATTTTCCATTTTGATCAATCATTTCAGAATTTGGTCCCTAAGCAAGTAGTTGTTTATAAGTGCTGGAGAAATCCTGTTTATTTTAGTAGGTTTGTTCACACATTTAAAAGTACATTGCTTTTCCTGATTCTAAGTGAATGCTTGTCATAACTCCACTGAAAAAGCATTGTGCATCCAAGCTTTTTTGCTTTGTGGTTGGAGTCTGGAGGAGTAATAATGACTTAAGATATCAGATCCAAGCTTTACAGATATCATGGGTTTTCAGCTTCTTAGATAAAGTGCCTGGAAAATGCCTCGAAAATGGGCTGAATAAACATGATAAATGTTGACTCAATCTGTTTTCTGATCTGGAAGAATATGCAATGAAAGGACCTGATCACAAGGCAGAAAAAGGCATGGATTGAGGAATACAGTGTGTGTAGCAAAGTGGGTAAAATGCAGTTAAATCCCAGGCTCAGGCCAGCTCTTGTGTAGCCCTTCTTGAGTCAGTGTGAGTTATGACTGAGCTCGGTCTGATTTTAAAAATAAAATAAGCCCCATAAAAATGATGGTAAATTGCTGTGCATTGTGAGAGTCAATAGGGCAAGGAGCCGATCGCTATCACGTCTCAATTTATGGGCTCTGTGGAAATGAGCCTTTGCTTTTTGCAGCCTTTGGGGCTGTGAAAACATCTTGAAGGAGAGCCCTGCTGATAACCAGTGGTTTGACTGAGAGGGTTTTATAGACTTCACGCAGACTCTGCCACTCGCCCGCATGCTTTTCTAGATTTGTTCCCTGCTTTCACATGAACATTTTCCCATTGAACATAGAGCCAACTGAGGGTAACATTCCCTTTTGTATGGCAAGTAACCACGGGCAGGCACTGCAGTGTCACAGCTCAGCTGGTACAAACCTTCACATGAGCTTCCAGCAGCTGCTTTAGCAACTCCTCGCTTCCAGCAGTCACTGGCAGAGTCCTGAACTGGGCAAGGAGAAGCTGGATCATCTATTTGGAGTCACTCAGAGGCTGGAACACCTTCAACTTGTGTCGTGATCATCTGACAGTGGAGTTGTCATTAGCCCATTTGATCTGTACAGCAAATTTAGAAGCAGGTTGGTTGTTACTGGGAGAAGGAAATGTGGAAAAGCAAAGAGTAAAAAACATAAAGCTCTGCATGATGCCAGGTTTAGGATTTTTTTCCCCCATGGCCAGACTAAGTCAAATAAATATCAGTCTGAATTAGGAGATCTAGGAAGAAGCCTTTTGTAATTGCAGTTTGACAGAGGTAAAACTTGTGTGTAATTCCAACCTATGTCACTGATTTAATTCCTGTTCTCCTGAATCTGTGTAGTGCAGCTGAAGCTTTCCATGCTGCTTTTCTCTTTGACCAAAGTGAGCTCATGTTTCCTTTGTCAAAGCCAAAGAGAACAGAGATGCTACTTTTTAAAATTAATTAGTTTAGGATTTTCTAGCCCAGTGAGTTAATTGATTTGAGGTTTATTGTGAGTAGAATAATAAACACATCAGCCGGAGGAGGCTAGAAATCATGTTCTTAGTTTAAAATGACAGGCAAGGTCTTCTACTCGTGTCAGAAAGCAGGTCTTGGGTCTAATGTTTGGACACTGATCTATGAAAGGTTCCCAACCATCACAACCTTTCAATAAATTTGTTTGATACCCCATCAAAACTTCTAACAAGCTTCCCTGGCATAGTGTGGGACATGCTGAATGAAGGACAACACTGTGCAAAGGGCCCAGTTCAGGTTTATAAAAGCCTTTTATTACTCACAGGCATTCACATGTTAGCCAGAGGTCTGTGCTCCCCAAATTTTGCACCGTTTTGTGATTTGCCCTCTCTGTGCTGCGCCAGTGTTGTATGAAATGGTTTGTGCTGCTAAGTGGGGGTGTGTGTGTCCACAAAAACAGTGCAAAGGATGGGGCAGGGAGATGAGGATTTGTGGGGGTACATGGTGAAGCTGGAGTAAGCAAAAATGTTGTCATGAATGTGATTTTGAGAGTAAAGCCCTGAACAGAAAACTTTCTGAAGAGAGGATTTTAGTCTGTGGAGTCATCTCTGATTATACATCTCTGGCAATAATCTGTAAGTGGTGTTCTCACCCAGTGCTTCCCCTTTGGTCTGCTTGGGTATTCGAATTTGTTATCCAGCTGAACAACTAAACCAGCGCATCTGCAGAGCATTGCTGAAAGATCTAAATGTCAGAAATTAACTAATTTATGGCAATCCTAAAACCAGCAGTGGTGACTGCTGAATGGCAAACCTAAAGCCAGCAGAGAGCTTACAAAGGTCCCTCTGCCTGGGATCTCTAAGATGTATCAGTAGACCCAACCACACTCCCACTAGGGAAGGCTGGTTCTAGAAAGGGCACCAAGTGTTTAATGAAATCTAAGTTTTCCTGGTTTAGTTTTAAAACAAAACAAACAAACAAAAAAAAGAGTTGTGGATTTTTTGGTTTTGATTCGTTGTTGTTTTGGATTTTCTTCTGTATAAACTTTCTGCTATGCCCTTTTGCAGTTCACACAATATTTGAAGTTTCTTCTGTATCTTAAAAGAATTCTTGTCTTAGATGATGAAAATATTAATGTGTGTACTTGATATGAGAGACAAGTGCTCAGAGCCTTTGATGATCAACCATTAGAACACCTCAGTTCTTTGGTTAGATTATTTAGAAGCTTGCCTTGTGTTTCCTGTAAGCACACTTTATCGGTAGGCAACTGTGGGGGATTTCTTTGTAGTTTGCTTCTTGCAGCATCTCCTGCTGTTTACGGCTGTCTGAGCCCCAAATGTGAGCGAGTGCCGGGTTGGGAGCCCGGCGTGGGCGTGTGACACGGGGCTGCGGTGACGAGTGCGTGGGAGCAGCTGAGCCAGACACGCTGTGCCAGCCCAGACTGCACCTCCCTGGCAGCTCCTGCGGGATTGTGAAACATAGGTGCCCTCCTGTGGGCATCCCACTGCTTCTCCTCCTTGGGTGGAGAGGCTGGGATTGCCTTGCCTGCCTGGAGGTGCTTTGGCTTAGCTTTTGAGCAGGATGCTGAGAACCTTTGATTATGCTTGCTGTTGGGTTTTGGATTTTTTTTTACTTCTGAACCCATTAAAACATCAGGGACTAAAAGCATCCTTCCCTCCAAAATGTAATTTCAGCAGTTGTTCAGGAAATAAACTTCTCCTCCCCTCATCCCAGGAGAGTTTGACATTGCCCTGAGGTCAGGATGTGGCACTCCATGTCAGGGTAGACATTTAATTGTGCTGATAAATGCATGGACCATAATGCAATTAATTTTTGGCTGGGGAACACATGTGAAGGTAAGCCATTAGTCAAATATTCTTCAACAAATGCCATTATTTGGGAGTACAGAGCATTTCCTTTCAGGGTCACTGTGAATGTAGCTGCTTCATCGCCCGCCTGAGCTGGGCAGAAGGTCTGGTGTCAGATTTGTTTGCTTAACCTCAGTATAAGGTTTCCATAGCTCTTCATGTTCACAGTCTTTCCATGAAGCTGTTTAATGGTGAGAGAACCGCACTTGGCAACCTGAGCCGTGGCTCCGACAGGATGACGCTGTTTGCAGTAAAGCCTTTGCTCCAGTTCCTCTCTCACACTGATGAGGCCCGGAGCACTGAGCATCCAGAGGCCAAAACTGGCTTCAATCCATGCAAAATAGAGGTGCACATCTAAACTCTGCAGAGGTCAAGACTTTCTGGAAAGAAGGTGAAAGAATTTCATGTGAGCTACTGCTTAATACAGGAGCAGGAGTAGCTACAGGTGGCAAATAGTGCCCGTGTGATTTATTCTGCGTTTAGCATCTGTACTAGTGCTGCCTCCTTTGTGTGTGGTGGAGGAGGGCTGAGTTTGGCCATGTTCAGTGCACCTTGAAGGATTTCTGAAAGACAAGAAACACCAATGGCAGCTGAAACACGTATCCAGGTAATAGAAATGGGCTTCTGGCAAAGGAGTCCTTGGCGAGGCAGCACCAGCCTAAACTTGTTCAGGAGAGTGAACCTCAAAAATGAATGAGTGGTTAGCGGAGTTTCTTCATCTTCTAGAAGAAAGTATTGCCTCTTTCAGCACAGCTAGTTAAAATGGGCTTCAACCCCTGTGAAGATCAAATTCTGCTCTGTTATGTGTATTTAAATGCATTGGATTTACTACGTCTGACTTTTTCAGAGTGACACGGGAAGATTTGATCATTGGGCTCTGAACACAGTGGAACAATTTCCAGACTTGGGTGCCTGAAATTAATAGTATAAATCCTTGCTGAGCCATCTAAGCCAGTTGATCTGAAGAAAAAAGCAAAGACCTTCTCAAAAAAAAAAAAAAAAAAGAGAGATTGAGAGAAGAAAACCAGAAATATTTTGGTTAATTTCTCTAAGTTTTACAGTGTTGGGTTTTGTCCTTAAAAGCCAGAGGAAAACCCTCACTTCTAACGCAATCAAAGGGATAAACAGTAAGTAGTGAGCAGTATTGCTGATCTGACATCTTGGATATTTGCTGGTGTTCACAGAAATGTTTCAAACAAATGGTGGGGATTAGTGCAAACCCATTTGTGCAGCTGTCTAGATTTTGTTGGATCGGAAGCCCAGTCTGCAGAAAAATAGGTGGATTATCAGCAAATTCTTACTAATGGCACGGGAAGACAGGTAGGGAGAGGTTCTAAATTTAGAGAAATGGTCAAAGCCATGGCTGTGGAGTGACAGATTTGGGCTTTGTTGCAGATGTTAAGAACATTTTTCTTTTTCCCTGTTTGTTGTAGAAACAAAGACCAAAAAAGAAGCTGAGATTTAGCATTTTTCTCAATTTCATTGATGTATTTAATTAATAGTCATGCCTTTGGGATTCCTTTGTGATGGGCCAACTTTTCCTTGAAGTTTGTTTAAGCAGAGTGGACTTATGCTCTGGTATTATCCAGGCCATTGGAGTCAAGAATGTGTAAAAAATACTAGAAGATGAAAATGCAAAGAAGAAGATTATCTTGTCTTATTTCTGCGTGTTATATGGAACATCTCCATGTAGCAATAATCACACATGTCCATGCTGTCAGATAAATCCTGAAAGATAAGGCTCTCCTGATTTTTGGGTGCTGTGGGGGGTGTGTGGAGCTTCTGTGCAAGGGAGATATCAAGGGGGGGTTCTGCCCCATGCCGATGTGTTGTTTTTTCATTTAACCACAGAGTTTTGGGGTGATGAAGAGAGTTGAAATCTCAGATATTTTTTTAAGGGAGAAAGCCCCACTGGACACTCAAGGATGGTGGCTACCTTGGGATTGTCCCCAGCCTCAGAGAATGGTGCTGGAGGAGCACGTGGCTATTCCAGAGGGTGAAATTTGGGGTAAGGCTCCTCATTCTGTGTGGCTGTGCCAGGGGCTGGAGAAGCTGTGGGTGGCTGCAGTCCCCTTAGTGACCCAGGAGAGGTTGTGCAGCACCCAGGAGGCCACAAGTTAGAGAAGAAGGGATTGAAAACCCTTTGGAAACTGGCCTTAGGTCAGCTCTTGTTCCAACTGCAGTTTCTTGGCATGGGTTTTGTTATTAAAGACATGTCACTGCAATTAAATGGCATTAAAGTCAACCGAGCTGCTGCTGAGGGCTGGCCAGAAGTCGTGCTGCTGTTAAAGTCACCCATCATTTTGGGATGGGCTTTGAGGCAGAGTGTCTGGAGCTTTGTTTGGAGCAGCTGGAAGCCACAGTGGCTATCACAGGAAGCCCCTGTAGCCCCTCGGTTTGGAAAGCCAGGATGTGGGGACAGTGAACATTGTCAGTGGAGGAGCTGACAAAGCAGAATGTGTGAAACATCTGTGCTGTGGAATGGAAACGCATATCCAGGGCATGCAGCTGCTTCCCTGGAGAGCCCAGGTAAACTCAGGAAGGGGGAATGCCAATGGAGCATGGACCTACTGTGATGGTGCCAGGGCTTTAGCCATAGTTTGGCTCTAGTTTAGCCAAGAGAGCCAAGAGAGGATCCAGCTGCTCAGGGCTGGGCTCGGGCTCTCCCCTGTGCTTGGAAAGGAGAATTGGAGACCATGATTGTCAGGATTCACACCATCATTTTCACTCTTTTATTGCATTTTGTATATAAGAAGAGGTGTGCAGCTGGGAGGAGGCTTTTCTTGTGCCCAAGCGTGTGTTCAGTGGGAGCGTCCTGGCACTGCCTCCGTGCACTGACTTTCGCATCTTCGGACACATCCAAGTGCTCTGATGGTTCCAGCAACATCAGACTTGGGGAAGGCAACAGCAAAAGGCATCACCACCGAACGAGCCTGTTGAGTCATCTCCAGCCTTTCTTTTCTCTGCCTATCACTTTGTCCATTCCAGTTTTAAAACTGAAAAGAAGAGACATATTTTTAAGGGCTGGTTTCTGCTTCAAGGTTTCCATCTGGTTTTTTGTCAGTGTGAAGTTTTTCCATGTAAATTTTTTGCCAGTGCTTAAATTTTAGGATTTGGAGTGCTACAACGGGAAAGTGTCTTCTCCTCCCCACAGAGCTGTTGAAGCCAAGACTGTCCAAAATCTCACGTCTGCTACCACAGTAATGAGAGGGAAAACAGGATTACATTGAATAGATGAACCTCACATGTTCACATTGCTTTGTGCTTAGCATCAGCTGGGAAGAGTTATGAGATTGTGGTTCATGTTCTTGTTGCATTCAAGCTTTATTCACCCTTTTGAGATGATGCAGTCATGATGTTTAGTGTTAGAATATGTGGATTTTTTTTTTTTTTTTGATGAAGAACTGGAAGAGGAAGCAGAGTATACCCTTTGCTTCAGCATGGCTAAACCGAGTCATTCCCCGCTGCAGAGGGACTCTGCAGGAATGGGGCACTGATGTTTGGGATGGCATTGTTGGAAAACCTGCTCACATATTCAAATCCTGTGACATTATTAAATAAATACAACAAGTGACACTAGAGGAAGGATCTGAACAGCACATCCTTTCCTTTGGAAAATAACCCTGCAGGGTGCTGAAATCTGCTGCTGTGGGGCACCAGGATAACTGTGCATCATTCCTCACTTGGGAACCGTGTCAGGGACCAGACTGGAAAAATTGTCTGCAGTGGATGTTTTTTGCTTCTCTGTCATCTAGCTGCCAGGAAGAGGAGTTTAGTGCTGTATTTTGTATATGCACTTTGGTCCTGTTTCTGTTTCTGCATGAAGCTCTCTCAAGTCTTTCCAAATTCTTTACCATAAAAGATAATAAAACACTACAGTACTTCATTAAATGGCATCCAGAACTCTTTCTTCAAACATTAAGGCACAAATCAGATTGGGAGCAGGACAGCAATAAAGGGAAAGACTGGGGAAAATTCACTTCCCTTTGGAGTATCTGGATTTTTGCCATCAGAGAAAACCTGGAATCCATCCACTGTAACAAAAAATTAGCAGGTACTTAATAATGCTCTTTTTTCCCAAGACTCCATGGATACCCACCAGTAATGATTTACTGTAAGCGCTCCATGAAAAGCAATGTTAAATCCTGCTGCCTTCTGCTTTGGAGGTCACGGAGAGACAGCTGAGCAAATCTCAGCGGTGGCAAATGCAAGGCATGAAATACTGTCACTGGGAAAGAAGGAGCCAAGTCTTAATCACATAAACAGACTCTCATATACTTTTGCCATGCTATTTTAAAAAGTGTTTATATAACTGAAGAGATTAACCTGGAGAAAAAAAAAAAAAAACCTAGAAAAAATATTTTTACGGCTTCTTATTTATGGCTTTACTATGGTTGAGGAATTAGTTTGCATTTTACAAAGCCGAAAAGTGGGGGAGGAGAGAGAAGGAGGGATCTGAATAAGGAGAGATATTTGCACGGCTCTCAAAATATTAAAGAAAACCTAAAATCCCAAGGAGTTACTCCTGTCAAATGCAGACACGCAGGCAAATCCGAGGCTGGAGCAGGACTCAGTATCCAGGCAACGTCAACATTTCTTGTTAAGCTACTGCCAGTGCCGCTGACAGCTTTTGCCACTTTATGGTCACATTAAAAAAAGAAAATGCCTGACATCACTGAAATTCTTAGAAATTACTTTCTTATCCATCCAGCAGATGCGAGGCTCAGCAGCACACGGCACATGCACATCCTGCAAAAATTCCGAGGGAAAAATCCTGTGATGGGTTCATGGCTAGGAACTTGTGTTTCTCTCTAAACCTGGCACTTTGTCTCCCCAAAATTTCTTATCTTCTCCCTTGGACACAGATACTTGCTGTGCATTAGGGAAGGAATCGTGTTCAATTAAGCCATTTGTAAGCAACTTGTGCCACTTCACTGAAGGCTGCAGGATTAGAGGAGCCCTTTGCTCTGCTGAGGAAGCCTCCATCTCTTCTCTCCTCGTTCTTTTTGCATGGTGCAAAAGCCAGGGAGGTAAATGAGGTCAGGAACTTCATTAATATGTGAATAATGTTAATATATGAGGGGAAGAGGCCCTTGCTTTTGCAGCCTTAAAGGGGTAAGGTGGGACTGGTGGGCACAGAGTAGTGCAGCCTGGTGGGCTCAGGGCTGTAAAGAAAGGACACTGGTTTGCCATGGCCTCAGAGAAACGCAAGTGGTTTTGTGCTGGAAATGCTAACACAGTGAAGCCAAAACTTTTCTTGGAGCTGAGCAGTTAAAACTGTTGAAGAGCCAGTTTCATTCTTCACCATGGACCAACTCAGGGAGCACTGAGTGCTCTCCAGGCATGGCTGCATGTTCTGTGCCCTTGGAGCAGAAAGCAAAACCATCTGTCACCTCGGGAAGTGCCTGGTGATGGCAACCAAGGAAAGGTGGTGAAGACACACGGAGCTTCGCGGTCATGAAGGGGGGTAACACAAAAACCCAGTAAAAACTTGCTGCTGACAAGAAGATGTTTAGCTCACTGCTGGCTAAGTAGCTAAGCACATTAGGAGGAGATGCACAGGGAGCTGCTAAGCTGCAGAAAGTCCTTTGGGCTCTGCTGTGCCCCCCACGTTCCCTCCCACGCCGGATTTGTGCAGGCTGTGATGTGGCAGGTTTGTGCAGGCAGGGAGGGTTGAGACTGGGACAGGAGCATCCCCCTCTGCTCCCAGTTTCCCCAGAGCTTCATCCATGACCCTGAGTGGATCTTCTCCGTGTTTTGGTGAAGTTTCATTAATTAATGTAGTTTAAGAGTGTGAATTTTGTAGTAGGTGACTGTAAATAGAGAGGACTGAAGGGTGCAGGGGGAATTTGAAGGACAGATATAGGCTGCTGGTGTTGAGGGCTCTGATTCAAAGATCAGCAGGACCTTCCTAGTCAGTGCTGTGCTTGGCACAGGAGCTCGTGTCACATCTTTTCAACACGTGCAGGAAAAACCCACTCGGAAATTAATTTAAAGGCATCTTGAGATGCTCAGTTTTGCTGGCAATGAGCCTGGATTTTGCTACTGAGGCCAGTGGAAGTTTGGTCTCTTGGGTTGAGGGTTGGTGCTTTCCACCCTGCGCTTATCCCACTCTGAGCAATTCCTGAAGACACAGGAATTTTGCTGTCTGCCTTTGAACGCATAGGCTTGTAATGGATATAGGCAGCAAATAAACACGAAGAAAGCCAGAAACCTGTGGTCACTGTAAAAATCTACTTCATCTGCTGTGGGTCTTTATTTTCTTTAAGATTTTTAATTAACTTTCTGGTTAGTAGGAGTAGAAAAGGGATTAGTCTAAGCATGAGAGTCTTGCAATGCAGCAACATCTGAAAACAGATTTCCATCTGAAGCTCTCACAGAGGTGATGTGAGTTTTCCCTGGTTGTGCAGTTGCCTGATAGCAGAGTTTAGAATAAAACCAAAGTCTATTCATGCACTCGGTCACATTTCTGTGCTTCTTCCTTCCATCCTCTGCCCTGTCAGTATTTTATTATGACTGGAAACAACCTACCTGGTTTAAAGGAGTATGTGGCTTGGAGCAGTAATTTCTGTTTGTGTCTGGTAGCACAGAGGTTTTAATATTTTTTTGCTCCAGTGACGTGCTTGCAAATAAGCTGAGCGTCAGATTTGCCAGGCTTTATTGCCAGCTGCCAGGTGATGATGGAGTGGGGTTTTTCCACAAATACGTAATAATAACAAAAGTGTTCAGTCTGAACCATGGGTAGGTTTTTACAGGCTGTTTTAGGCAGCCTTGGCTCTGAGGGCCAGAATTGCACCAGGTGGGATTAAGGAAAACTCATAGGCCTGTGTTAGAAATGTGCCCCTGAGAACAGAGGCACCTGAGTGAGGGACTAAGGATACAGGAGGCTTTTGGGGCAGACCAAGAAATTCAAGAGTCTCTGCTGCTGGGTATATCCAGAGCTCTGTGACCATAACACTGAGTTTCCGCTTTGTTTCTTGTTGTGGAATTTAAGGATTAGTGACATGAGAGCTACTTGGTAGAGTGCTTTCTACTTTAAGCACTGAAGCCACTGCATGACCCTTGACAAGACTTGGGGACCTGATGGCTCTCTAGAACAAATTCTGGTCATCTGTGGTACTATTTTAGATCATCTTCAAATTAATTGACAAGGTACAAATAGTAATGTGATTGACCCAATGTATTGCTAAGCTAAGTCACCACTAAAAGATGCTGTGATTCCAGAAGTTTCTCAATTTGAGGCTCAGTGTGTTTTGAGGAAGTGAACAGGGAAAGATGCTGGCTGCAAATTAAGTGTCAGCTGGGATGTGCCTGAGCACTGGTCCTCTGATTCATAAGGGGATCCTAAAACATAAATGACCAAGGAAGCGTTGTGCAAGGAGTGACAGTGGTGCTGCCTCTTCCCCACTCTGTCTCTGGCTTTCAAGCAGATCTCCAAGGACACAGCTGACAGCCTTTTCAGTGTCTATATCATTAGCTGTTGTGAAAAGTTTCAGACTGTTTTTTCTCCTGCCAGGTATTTTGTGTGCAGACTGGCAGGGTTGGCTTTTCCAGGAATATTCTCTTGCTGCCTTGCAGCTCCCAGGTTTCCAGCCCTTCTGTCATCTTGAGCCGTAAAGACTCAAAGCTTTCTCTAGTTCATGTCTGTGTTGGTCCCAGCCAACTCACCGAGATTTTTCAGACAATCCTAAAAATAACAACTCTGAACTTTACAGTGCTTGGTGTTTTCACTCGTACAATGAATGAACAGGGAACTTTCCACCACCCAAGCTGTTCCACACTATCCTTTGATTCACTCCTCATAGGACTGTGGCTCCCACAGTCACAGCAGCTTTTCGGCTGGATGCTGTGGATCCTTTTTTTCCAAATTATCTGTCTGCCAGTTACACCAATTGGTAGAATCATCAAGAAATGGGAAATACTTGGGTGGTTTCTAGATCATTCTAGAGAGAGTAAAACAATCCAGCTTTCCCTTACATGTCCACTGTCTCTTTCTTTGTCCCTTCTGTTCCTTGGCAGATTGCTAAGGTGCCTCTGTACCACCTCAAAAAGCTGCAAGGTCTGTCTCTCTCACTGTGCTTTCACCTCTCCTAAAAAAAGTCAATAATTTTCTTTTGCTATCAAAATTGCTCGGTTTGATCTGGGCGCAAAGAATCTAAAAAAAAAAAAAAATCCAAAAAACCATTAAACAAACAATAACAACAAAACCTGGAAAAAGAAACCACAAAGATTTTCTCTTCCAGAGCCCATGTGTGTGATAATGTATGTTTTCTCCTCTGTATTCCTCTCTCTTCTGGCATATTTGGAAAACTAATTCTGGTAAATTCTTGGGAGATGGGGCATATGAAATACCCACCTCATAAACAGAGTGGTTTAACACAGCATGAACAATGTGGCCTTGCAAAGGAAGGACCAGAGCCACTGAGCCCAACAGCCCCCTGTCTTGTTCTGTTCCTGGCCAGCCTCATGCCATGCTGCTGCTCGGGGACTTCTGGAAAGTCACTTCTCCCTGTGCAAAGGAGCTTCAATCCATGGCACTTAGCTCCCTTCTGCTGAAGGGGAAGAGGTGCTGTATGAGATGGAGCTGGTGGTGGTTCCTGAGATGTTTATCCTGAGCAGTTAACAGAGCTGGTTTGCCAGTTGTTCAGTTATTATGACATTAATGCATGCAAAGCACTTGGCTTTATTCCTTTGCTTACAACTAATGATGTTTCTGAATCATGAATTTGTAGGAAAAGTAAAGGTAGAAAATGAAGACAGATCTTGAGGGGTTTTTTAGTGGATTTGGTTTTTTGTGTTCAGGTTTTTTTGTGCAAGTTTGGGGGTTTTCTTAATCTCTTGTATTGTTTTTTAAAGACCTGATGAAGGTCTACTGTATTTTGCTAAGGATGGCTTGAGAAAACAGACAAAGGGAGCTTCTGCAATGCAAAAAAGACTGTGCAGGGGGGTGGATTTCAGTGCATCCCTGTCTGCATACAGAGGATTCCTCTCTTGCTATTCTATTCCCCTTGCTGGAGCAATCCCACTTGTGTTAAGAATGCGGTGTTGGGTGATCTCGTAGGAATTTTCCCTCTTGGCATTACTCCTGTGTTTGGTCCATCAGGATGGAGTCCTGTGCGATGTCCTTGGCCATTGGTGTAACCAGACTGGCAGTGGCTGTATAATTAGTTGAAGTCCTTCCCAGGGATAGCCTGGCTAGTCCTTGGGATTTCGTGAGCTTTGAGCTTGAGTTCAATTAAAAATTGAGCTCACTGCTAAAAGACCCTGCTTTCACTGCCAAAAAGGAAATTGTGCAAACACCTATAGGTGATTTCACCATAGGTTTCAGGTTCTTCTGCACCATCACAGCATCAAAGAGCAGGAGAGGCACACATACACTCCTTTGCCCTTGAGATTCATAGGGAATGGTTCATTCCTCTAGAAGTTGCTGATCTCTTGCAGCTGAGCTATGAGGTCCATTTTTAATCAGTGAAGAATAGGAGAGTCATCAGTGAAACTGCTGGAGCCAGGAATGGGAAAGGCTTTTCAAGCAGTATTGAAGCATTTAGCTTTTCAAGGTGTGGTTCAGTTTTCTCTTCAGTCAGCATTTCTGTGTTGTCTCACATGTCTAATAGGCTGCTGCTGACCACTGTCTCTGATTTTTTGTATGTCATATATATATAGCATCTATGTCTTTATTTCACCCACTGTGGCATAGGAATGGGTCACTTTGGGGTGACTGCCAACCTCAACGTTGCAGTAATCATAATTTTGTATTGTAAGAGAACACTTAAGATTATTTTCAATAATAAAAAATAGCAGATAATACTATTACCAAGCCAGGACAAGAGTCTTTTATTGTCTTCTTTTGTATGTCAGCAGATTTCTGGCTTTTGCTGTCAGATTAGTCTGCTTCTTGCAGGGAGCAGAGGGATACAGAACTTGAAATGGCTGAGAAATCTCATCATCCCATCTAGATTTTAGGATGAGGGTGTTGTTTCCACTGTGCACTCTTGTCACTGAAGTTGCATTTTGGGATAACTGTGCTGGTGTGAACGTTAAAGCTGCAGTAAATGCGTGTGAAGCTGTGTCACTCCTAATGCTCCTGCCACCTTAGGAATTGCAAAGGCATGGCTGTGCCACGGGGAATGGCTCGCTGGGTTTGTGTAGGGTTGACATCCAAGGACAGCTGAGCACTGGTGCAAACTGTTGCTAATTCAGTGAGTTTTTCTCTTCTCTTCTCTCCAAGTAAATCTCCGAAAGCAGAATCAGTGGAGGCCTGTATTTCTGTAGAGTTGTGATGCTCTGAGTTTTTAGTCTCTTATGTTTCATGGGAGTTCAGTATGGGATACTTGTAAGAATTTCACTCTTCAGGTACTGGCCATCCCTAACATATCACTTTTTTGGAGCAATTTCTGTCTTTATTCATTTGCTGACATTCCCTTTACGATCCATTCAGTGCTGGTTGTAAGACTTTAAATTAAACTGAAGGGGGTATTTTGTTCAGCCCTAAAATGCCCATTTTAACTTCAACATCATTTAATCTGTTCCAATTCTGCATGAGAAGTGAAGAAGCAGGAAAGAAAGAAGGACAAGAAGAGAACAAAAAGGAGATTTGTGATGTTCCGGTAAATCCTATCTCCTTCTCAAGGTTTTGTGGATCAATATAGTTGAAAGACTTGATAGAAGCAAGAAGAAAGAGAAGCAAGAAAAGATAAGCACAAGTGGAAAATGCTTCTAAGGAACTTACTATCTCTTCTGGGTTTTTTGGTAAGAGTTACTGCTGAGATGTTTTTCTTTAGCTGAGAACTTACTCAATTTTAGAAGTGGTGTTGTCACCAGACATCTTGTTCTTCTTGGATCAAATACTGTTTTGGTGTTTTGAGCACAGCCAGATTGTGATGCATTTAAAAACAGCTCAGTTTTTCACAATAAGATCTGAAATTGCTGAAGAAGTGAGTGCTGGAAACATATGCACCAAGTTTATTAGAAGGATGGGGAGAAATGATAAAATTATCATTTGGATGGGATCACAGTCATCAGTCCCAGCTTACTGCTCTTCTGGGATAGATGCTCTGAGTCTGAAACAGTGTTTTTCTTACTAGAAATCACCAATATGCCAACACTACCATCTCTGTTACTCCTGTTCCTGCTGGTTTGTGTTACAAGCTCTGGAAAGGTAGGATAGGAAAACATCACAAGGACGCCAGGATGCAATTTATAAGTAATTTACCAAGAGTTCTGGGGAATATAGTGTGCACCTTAGGGGACTGCTAAAAAGAAGTGAAATTAACTTTTAGATTTTTCTGACAGATTTTTCAGAGACTGAAATCTTTCTTAATGTACAGTGAAAGCAGCATGAAGTAGTATTAAAAAAGGGGGGCAAAAACTCGTTACAGGGAAACACTTGGTTATGATTATGGGAAGTAATTGAGCCCAGCTTGGAGTCATAAACTTGCAATCTTTTATGGGGTGTGAGCTGGGCTTGGACCAGATGGAGAAAGTGGTAGTTTGTGTTTCTCTTTGAAAACATGGGCTACATGCTCTGTTCAACCAGCCTGCAAATGGTGTTCGGGCTAAACAGGCTTTTTGTTATGGTGCATTGCATCACCTGGACTCTTGAGTGGCTTTTTTCTTTTTTTTAGAGCAAAAGTCTCTTTTACATATTTATTTGCACGGGTTTTTTTGAAATATTTTCCACATTTTCTATTTATATGCAATACGGTTGCAGTTAAAATCAGTCTGGTGGTGTAAGACGTGTAAGCCTGTGCCAGCACCACTGACAGCATTAGAAAATGTTCAATTTTGCCAACATCATTATGTAGAGTTTAAAAAAAAAGAAAATTAGAAAAAAATCCAATTTAGGGAAAACTTTAAGGACAATATGGCAGAGAAACATGATCCATGTAGAAATGCATGGATCATCATTCATGCTTGACCTTTCTGAGCATGGATCTGAACTTTATTTCTCTTAGCAATGACAAAAACAGAGGGCATTTTGAACGAGGAAATTCTCTGCAACGAGGAAAGGGAAATACTTGGTTTTGCTGATTTGCAGTCAGCAGCCAGTTCAAGCAGTAATTGTCACTAAGGGGATACATATTCCTCTTAGCCTTCCTGTTTTGAGCTAAATGAGCTCTTAAATTTCGAGGAGGAAAACATTGTTTTTTCCATTTTCACATCAGAATAAATTAGACAGGACTAACTGGTCCCCACTGCCTGCCCTGCATTCTGCTGCTGTATTTTTATGTCAGGCTCAAGCTCCTGTTAAAAAGGCAGCTGGGGAAATAGTTTGAAATATCAGTATTTAAAGTATTTTCACCACGGCACAGAATTTACACCTCCATGAGATGGATGAATCAGTTTGTGTTTCAAAGCTCTGATGTCTGGTGGCTGCACTTGTTTGGTGCTATGGCATCCTCCACATTTTCTACATGGTGACCAAATCTGATCACTCACCCTCAATTCCACCTCACAGAACAAATCTTCACGTCACATCCAGAGAAAAAAAGATTTTGGTTATGTTTGTGCCTGAAGAGTTCTAGTGAGTCACTGGGGACAGGTTCTTTTATCCTAAGAGACAGAGAGCTTAAAAGCAAGGAGCATCAAAAAGGGAGAGCCCAGCAATGGATGGGGCTTTTTTGGGCTGAGGTCTGGTGAGTTCTGCAGATACAGTGGGACTGGAGAAGTGCTTCACACCCCTACACCAGTGTTTGTTTGCTCCCTCCCCGAAAATAATTTGATTAAGCTGCCCATTGCTTGGTACCTCTCAGAGTGAGTTTGTGCAGGATTTTTGGAAGGGCACAGTGTTATCCTTATGCAGCTAAAAAAGTGTAATATGGGATAAGTAATTTGGGAGACTTTAATGTAGCTTGACAAGAGTCCATTTCATGGTTGTTTGGAAGGGATGGAAGGGATTTGTGTTTTCAATATCCAGAACATAGATGGCCCCAAAGGAACTCTCTGAAGCACAGCTTTTTATTATTAGTTTTACAAGATCCTTGCACTGGAATCATTAAGAAGATATAGTACCTGGTGTAAATGTGCAAGTATCTGCTAGACCATTAGCTGTGGGAGACAGACTGATTATACTCAAAACACTTAGTGCTTTTTAAACAAATTACTGTGAAAGTCAGTTGTTAAACAGTGTTGTTTCATTTTCTAGTAGCTCTGTGTAGAAACATTAGAGTCTTGCTGCTTCCCTTAATAAGGGGAAATGAGCCCTCCTGGTGCAATGGCCCTGCTTGAAAAGGTCATCAGCGACTATTTATCCTTGGTTTCTATCAAAAAGGGGGCTGTTTCCATGCTGAAGCAATAGCAATTCTTATCTCATTAAAAAGGGATTTAAATTTTTTGCTTTCTGATGACATTAAGTCATTCTTAGCAATCCTTCGGCCACGGAAGAATGAGGAATGCTTTTATAAAAGAGAGGCAGCTTGAGGTTCAGACTGCATTGGTGGTGTAGGCAACACTTCTTGTGTCTTTGGCCCAGTAAAGACTGGAAAGGGAACTAAATAACTGTTGTCAAATATGCCTGGGATAACTCTGGATCAGAAAGGACCACTCTGTTCTCTGTGTGCATGGTGAGTAAGAAAAGAATGACTAGGCTTAGTTTGTGGCAAGGAGAATCCAGGTTTGGTTTTGGGGTGCTGGTTTTCAAATGGAAAGCACTTATGGAAGTAGGTTGAGACTCAGCACATGAAATGTGCTTGTGGGGAGAGCCAGAGCTTGTCCCTCTGCAGCTGCTGTCTCAGTCATGGTGCCGTGATCGTGGCAGAGTGAAGGGAGGGGACGGTGCAGATGAAGTTGCAGAGGTAAATGTGGTGGTCACGCAAAGCCAGATGGGGTGTGCAGAGCTCAAGACTTCTTACAGCTACATTAAGCCAAATATTTAAGTCGACACAGACACTTTCCCCTGCTAATTCCTCAACTCATTGCTCCATTTGCTTCTCCTCTGTGCTGGGTGAACAGCGAGCCTCAAGGGAGAGGCTGGGGAAGGGGCTTTGTAAACACACTGTGCTGACAGGAGATTTTATGCCAAGGGCTGTTATTTGGTGAAAAGTATTGGGATTTTCACTTGCAGAGCTGAAACAGGGCCACAGAGATGAGGGTAAAAGCAAGTAGGAGGACTAGTCAGGAGGGGTAAGTCTGGGAACAGCTTCACGTTAATTATCATTGTGCCTCACTTGGACATCACTTCAGAGCCTTGTCTGGAAGGTAATGAAGCGTCTTGGTAATAATTTGATTGTTTTGGTTGCGAGGTGGAAGAACAATGGTGTCCTCTGTACTGTCTTCTTCCACCTTCTCCATAGAGTAGACTTGGGGAGGCCTCTGGTAGCTGAAGATGCCAGAGGAACCTGCTGTCACCTCTGCACCTACTCTTGGAGTCCCCTAAGTCCCAAGACATCCTTGCATTAATGCATCTTTCTGAAAAACCAGAGCTTGCAGGGAATCTGTGTTGATAAAGGCCTTTTTGGCAGTATTCCTGGCTGGGTTTTGTTTTCCTTCCTAAGGATACTAAGCCCCAGAAACAATCATGGGCACAAGGAAAAAGGCATGTGTCTTTGTAGAGGAAAAAGGTGTTATAACCTTTAATTCCTCCTAGGAATTAAAAAGGTAAGACTCTCATTACTCACATAGGGTTTGATGTTTGAAAGAGCTGAGCCTCACAATCTAGTGGTGTCCAGAGGAAAGGCTGATGCTCTGTGACTTTAAAAAAAGCTTTTGATTTAACAGAGCGTTTACTATAATCTCAGGAAGGTTGGCTGCGATGGTTTGACCATGCCTTGGATCACGCTTGCCCCCCTTTCCAGCTGCTCAAGATCCAGCCCACGATGATCAACCCTTTCCTAAAATAAACAGCTCTAAATGTACAGACTCAGAGCTGAACATCATCACACAGCCTGACTGACTGGGATGAGCAACAGCCTCGTGCATGTTTGTCTCATTGAAAAGACCACGAGGTGGATTTAGCTGTGTTACAAACAGCTGTGCTGGTGCCTTTTGCTTTGCAGACAGCGAATTTGAACGGCGCAATCTACACCGAGCACAGGGATATGCGCAGCACGGGGAGGGCACGTCACAGAGAAACTCCAGCCCATCACTCCAGCTATGGTTTCCAGAAAGTATCAGCCTTCTTTTTATGAATTGGCAGGAGCTCGATCCCATGAATCCGTTGGTCATTAGCTGTGGAGGGCCGGGCGTTCCGGGGCTCATGGACGGTCAGCTGGGCTCTCCTGTCACTCCCAAGACCCAGCACACGTGAATCAAAATAGTTGGGTGATGTCACGTCATGGTGCCAGCGCGCCCGGGACGCTGCTGCCAGGAATTGTGTGTCCAGGGGTGGTTTCCTTTTACAGCCTGTTGAAAGAGTCATCATGCCGAGCTGCACATGACAGTTCCCTTCAAGAGGGCTGGTGGCTCCTTCGCACAGTCAGTATTTTTTAAACAAGGGAGCTTATCAGGTGGCTCCTGACCTTTTCCACATGAACTGATCCACTGGGAAATGTTGTTTTGGTCTCCGAGGCTTCTGACAGCTGATGTATAAGAGCTCTCTGGCTGCAAGCTGGGCAGACTTTGAACTTCTCCCTGTGTCCACACAGAGCTGCAGGGCGGTTACTGTATGCCGGAATTAAGGCTGGAAGTGCCTGGCGAGCAAGGGTCGGCAGCCTGCTGCAGGACAGCTCTTCGCAAAGACCCCAGCCAGGCACCTCAGAGCTGAGCTGCTGGCCAGCTGGACTTCTTTTGCAGCCACACTGTCTTTCTGGAGCTTTATTTTCTCACAACTGGGCTTTTGGTGTAAGCAACACCTCGCCTTGCCCCTCGTGCTGCTCTTTTTTCTCCAGCCCCGGGCATGAGCGACAGCTGCCGCCACGCGAGTGCATGTTGCAGCTCATGAAGCGTTTTGGCAGCTTCAGAGGGAGCAAGAAGAGAAAGGAGCGATGCAAAGTCTTGGAGAGGCGCCACTCCGACCCCCATGGCCTGGCCGGTAAGGACCCTCTGCATCCAGAACGGAGGAACATTGCTCTTTGGGAGAGGGTGATAGTGAATAATTGAGCAACAACGTTGTGCTCCCAGTTTCCCTGACTGAATCGTGCAGTTGTTGCGTGGAGGTTATTTTGCTGTTGGTTTGCACCAGAGATGAAAATCTGAGCTGGCACCTGTAACACACATCAGCCATAACCTTTGGGAAAGGAGTGGTGGTACGGGAAGCTTTACGGTGAATCCTATGGCATTCAGAAGGGGCTGTTGCCTGATGTCACTTTAACTGAACAGTAATAACTAAGTTCTGTTATTTCTATTGAAACATGAATTTTAAGTAGAAAAAAATTTCTTATCAGTCCCATAACTAATGCATTTAAAAACATCTTTCTGATACTGCAGTTATCGGTGTAATTGTGTTTGAGTTGCAATCAGGGACCGTTCTTTCTTAATCAAAAGCTTTTCCTGGTCACTGAGTATTAGCTCCAGTACAGGTGCCGAGTTGTGTGTGTCAGAGAGTATTTGTGTGTCACACAGGGATCAGCTGGTCAGGAGAAAAGGAATTTTTCAACAGGATCTGGCTGTTTTCTTAATAATGGAGAAATACCAATTTTAATGCGTTTCCTATATGGACTAATGGTAGCTGGTTCTCTGGAGACCATGAGTGTTACTGAGCAATTCTGTTCTGTGACTGAGAGGGTTAAAACTGATGTTACACTGAATCAGAAGGATAAGGCTCAGTTTAGAGAGGCTGACATGTACGAAGGGTAGGCAAGGCTCTTTTAGTCTCTATTGATCAGGAGTCACTGTGTCAAATCCAGCGGAATGATGAAGGTAGGAGTAGTGTTGGACCAAATGGATGGTGCGGAGACATACGTGTGCATTTAGTGATGGGGAGTTACAACTGTTGGATGGGTGGCTGCTCAGGGAGCTTGTTTTTCTACTATTTAATGTTTTGCAATTTATTTAGTGATTGGTTGTGTCATTTTAAAGTTGTAATCCTTGCAAACACTTCTCCTTTTGTTCCTGTCATGTACAGTTAAGTGATTTTAAATCTAAACCTGTGTGCTGTGTCTTGTTCTGCATTTCCCAAAATTCACCTGAGGGTTTCTGTGGGAGTGGTAGGAAGGTCAGGGTGATGTGAATGAGAAATGATCCAGGTCTTTGGAGTTTCACAGTGTCAGCAACATGCAAAAAGACAGGTCACAGGGTTTTATGCAACAAGAAGGGGAATGTTTAGCTTAAAGATTGCCCAGACATAAAATGCCTTCCCAAATTTGTAATTAAACACCCTAAATTCTTATGTGGATAGAAACATATATGCAAGTTACTGATTGAATGTTGAATGGCACTTTGGACCACTAATTCACCGTCTTATTGTGGTTTCATCAACAGAGGGGAATAGCCAATATCTGCAAAAAGATTCACTGCTGGAAGCACTAAACATGGTGTTGCATGTCTGCTTCCCCTGAGTCTAACTCTAAGCCCTGTCCTCAACTCCTTCCATGGAGAAAATAATTTGTTCTGCACCAAAAAACCCTGACTGTATGAACTGTACTGTTTGTGACAGAGTTATAGAAAAAAAAATTGGAAGTGTAATGCCAGCGGTGCCAAAATATGTGCTCCTCCTTTTCCTCATTCCCATTATTCCAGATTTTTAGCCCACTCCAGTGGTATACAGTGAGCACCAGGCAGAGTTATCTGTAGAGTTTTTACTCTACAGACTTTGCAGATGCCATTCTTGTAAGAGTGTGACCAAGTCAGCTCCCTGCACTTCCATCATCAACAGAGAACTATTGAGTCCCAAGAGTGGGAAAAAGCAAATGGGATGTGTCTGGGTTACTGCCTTCCTTGGATGCTCTGCTGTGGGGATTGCCTCTGCCATCCCAGCAGCTCTGGATTCCTTTCAGGAAACAGGTTAACACACTTGCAAATGCCTTCCCCTCATGCCCCCCACCCCAACGGCCTTAATTAATTGCAGGGAAATGTCAGAACAAAAGCTTTGCATTATTTGCTACATTTAATCTGTATCCTGTAGCTATCAGGCCTCAATAAACACTTTCTGAGCAGCTTTCAAGGGAACTGCTGGCATTCAGCAGGTTTTATGACCAGTATCAGTGTGTGCAGGAGCACTGGTAGCAGCCAGGCTTGGTGGCTCCTCAGGGTTGGTCACACACCAGCACATCCCAGTTGGTTGTCATCTACCATCAGGGGTGAGAAATGAATGACAGCAGCCTCCTGTTCCTAAACAAGCTTGGATTGTGTTCAGAAAAGGGGTGGGAAAGGAAACAAGAGGAAAATATCCCCTGATGCCCCAAAAGGGGTAATATGACACCTGGACTGGTTGAATTTGAAATTTTTGATTTTTCTTGGCCACTTCTGTAAGTGTTTTAAGGAAGAATCCTCCAGTCCTTGTAAATAGGATTGGGCCAGTGCAGCTTCTTGGCTTCCCAGGGGTAGATGCCATCAGGCCACTGCAACTAAGATTATCAAGTAGTACCATCCTTCTGTGTATCTGTAAACCCCATCCCTCCTCTGCCCTGTTGCAGAGGTTGCATCCTGGTGGAGAAATGAAGAGTGGCATTGCCAAGGATAGTCATCTCTGTAATTCCCTGGGTTTGGAGCCTTACAGTCCTTTTATTCCAAGTGAACAGCAAGGGGAGAACTGAGTATGGCCAAACAGAAGCAGAGAACACACAGGGAGGGAAAGGAGGAAAATGTGAATGAGCACCAGGAGCAAACGAGAGCAGGAGTGAAGGCAGAGATCCCTCCGTTTGCTCCAGGAGAGGAGCAGCCAACAGGGAGACCTCAAAGCTTGAGCTGTCCACCAAACAGCAGGGAAGCTGATTTATGCAATAGGATTTTGGCAGGGCTGAGGATGGGGATTACCCAAAATTTCTCCAGCCTTTAGATCACCACTGCATACTTTCCTCCTTCCCCTTGCTGTGCAGGGTTCTGGCAGTTTCTCCTCCTGGCAGCTCTCACCGCAGCTTGATGTGTTGTAAATGGATAGGCTCTGTGGCATTTCTGAAGGGGAAAAATGTTTGACCCCAGAGAGGTGAATTGCTCTGCCCTTTAAAGGACACCATGTATTCCACAAAGGACTGCGTGACATATGCAAAAGGAGTAATGTTTAAAGCGGTTTTTTCCCTACCCAAGCCATGAGTGCCCAGCGAAGGAACTGCTCTGCAGCACGTGTGGCTGCTGTGAGGCTGCACCAGGGCTGCCTTGTGCTGGGCATTTAGCCTCAAAACACTCCTTTAGGAGTCTTTTAGCTGCATGGAAATACCCAGGAACTTCTCCTTGCCCATGCTGCTCCTCTTGGGGTTTGTTACCTTAATCAGGTGGCTTTTAATCATCAGGTGCCAAAGCTGAGCCCCGACAAGCCAGGTCCAAGGGGCTCCAAGCAAACCTCAGTCCTGCCCCTCAGCCCCTGTCAACAGCACTCTTGAGGATAATTTCCCTGCCAGTTGTTATAATGAGGTGCATATTAGGACTAAATTAGGAGTGAGCCTGCTGGATGTCTCAGTCCCCAATAAGCACACGTGCAAAGATGCTTCAGCCCCGCCATGTGCATGAATCAGGCAGTCCTGGAGTCTCTCCGTAACTTGCTCAGTGCCTGTTTTATCTCATGTCTCTGAGAACCACCATGGAATGGAATCACCAGGTTGGAAGAGACCTTCAAGATCACCGAGTCCAACCCATGCCCTAACACCACCTCAACTAAACCATGGCACTGAGTGCCACATCCAGTCTTTCTTTAAACACATCCAGGGATGGTGACTCCACCACCTCCCTGGACAAATGATTCCAGTACTTTATCACTCTTTCGGTAAAAAACTTTTTCCTAACATCCAGTCTGAATTTGCCTTTGCGCAGCTGAAGACTGCGTCCTCTTGTTCTGTCAGTTGTTGTCTGGGAAATGAGACCAACCCCCACCTGACTACAACCACCTTTCAGGGAGTTGTAGAGAGGGATAAGGTCACCTCTGAGTCTTCTTTTCTCCAGGCTAAACACCCCCAGCTCCCTCAGTCGTTCCTCACAGGGCTTGTGTTCCAGGCCCTTCACCAGCCTTCTCGCCCTCCTTTGGATGTGTTCAAGCATCTCAACGTCCTTCCTGAGCTGAGGGGCCCAGAGCTGGACACGGTACTCGAGGTGCAGCCTCACCAGTGCCAAGCGCAGGGGAAGAATGACTGCCCTGGTCCTGCTGGCCACACTGTTCCTGATACAAGGGAGGGGCTGCTGAGGCTCTCGAGGGCATCTGGGAGGTGCAGTGGGGTGTCTTTAAATACTCAACCTAAAGGGAAGTGTCTTCCCCTCTCAGTCAAAAACTCAAGGGGCTTCTTCCATCTCTTGTCATGGTCCTTCCCAGACCCCAGGGGCTGGGTGTGAGTGTGGATCGTCCCTGGTCCTGAGAAATGATGCTCTTCCTTCCCAACAAGGGGGGTGTGGTGACTGCATCCATGACCACCACGGGCAGGTAACGTGCCATGGTGTGTGACCAGCTGTCCATGGGCAGGGACTGACACCAAACCAAAGAGCTGGTGCTTCACAGCCTCTCCAAGTGGAAATGAAAGCCCAGGGGATAATTCAGCCTGGCTCTCATCACCGTTCATTGGCACAAGTCTGAGAACAGGTACAGAAAACACGGGAGAAATGCGGGGTGAAAACATGAAGCACAGAAAACACGGTGGAGAAGCGATTGCAAAAATGAAACAAGACTTGATCTCCTCCTCTTCCAGCCTGGAGAGCTGCAGCTCACCCAGCGCTTCACCCCGAAGGGGGTGGTGCTGCATGTGGGAAGATCAGAGATATTTATTTTTCTCATTCTGGTGGGATGTTTTTGTTATGAGGCAGTGGGGGAGAAATCATAGTGAAAAAATTTCTGAAGAAATAAATGAGAGTGAAGGAATTGCTGCATGCTCCAGCACTGCCATAAATGACCCGAAAGAGCAAAATCCTGTTGTTCCAGTAAAGCAGCTTAAAACCACCATCATCAGAGACTGGGCATGAGAACCTGAGACAGCTTTGGTTTGTTAATGATTTTCTCTGCTGGTTTTCATGCTCTGTTGAGCTGACAGTGAGTTTAGAAGATGTGCAGCCCTGGCTGATCAGTACTGATTAATCTTGTACTACAGAGAGCACTGAGACCTGGAAGCTGTGAAATTTCTATGGTTGGTTGTCGGGAAGGAGAAAAACAGTGACAAGCCTGATTAAATGTCTGAGACTTTTTAATTTGCCATTTTCTGCTTCCTTATAGTCACTGTCCTGGTGCTTTCTGGCACATCCTGGCTTTGTGCACAGCTTTGAGGCATTCTGAATGGGGGGAAAAGGACTGTGGCCATGAAGCAACAGAAACAGCAAGGTATTTTCAAGCAGGTACCTGTAAATTCAGATAGTAACAAACCCCGTAAGACCGCCACTGATTTGGTGGAAACTGAAATGGAGGCAGATTGAGCAGAGTGCAGCATCCTGCCTCTGCAATGCTTTGCAGGCTTAAAGAAGATGTAGACTCTGCCCTCATGATGAGTTGTCCAAGAATGCAAATTCTCTGAGTAATTTATTTTCAAAGAAGTTATTTTTGCCTGAAGGGCAGGTTAGACATGTAAAAATACAGTATGTTCTCGAGGCACAAATTTCCAGATCAGTGCTGCAAATGAATCTGCCCACTGACTCTTCTTCCCAGTCCTGCTCCAGGCAGCTCTGTGTGTCTCATCACAAAGTTTGGTCAAAAATATCCGTATTACTATAAATGACTGAATTACTCAGCGCTGACGTGCTGTTGTCAACAACGTGGTGGGTGAGAGCAGCAGGGCCAAGCCTCCCTTTTGATGGGCTGCTTTACAAACTGTGCAGGTTTTTGGGCAGGGAGATCTCCAGTCTGGGAGTAGTCCATGTGGTTCTGGTCCTTGTTGCTGCTTGTGGGTGCAGTTGTTTGTCCCCCGGACACGGCAACGGCAGAAAGGTTTAATTTTTTACTGTCTGAAGAACACTTTCCTGTAATTCTGCAACTCTTCAAATAGTGTTATTTGAAAAGCGGGATAAATTTTGTTCCTGAAAGAAAGAAATTTAAAACAAATCTTGGGATTGGATGTGAGCAAAGACGTGAAATGCAAGTATGGGGAGGAGTTCATTGAAGTGGAAAAGGAGAAACTGAGATAGAAGGAAGCTGGATACTGACTGTGAGTGAAAGAGGGTGCAGATCCTGCCTGTTTCTGACAGCATATGATATTTATGTATTTATCAGAATTTCCTTTTTCCATCCTCCACTTCTGTTATCTTCAGGTAACAAGTCATTTCCGATATGTATGTAAGGCTGGAACACTATCTCTGTTACTTCTGATATAAATAAATATCTGATTCATTTTTGAGGCTGAAATAGAATAATGTAGATAAGACTTTCATATGTGACACCTCAGGTTAACGAACATAGCCTGGAGTGCCTTCACGATGGATGCTGGAGGGTCACAGCCTACATACTAAAAATCACTGGAATTACTCATTTCCATGCATCCTCTCTCACCCTTAATATACCAGCTGGGAGTAGCGTAGAGATAGTTTTTTTCCCTGCTTTCCCTGTACTTTCCAAGGGTTCTCACTTCAAAAGAATATCTGCATGTTATCCTAGACTGACTTTCTACTTATTTGAATGTGCTAAGCTAGACCACAATTTATTTATATTCCCATGCATCGGTATCACAAATCCTGTTGCCAGACTTTAAAAGCAAATTTCAAGCCCAGGTCTGTTTCCACGGCCTGAAATTGCACTTGACAGTAGCATTTAGGTAGGTGGGTACTTTTGTTTAATTAGAAATCAATGTTTTGGACTATTGACTCCTTGCTCAAAGTTTCAGTGAATTGCCCAAGAGTGCAATTTCAAAGCTGTTGTTAAGGCAGTTTGTTTGTCAGGTTTAGTGGATCAGCAAATCCCAGGAATTGCCAAGATTCAGCTGTTTTCTACTTTCACCTCTATTCTTGTCCAACCTAAAAGCAGTTCAAGGGCTTAAAAGTGCTCGTAACACTGGGTTTGAACGCTTCGAAATTGTTTCAGCCATTCGATTGTCATTCCAGAGTCACACTGACACGTGAAGGCTGCGGTCTCAGGAGATGAAGGGCTGCTCTGTGAGATACCGTGGTGCAGCTGGCAGGCCTGGCTCAGGGGCCTGAACTCTCCCTGCTGGAAAGGTCACACAGTTTGCTTTAAGGACAGACCCCAGCGCTTGCACCGGAGAGTTCCCATCCTGTCCTTTTTCTGCTCCTCCTTTGATAAAGTTGGGGCAATTTGGCTGGAGGAGGAGTGATGGGATTAGCTGACATTAATTGCTAGCATCCTGTTGTTTCTTCGGAGTTTTTTTCCAGGCATTGGAAAACAGCTGCTTCCCAGTGCTCTGTTCCCTGTGGGGCAACAAGGACCCTTTTGACACACTCGGAGCTACAGTCACCGGATTGTTTAACAGATCCTGCCCATCTGGCCCCGTGGTTTTATTTCAGTCAGAGCAAGAATGATGAGAGTGAACCCGGGATGCCTTTGACAATCCTGCCTCTCCTGGAGGGCGATGCTCCTGGAGAGGAACAGATGATTTGTGACATTTTCACTGCTTGCATAGAGTATAATTAGAGATAATAAACAAGAACAGGACAATAAATCAATTTAAGAAATACAGATGAGGCAGAAATGAGATGGCAAGTCAAACCGAGACACGAAGGAGATGGAAAGCTTGCAAAGGCAGGGCTCTTGCTGCAGCAGTCACAACAACAGTTGGGTGTGTGTTCAGAGGCGAGGGTTGCACCAGTCTCAGTGAGAGAAGGACTGAGTCGAAAGGAGGAGAAGCTGGAATAAGGGACATCATTGAATGTAGGGGTAGTTAACATCCAGGGATCAGTATGGGGACTGATAATGTTCATCAGGGACCTGGGTGGTGAGGTGAGCCTGCAGCAGGACATGCTGGGTCCTGACTCCCAGTGAGTCAGTCACCCCAGGACTTGGGGTTGTGGTGGATATAATCTGGAAAATGATCCAGAAATGTGCTGGAACTATCAGTAGGTGAACCACATACTGGGCTACATCAGGAGGAATGGAGCAATCCAGTCTAGGGAGTTGTTATCTCCCTCCAGCTTGGCCTTGTGGGGCTGCACCTGGAACAAGGTGTCCAGTTTCTGGTTCCCCCCCACCAGAAGGACAGAAGGATGCAGGGAAACTGAAGAGGGTTTTCCTGGAGGACTGTCAAAATGTCTTTTGTGACCTACAGCAGATGTTTTGGGATCTGTGAGGAGAGGCTGAGGAAACTGGCAGGGTTTTTTTGTCCAGCAGAGAGAAGACAAGGTGCAATTTAATAGCAGCTTGCAACTACCTGAAGGGCAGTTTCAAAGGTGATGGAGCCAAACTCTTCTTAGCAGTCGCAGGTGGTAAAAGAAGGTGGAAAAGGCAAGAGTTTGTGGCTGAAGAGGATCAGATTCAGTTAGCAAAAACTCCCTCAAGAGGTTGGTGCGGTACTGGCACAGGCACCTAGAGAGGCTGTGCCCTCCGTCCTAAGAGATTTTCAAGACTCTTCTAATCAAAGCCATAATTGACCTGTTCTTGGTTGATACTAGACCTGTTTTGAGTGGGACATAGAAGAGGAGGCCTCCAGACATCCTTTCCAACCAACATTTTTGTGATGCTCAGTTGTTCAGTTACAAGGAAAGCTGAAGTTGCAAACATTGTGGCCGTACATCCTTTCCCGCCCAATTCTCAACGCAGGCACAAAATTGTTCTTGTTTTGATGAACATTCACGAACAGGGTGACTCCTTGGTAGAGACAGCTGGGTGTGCTTGTACAGCTGATTTGGAGAAGGGGACCACTGTGAAGCCCCAAGACCAACACCAATACATTTATTGGGCCAACAAAGGCAGCAAGATGTGTGTGTTTGTTTCCTACAACAGGCACCCAGGCTGCCTTCTGGCTGTTTCATATGCATTAAGCATCACCCTGAGAGTCCTGGGCAGTTTTTAATGTCCCCTGAGCTGAGCAGTGTCTGGGCACCCCCAGCTGCTGCCCCACTTCAGGGAGTGTTCATTTCCCAGCCCCAGGAATTGCAGTGGGACTCCGTTTGTATCAGCTATCTGTCACTATAGCAACTCCTCACTTAACCAGTCCCCGCACTAAAAATAGATCACCTTGATCTCAAGGAAAGAAAACCAGAGGAAATCAAAAGGGGCAGTGATAGCGAGAGCTGTAGAGTATTGACTGAAGTCTGGAGCATTTGAAACCTCTTAGGAATAATCTGTCACATAAAACAAATATTTCCGGGGAATCTATTTATCCAGAAACCCTCTGTGCCACTGGGTTTGAAGCTTTCGCAAAGGACGTGCATGACTTTTTATCAGAGGGATGTGTTTGCAGCTGTCACCCAGCACATGGGATGTGAAACCCTGTGGGACGTTGTTTAGCTGGTTAAGACACGTAAGGGGTCTTATCTTCCCTATAAGCAGATCTGCAGCTCTGTCACCTGAGCTGATAGCCTCCTGTGCTCTGTGTATATGAGTTATCAAAATCCCTACTTGTTTATGAAATTGTTGCTGGTGTCTGCAGAATTCTGTGAGGGACCCAGACCTGACAAAAGCCGACTGCTGTTGGTGAAGTCACTGCTATCTCCCGTTGCAGTTTAGGGGAGTTGAGTGTTTTGGCACCTGATAGGGACAGGGCCCCTCTGTAAGGAACGTGCAAATGATACTTGATCGTATTTTTCCTCCAAACCCAGCTAGTGCTTACATCTTATCCTGGTGAACACAGGGCAGTAGGTGTGAAGGTAAAACAGCAACAAGATTAAAAGCTTGTTAAAGAACTACAGAGTTAACTGAAAATGCCTTTGAAGGGAAAAGAACGGAATTTGCATAAAGACAGCTCATAAATCGCAGGTAGCACAGATGATGCTCAGGAAAGGGTTAATTTAGCTTCTAGAGATGACTGGAATTAGCATCATGTATTCAGCATTATCAGTCAGCAAGAGTTTGCTCTTGATAAAGGGCCAGATTATTTTAATGACCTTTTAGGGCTGAGAATTTGCAGACATAGCTGATACTGAAATGTGTAGGTGCTTAACTGCCCCTGCCCTGTATACACTGATTCTTGTTTTATTTAGTATTATAAATTGTATCTTTTACATTCAGTTAATCTTCCAAGAACTAAGATAAGCAGCTTTCAGTGCTGACATGCACCTGTGCAGCAGGGGAGGGTGAGAGATGGCACCAATCCCCATTCCCCCCATCCTTTCCAAGTTTACAGCATATTATTTGAAGGCAAAAATGTAGCATTAGTTATTATTATGTTTTTGGACCTCACTTGAGATCCACTGCTTTACACTATCTGGGGACCAGACCCATATTCCTCACCTCTCTCTTCACCAGATGATCTTTTTAATCAGCTTTGGAGCTGTGAAGGGACTGCATTGCAAAGTTATTAGATATCCTAAGTGTATTCCCAATCAGCAGACACGGAGGCGTGAAAACAGAAATGTACATTTTGTGAACAGAAGAAAATCATTCATTGAAAAGGCCCTGTGATGCTAAGCCCACAAGCCCACCCCAGGCATGACTCCATCCCTCTGTCACTGCATTTTGGGGAGCAAAAGCTTCATCAACGTTTGGATGAATATCCCTGACACTGAGATGTTAATGAGGAGGAGATGAGAAAAAATGGACTGTACATATCATTCAAAGACTTGTACAGGCACAGTCCACAAGTCTTCTGGAGATGCTGGTTGCCATCACTCGAGGTGACGGTGCTGTATTTGCCAAAAGGCAGAAGTTCCCCCAAATTGCAGGAGCTAGTGCCAATAAATGCCCTGTGTAGTGCTTTTAATTCCAGCTCCAGCCTGGCAGCAGATTTGGCACAGTTAAAAAAATTTGCTATGGGAAAGAGCAAGGTACCCAGTACCAGCATTCTCCTCACATGATATTTTCATGACAGTAAACTGGTTTTTTATCTCACTTAGCTGGAAAGATGATTAGAAGTGCTGCTTCTGCCTCTAAAGAGGGTGCTGCTTCTGCTGAGATGCAGAAAAACTCCCCTTCGTACCCCAGAGCAGGTGACAACTTTCTCCTGCTGTCAGATTTGGGTTTATTTTCTTCCTTTCTAGTAGGATACAAGAGTTTTCCTTTCTGTCAGCCAGGTCCTTGTTTAAAACTTTATGGAGATCCTTCCTGACAGCGGTAATAGGAAAACTAGAGACTATGTGAAGTCTGTTTGAACTTAAAACGAAGGGCTGTAAAACAAGGATCTTTTTGTAAATCATTACAATTTTTTCTCAAAATAGACACCAGTCTAATACAGAGCACAAAGTAAAGCAGCAAGATACCCATACAAGAAATCCCAGCAGCATAAACTAACCTTGAGATGTAGGAGACGAATACAGAAAAACTGTAAAATACTCAAGACTGACAAAACTAATCCTAACTGAGGAGACTTGTAGAGAAATGATGATATTATGGAAGGGAAGTGCCGGCTGAAATGAAAGCCTGAAAAACAATGAATGAGCAGCACTCTTCAATATTTAATTACAAAACTCTGTGGGAGATCAAGAGATGCTGCTTCTCTGTTGGGGGGAGCTGGTGAGTGGTCAGGACCTGAAATGATACACCTGGTGCTTGCTCTCAGCCAAAAATTAGATCTGTGAGGCTCATACACGAAGGGGAAAGTCAGCCTAAACTAGAAAAGAATTAGACTGAAGAAATCATACCAGTGGAGGTTTTTTCCTCCATGTGGGGATGGGGAATAGCCTCACTGCAGCTGCCAAGGTGGGTTTGTGTCCTTGCCTCATCCCTGGGTGACCACAAAGACCTGAGTGTGCCTCTGCTGCAGTCCTGCTGTGCAAAATGACTCCCCAGAAGCCAACTTTGAGTTATCTAATTGCCAATTTAAAGGAGAGTAGCAGCTTCCTAAGTGCCTGGTAATGGAGTTCATAATTCACCTTGCTTCCCAGGCAAGCCCTGCAGCTGCGCTGACACGGCGTG
Source organism: Mohoua ochrocephala (assembly GCA_013398855.1). NCBI lineage: Eukaryota > Metazoa > Chordata > Aves > Passeriformes > Acanthizidae > Mohoua > Mohoua ochrocephala. The sequence continues at coordinate 211,710 of VZTA01015419.1, read as the reverse complement.
TCCGAGTGCTGTGCTTAAAGGTGACTTGGATCCATCCTCTCTGCATTGCAGGCAGGACAATTCCAGCTTGCTTTTTCCTCCCCAGCTTCTTTCCTAATGGGAGTCAGGAATCCACCAGGTCTGATCCTCTCCCTGCTGTTGCAATATCTCGTAACCATAAACAGGCCACGTAAGCCTGGACTTGACTCCTCACACTTGTGAAAACAGCAGCCTGAGCCCCTCATCCTAGATTCCAAAATAAACACGAAAAGGAGGATTTGACCTCAAAAGCCATTAAATACTCTGCAACAGTTGATGTTTCTGAAAATCAAATTTAATGCCCAATGTCTTTTTACCCCTTCTTTTAAGACCTTGTCACAGACCCTTGACTAATTGGAGCAGCACATATCAACACACTTAGGTGGCTGAAAGGTTTTTGCATGAGCAACTCCTTGTCATTGTGTTATTTGTCCAGCTGTAGATCATGGAGTATCTCTAAAAGATGGGCACCATTAGTATCACTTCACAAATGGTCAAGTTTAGGCTGTAGAAAATAAGGTGTTTTATCATAACCATCGTGTGGATGGCACTAGGATAAAGGCATGTCCTGCTTGGGTGTGAGGTTACATTACTATTTTTACTCCTTTGAAACTTATTTTCAGTTAGAGCACAAGAACAAGTGTACCAGGTCAGGCCAATTACTCATCCAGTTCAGTCTCTTTTTGTGCCAATTGCCACCGACACAGGCAGTGTAAGAACAGGACAGGAACATAAAGGACATGCTTCCCATTGCACTCTCCCAGCCTCCAGCACTTTGTGGCTCACATCCTAAGCTAAAGCTGATGTTTAGTAGGCTTTAAATAGTTTCTTTCCAGGATCTTGTCCAATTTCATCTCAAAATCAAACTTCTGTCACCAACAATGACACCTGTTCTGCTGTTTTAGGAGCATTTATTTGTATTTGCTTTGAGCTTCCCACCAGATAATTTCATCTGATGCTCCTTCCCTGATTGCCATCTTCATGCCAAATTTTACAGGCTTCTCTCATATTCTTTCTTTGTAGTCATATTTTCCTAAACTGAAGAGTCACTCTGTACCTTTGATCAGCCTTATCAGCCTTTTCTGCATCTTCTCTGGTTTTACTGAGTCCTCTTTGAGGTTGCTCGGTAGAAACCCAAAATTATCTATTGCAGTGTGTAACTGCAACTCACTCTGCACCTCTGTATCATGAAGCTGCCTGTGAGCACAGCCCAGAAGTGACCAGTTAGACAGGAGAAGGCCACCACTGATGCCACCCTGGGGCCTGACCTGTAGAGCTTGATGCAAAAGAAGGTTATTTTTATTCTGCAGCCCATCCATTTACCTCTGCAGATTGTCCACTCTGGTATGCAACCCTCGGCCACCCAAGTCACTGCTCACCTGAAAAGAAGTGAGCTTGACCTTTGTGGTGTGTTTTTCTCCTACACCGATGAACAAGGAATGGGTACATTTGTGAGGTGGGACATGTAAGGGGGAAAGCATTTCTTGGCTCACTGATAGGATTAGGAAAGTAGCTTTGTAGGACCCATAATAAGGGTAGTCAAAAATAGTTCCCTGTCTAGCAGATGGGAAAATGATAAACCTGAAAAGTGTTATTACATGATTTATCTATCTGGAAGATTTAACTCAGTAGCTGGAAAGCTTTTTGCAAAGAAAGGGATCAGACTGCCTTGAAGACAAATTCAACTGTGCACACAACTGTGCCTATAGTAAAATAATTCTCTGAAAAGTGGAGTTGTATATTTATTATTTCCTTGGCTTGTGTCTGACTATCTAATCAGTCTTTGTACATGTCAGCAGCACATCCATAATAAGAAAGTGCTGTGTGGATTGTGTGAACTGGAATTAGAAATGTGATAATCAGCCAAACCGTTGGAGGCAATGTAAAGGCTGCCTGGCATTTGCATTCCTCTAGCTGAGGAGAAAAACCTTATATGTGCAAATGAGTTGTTGGGGTTTTTTTCCTTCCTGGTATGTTATAACCAAATTTCTCCTGGAGCAGCACTTCCCTGACAGCGGGCCAGCTCACACTGGAGTGCCTCCATGCCTGGTTAGACCTGTTCCCAGCCTGGTGGTGACAGCTGTGCTGTTACTCATATGGGAGGTGATGTGGCAGATAGAGGCACAGAGATGTACACATGCCATGGAAAAAATTGCTGATATACAGGTGGGCCCATGGTTTCATCATAAGGACACCACAATTAGGATCAGAAAATCTATTTCCCTGTCTGTACAATTCTGATAATATTAGTCCATCCCATCAAGATGTTCTGAAAGTAACTAAGAATTACAAAAGAAGCCTCACTTTGTGATCCTCATGGTGCCTCAATATCCTAAATTCTTATCGATCTAGAAGCGAACAATCTGCCAGTTACCTGGTTATTCTTCAGCCTCAGGATTTTCTGTCTAAATCCTCCTTGGCTCCTTTTTTTCCCATATTTGGATTCACATCACTGTTACAAGGTTATCAAGGTATAAGGAGAGACTGCAAGCAAAAGTCTGATGTTGCAGAGGGAAGGTGTGAAGTGCTGAGCAGGTAAAAGCAAAGGTTAGAAGTGATGAGTAGGACAAGTTCAGCAAAGTCTGATCCAAAATTCAATAGCAGCTCTGTATGGCTACCACACCTTTCCTGGGTGCAGGAGGGGAGGTGTGGGTGAGCCACTGGGGTGTTGCTGTTCAGTCTCCGTGTTCAGCCCTACCCATACCCAGTGTCCCTGCTTGTCACAGTAGGAAAATGAGACAGAAATAGGTGAGACTTGAAATGTAGAGCTTTTTCACTTTAAAGGTTTCTGTGACAAGAGCTGTCCTGGCATACAGCCCAGGGCAGACATCACTTTTCAAACTGTTCTTTAGTGTATATACTTTTAAGCCATTCCTGGAAAGTATTTATTTATATTTATAAAATGTCACATTTGACATTGCTCTGTACATAAAGAACATCCTCCTCCCAAAAGCTGCTAATCAGCTAAATGGAAATGAGAGAGGTTTTGCATGTTTTAATGGTTTGGATAACTAAAAGATAGATGAGGTGTCAGCTCACCCTGCAGCAGGGCAGACTTCTGTCCCTTGTTGGGTTACATGACCCAACACAATCACCCTCCTGCCATGAAGAGCTCGATATTTAAGTTCTCAAGGGTACAACTTGAGCGAGGGAGACAGAACAAACCCCCTTTATGCAGTTCTAAAGGCATCATAGGACAGGTCTGTATCCCTTTTTTGGTTTCTGAAATTCAGGCTCATTATCCCAGCCCGAACCTACTCCCTGCTGACACTGGTGTTGTGCTTAGTGGCAGGTGCCAGAGCTCATCCCGGCTCCACTGGCATCTGGAAGAACAGGAAATACGAAGGGAACTTTAAGCCTGCAATCTAGGAGACAGTCTGAAGAGCTCATAGCTAAGACACTGTTCACTGATGATTGGAAACAGGAACTCACATGGAGTTCTTGGATTTATTCCATTGTCTAGTGGCAAAAGGAACATTTCGGGACAGAGGAAGCTGCTCTTTGCATTATTATGTTCTTTGCAATAATATTCTTCATCAAAGACACTGAGGTGTCTTTCTGGTTAAACAGAAATATGAGCTGACAAATGTAGTTATGCACTTGGAAAGCAGCAAATCCCAGCTCTGTGTTGCTTACTCAGGCATTGTGAAGGATGTGAGAGCAAAACAGCTGAGTTGTATTCAAATGCAATGTTTTGCAGGAAAGCGATACGATGATGCAGATCAATTCCCCCCTTGCACTCAGTCTCCTGCAGCTCTTTTCAGCCTTGAGAAAAGTCTTGACGGAAGAAATCTGACCCATTTAATTTTCAAGTCCCTTAGGTGAGGTCGTTCAGGAAAACGTGTTGTCATAAGAAGAGGAATTAATGTAGCAGATGAAAATCAGAGTTGTGTTCACTGCACTGGTAGCTTGAGTTTCACCCCAGCTGACTCCTACTCACATGCAGGAGGTTCTAACTTCGATTAAGGGATGCTCTAAAGCTGAGCTGCTTTGCTCAGGGGGGACTGTGCTGCTGGCACTCAAACTGGAGCAGGGAGGGGGCAGCTGAATTGCAGAGGGGCTGCTCTCGCTGCTGACACGGCTCGAGTCAGGAGGTCTTTGTTTTTATTTTTGCTCTCATTCACAGGGAAGAAATCAAATATAGTAAATCCTGGCTAGCAGTGGCAGACAGCTCCTACAGGAGAGGGCAAGGAGCACAAACAGGGTAAGAGGGTAACAAGGGGATGCGAGGGACTGTAGCAGAATGGTGCCAATAATTGGAGAATTTGACAAAGACTAATTGTATATACAGGCAACGTTTTTAGTGTTGCTTACCCCAAACACATTTTGCCTAAATATTTCTGTTCAGGAGTCTCATTGTAGCAGTTCCAAAAAAGTCTTTATGATCTATTTTCTCTCTGCCATAATGTGTCGTGGTCTGGGGTAGTAATAGAGGTTTCAGTCTTGATTCCCTGTTTTTTACAGAAGATGATAAGCCTCAGCCACAGAAAGATGAAAGAAGTCCACCAGGATGGATTCAGTATCAAAACCAGAACTGAAATTTTAATTTTTTCTATTTCAAATCGCACTTCTCTGCTCACACAAAGGGGACCTTTCTGCTGGCTGGCTCACCTGGTTTGTGTGTAACAGGTGCTTCTATTTAAATTAGCATTCCTGAACTCCCTTTTTTCTTGGGCTTGGATATATCACATCACTCATTTAGTCCTGCTTGTTGCTTGCGAAGACTTTGGAGAGTAGACCAGAAAAACTACATCTCCTCCTTGGGTTACAAAGCAGGTAACTACGGGCCTGGTTTGCTCAGGGTGCCTTCAGCTGTATCAGTGCCTGTTTTCCATCTGCATATCCCAAGACAGTGTTTTGTGCTCAGTTATCTCATCCCTGTAACTACCCTCAGGTCTCCCATCAGTATGTGTTTCGCATGGGCAGGTGCATTTGCAGAGATCTCTGTTAATTTTTCCAACAGAAAGAGTTTGATGAAAGGTAGGAGGACAAACACTGACTTCCTGCTGAACAGTGGTTTGGTTATTAGCGAGTAAGAGCAAGCAGACAAATTCAGGCAGAATGGGATTCTTGTTGGTAGTATTTTGTTGGTCCCTTTAAATGTGGGATTATATTTCGAGGTTTGGGAAAACCAAATGGACACATGGAATAATCCTTAATCTTGCAATTGTGACAGGTATTGCTGAGCACACACAGAGGAAACCAGCGTATTTTAATGCACTTTGTTGGCTCACTTGGAGGAAATCTGAAGGCCCGTGTGAGTGTGTCTGCCTCTGACACGCTGTGATGACATACAACCACCTTGCAGGTGTACTGAGTAGGCTTTAATTTAGTTAAATCTGGTAACCCTGTGGCAGGGAACTCTCTGCATAAATACCCCGAGGTGTTGGCAGGCCCGGTGAGTGCATGATTGCATTTTCACATCTCTTGGTTGTGGTGCAGACACGCTTTTTATTGCAGTCACTATGTTGTTTGCCCAGATTTTTTTGTATTGTGAAGTTTAAAAGGATGCTCAAGAAAATATTCTGCTGAGTTTCAGATGACTGGAATTGCCATTTCAGATTGGGGTGTTGATGCACAGACTGCTTAGACCAGAGAGAGGGGAAATGAAAGGTTTGGATTTGGTTGATCAGAGCTTGCTGAGTGATTTTGGTAAAGTCAGATAAAAATTTTCCCATTCTGGTGCTGGCAGTTCCTTTCCTAAAGCCCTGTGGAAAAATGCCGGAACAGTTTTCAGTAGTACACTGGAATCTCTGAATCCAGTGAGTGCCCTTTGCCTTAGCTAAGGCACTTGGGCAATTATTTAAATAATTTCTATGGATTTGGGTGTCAGATCAAGTTTGCAGTTCTTGCCTTAAGCTCTCTGTTTACCCAGCTGGCAAAAAGTGTGGAAGAGTGAGCTCCCTCCTGTGAGGCTGCATTTCATAGCAGTGCTGGATGTGGAGGGAGAGCCTCATTCAGCAACAAGCTCACTACATTCACCATTATCACCAATCTTCCCTCATTTAATTCAGCTCAACTATCACCATCTGATGCACATTAATATGGGATGGAGACTTGAAGATTCATTGATCTGACACAAATATGAAATGATGGTTGATGCATTGTAAGGCTTTTGGAAAAGGAGCTGGCATTTGCTGTCCCTTTGCTGCAGCCCCAGTAAGTTTTGAATCATCCTGCATTTCTGGGAATGCGTCTGCGATTGCAGTAGCCTCTGCTGTGGGTATTTCTGTAGGGAGAGGCAGCTGTGCTGGAGCTCATGGACTTTATTTCACCAGTGCACTCAGTGAGGGAGAAGCAGGACACGCAGCCAAGAGTCTAAAAGTCAAAGGCGTGCTGATGCTTCCAGAAAGGAGGTGTTGGTAGCACAAGTAGTAATGCAATGTGTCACCAAACAGTAAAAAAAAACAGGAACAGGTTTTCTTCCCCAGAAAACAAGTTTCTGAGAGCTTTCTGAAAAGGAGGTGGAACTGTCAAACTCCCAGAACAGGAAAGAAAGGAGCAGAAACTGTGAAAGTTGTTTGGCTTTTTGCTTTCTAACTCCCTGGGTTTCATTCTAATGATTTAATGGGCTGTCGAAGGTACGTGGGTGAATTCTTGGAGTCTAATCCACCTATAAAAATCTCAGCTGGTCCTGTCAGTGCTCATTAGCTGACACAGAGCTTCCTTCATTTCAGCCTTTCATCTCATGACAGAAGAGGTTTGCAGGTGGGGCCTCTGGGTAGGTTTCCTGTCCTGCCTTCTCGGGCACATGCTGAGCATGACTCTTCCAAAAGCAGACTCAGTGTGAATCAAGCTCATGTGATGCTTGAACCTGAAATACATGAGCTGTGGATCACAAACTTCTAGGGTTTCGAATTCCTGTGATTTTACTTTCTATATAAAATATATGTGACTAGGTGTTCCTGTTGTCATATGGTTTCAACACAAATATTATGCCACGTTAGGCACAGAATTTTAGTTGTGTACAGGGGATGGTAACGCACAAGAGTCTAAAGCTGTGTGGCTGTGCACAAGTAACTGGTGACAGACCAGGGACATGCCATCTAATGGATGAAACGACCCATTGTGCTTTTCAGTGAGCTATTCTGTGTCCATATGGTTTTTAATGCCCTAAGTAAATGCAGGTTTTCATGGCATTAAAAATCACAGCAGAATTTCTGAGCTTAGCTTTTCAACACTGTAAAAGCTTCCTTATGCGAGTAACTCACGGAGGGACTATTCATAGCAATAACTGCTTCTCCCAGCCCTAGGGATTTCTATTTTATTTTGCATAAACCTTGCCACACAGACGGGACAGGGAGCATCTGTCCCGCTAACATTATGGAATTCAACTTTTTATAGGAGATAATATTGAAACATAGGCATGGGGGTGGATGAGTCGGAGGTGACAATCAGCAGAGGGGCTTCAGGGCAGAAATGTATGGCTATTTCTTACTCCAGGATCATATTTGCCTGGGAATGCTGTTACAATTTTTTTCTTCTCAGAAGATGTAATAGGAGCTGAATTTAACTTCCTGTTTAAAAAGCATCAAACTGTACTGTTCCTTCTACATAACCAGCAGAGTTACTTCAGACTGTTTTTCAGCCCTTGTTAAAAACACAGGGTTTGGCAGTCAGGCAGGCTGGGTTTCAGGATTTTCTATGACTAAATTCCTGGTGCTGTTTGGAGTATTGGAGCCTGGCAGTTATCTGTGGCTGTCTGACAAACACTTGCTTGTCTTCAACTGTTCTCACAGGCAGCTTTGCTTGATTTCCGTGAGGGTTTTTTTGGCAGCCACTTAGATCTAAGAATACATTATCAGTCTCCATCCAGATCCCCATAACTTGTAAACCAGGCTGCACCCAGGCTATCTGGAGGGAGCAAAGGGGAGAATTTCCTCTGTGGGCTGTGGAGCAGCAGAGATGATCCAGGGCTGTGGCAAGTGTTTTGATAGCCGTGGTTGTCTCTGCCCCTTTGTGAGAGCATCCTTAGCCCTTCATCAGCTTGGACCCTGCGCAGCCATAAAGTTGGTGGAAAGCAAAAAATGACTTGCCAAGGCAAAGCTGCTCTCTGTGCTGAGAATATGAACACAAAGACCTTGCTGGGGAAGGGGAAGGTTTGAACTCATCCCTCTGCCCTCAGCCATGCTTTGGCTGGTCTGGCCCATCTCTGCCCCATCCTTGCTGCTGCAGAGGCCAGCGATGTCTCTCTCAGAGCCTCTCAGTGTCCTGCCCTTCCCAAACTGCGTTTGCCCGGTTTCATGGAGACCTTTCACCTCTGCGTCTGGCAGGTTTGGCCATGGCAAGAAAGTATGTGCTAAGTTCTCAGCACAGAGCAAGAAGTGTAAAAATGGGAGGTTTAACCTTGGAGTGTTGCACCCAGGCATGCCCCAAGCCCAGGTGTCTCTCTGTAGTGAGTGGTATAATATTTATCCCACTGCAGCAAGGCTGCCAAGCCACGTGGCTTGGCAATCGGACATGCAGGCGGATTATTCTTTGACATGTTTAGAGAGGCACACCTACCAGGCAGCATGTTTGCCCACATTTGAAAGAATCTTGATTTAAACAAGAGGGATTACAATATTCAATGTTCAGTCTCTGGCTGCAGGAGCTATTTCAATTAATTAAATGGCATGGGGACAAGTTTGGGAGTTGTGTAAGAACGCAAAATCGAATATAAAGGAGTCATGGGAAGGCATCTCAGCACGGTTGTGAAATGAGTGAGGTACCGTCACTGCCCAGTTCTGTTGTGCATTTGGTGCTCAGGGTTTAGAGAAGTACCAATTTACGTAGTGGCAATCAACTAGACAAACATTGCACTGATTTAAAAGTATTTCCACTGTTTGTGGGATTCCTCTTGCTGACTTCTGATGGAGCTGAATTCATAGTCCTTCCACTGACACAGAAAATACCCTTCATACTGGCTGGTGGGATTGTAATTGTTTTCTCATTCTCCACATTATTGGTGTATAAATGCTTCTATTTTGACTAGAGGGAGTCATTTTTTTTTATAGCATAGGTATTTCAGTTTCTTTACCACACCTTATGGGACATCAGAAAGAATGTCTTGTTTTTCTTCTTTTTTCTTAGACATGCTTTATACTAAAGTCCCTAAAATTTGCTTCTCCAGTATAGTTTTATGCATAGAAAATCTGAAATATGTCCAGCCTGGGTTTTTACATGGAATGGTTGCTCTAAAAACCCAAGTTATGTTTGTTTGGGGTTTTTTTAAATGTGCTTATTCACATGTACAGATACAGGTACAGGCAGCTGGAGGTTGGTAACCTGTAAATCTGGTAACAAATCAAATGTCACAGCCAAATCAAAATACAGTCCCTGACCACGACTGAAGTTATAACACACATTTCTATAGGAACTAATGCATGCATGGAAAAGACCAGCTATACTTAAGGTGGGGCAAAACCCCCCAATCCTGAATAGAGTAGTTTAAGTTCTTTTGAATTTTAAAGTATCTGGGAATAAAAGCAGCAGAGACTGTGCAAGTCAAATATGAGCAACTTGCTCTAGAAGTTACTCTGAGGCAGGAACTGCATGAGCAGATCTGTAGAGTGAGTTGTTAACTCGCTTGGAGTCCAGGTAATGTTCACTGGAAGTCTCTCTATCGATTTTTATTGGGATTTAGATCAAGACTTTTGCTTGAGAGTGAAATGAGAGAAGGAATCAATCGCAAACCATTTCCCCTCTTCCAAAATACAGCTTCACTAAATAACAACAATAATTAAACAAATCAGCTTATTGTGGCTTGTTCCATCAGTTTTGAAGATGTGGAGCACACATTTCAGTGTTGCTAAGATGGTGTAATAGTCTATTTTACATTTTCCCAATATTGTTTGTATAAAATTCAAAAGGTTTCTTAGATATTCATGGCATGATATAGCAAGTCATAAATCATCGCTGTGTGGTAGGTAGGAAATGTCCCCAGGATTCACAGAAAGGGAAGCAGAATCAGAGGAAAATAAGATTGTGGAGCTGGAATGCTCTTTAATTTCCCTTGGTTTTATATCCTATACCATTATTTCAGTTGAACATTTACGATTTTTTGTGATCATAACTCATAAATAATTGTTGGGTTTATGATCATATTATGTACAATGGAAGTCTGGTTCTTGCTTCATAAATAGGTACGAATCAGGAGTAAGTTGAGGTATTTCTTTTTCATATGTGTATATAAATGAGAAAATAAATCAAAAGTAATTTATGAAGCAGAATTACCAGTCTAAATTTATTGCATCTTATTGAATCTGTAGTCTCTAATGTCCCTGGCTTCTGGAATCATGTTACTTTATAAAAGCTTTTATTTTCTTTCCTTAACAAAAAAGGAAACAAAAATAAAAGCTGTTTTGTTTTGTTTTGTTTTGGTTCCTTGGCATTTATAGCCCCTCAGAGTGGAGAGAAATATTGGAAAGACTTAATGTCTCAAAAGAAGAAAACACACACAGGAATCCTGGCATTTATAGGTTTAAATACCATGACACTTTGAGGGTTGAGCTGATGATGTTTTGTGGCATTTGAAACCAGTCTTAGTGATGAATAGAGAATGTGCACACAAATGTTGTGTTCATCACGGTAGGACCGTATGCATTAAAATGTCTCTATAGTCCCAATGGACTTTTGTTTGTTTAATCCTGGGACATGGCAGTGGAAAACCAGGCAGCTAAACCAGACCTTGGCTTCATCATCAGAGCTGCATTTCACAGGCTCCACATGCACAGCTTTAGGTACAGTTCTTTGAAAATTTTGGCTCTTGGTCTGGGTTGTGCAATGCTCAGGCAAAGGTGGCTGAGCTGCCTGTGATGCCAATCAATGAATGAGTTAAAATTGGATCATCTACGTCTAATCCAGTGTTTTGGTAGCTCTGCTGTGGCCATATCAAGTCCACTTAAACAACACAGCTATTGAAATGCTGGGTTATATTTACATTCGAGAGGGGAATGGTTTGTTGGTGTTGCTGTACCTAACTCAGAGTGTGAGATCCAGCGTTTGTGCCAGGGGATCTGAAACACCCTGAGCAAAACAAGGTGCTTGGGAGCACGTTCAGCTCGGCCACGCTCTGGTGTTATGGCCAGCAGAAGCCACAGCTCTCAGAAGTGACAGCCTTCCCTTGTGCATGGAGTAGATAGATAAACACAGCGTAAGAGTCCAACCCTATATTAGTTACATTGACTTGTTAATGTATAAATGACCCCCTGTGAATCCCAGAGATATATTTTTTTTTTGAAGAACTGTTCGACAAAGGCAGCAGCTCAGTTTGGAAATCTCAGAAAAACCCACCCTCAACTTCAGCAGGATGGCTGGGGAGGTTTTTGGGCCTGTTCACAGGAGTGGGGGTGGAGCCAGCATCCTCAGCCAGAAAGGATAAGGGCCACATTCGAGGCAAAGCATAAAGATCCCCTGGGAGTAGGACTGGAGTGGGGGAAAGTTAAAATAGCATATGTACTTTATTATTGAAATGTGTGTGTATTACAGATGCTCATGTGAGAAAGAAGGTTTCATGGCGTTTCAATGAAATTCACTTGTTTCTGTCTGCAGCCCAGACCTGTGCATTGCAGGCTTGCTCTCACAGGGAGATCTGGGAAGCCCAGGTGCCACTGCAGTAAGGAGTGGTCAAATGGGAATCAGTTTCCTTATCCAAGTGGGATGAAATGTATAGAAGATGGAAAGCAGATCAGATCTGAAAGCCCCCTAAAGCAAGGCAGCTTGTCTTTAGGAAAAACAAATTCATGGTTAGCCACGATCAGCCACATTGCAGACTGGAGCCATCCCATGTGTCACTATCATGATAAGCATGTGCTTTTCCCGTGAATTTCTGTGGCACGTTCCGTTTTACACCTTATCTGCAGGCTGGCCTCTCACGAAGCCAAACGTTTGAGCAGGAGACATCTCCGTGGCATTGGAGGGATCCGATCAGCAGCCCAAGTGCGAGCGGGGGCAGCCGAGTCAATGGCAGAGGCTGACCCCAGCAGCCTGCCAGGAACGGGCAGCTCCGCATTCCAGCTCGGCGCGGTGGGAACGCCGCCAGCCCCGGCTGCCCAGGAAAAGTCATGAATTAATGCATGTCTCTGCCGAGGAACAGGGCCGTGCTGGGGCCTCTCGGGAAGGAAGGGAATGCACTGGTTTGTGCTTCTGCCCCCCATTCAAGGAGCAACCTTTAACCATGGGGAGCATGTAAGTACTGGGTTTGTAAACCGAGATGTGTAGGTTGTTATTTTGGTCTGCATCTCATTGTGGGTAATGCTCTACATATTTGATGTAAATGGTGCAATGGGTCTGACTCCAAAAGAAGCGTGTAGCTCAAGGGATAAATTGCATCTCTGTTCTCGGGGGAGTAAGAGATGTTGCTCTGGTTAAGTCTAATGCAAGCTAATTTCTGCAGAGCCCAGTGTATTCTACTGCTGCTGTCTTGCCTTTGTTGGGTTTTGTTTCACATGATTAATTAACCATACTGCTGCTTCCAAGCACCCAAGACCCCTTTGAAGTTGCAGTTTGATCAATTGATATGTGTTGTGCTACAGGTATAAACCACCTTAGTGCATTAAACCGACACTTTAAGTATAGTTCTGCAGCCAGAAAACTTTCCTAGGAAGAAGTTCTCCCTGCTGAATCGTGACTCCATGTTCTTGCAAAATCTCCACCACCAAATGTTGGCTTTGGTCTTTAAAAATGCCTGTTGTTCTAAGCAAATGTATTATCACTTTTAAGAGACAAAATATGCATTGCCACATGTTTAAGGCAGTTGTATTGGCAAATACAACTCTCCAGAGAGAAGAGAACTGCAGCCTGGAAGGGATCTATGCAGTGATTAATAATCTGCTGCACAAGAGCTTATCGTGAGGGTTATTTGGTTATTTTTTTCTCTGCAAAGTGCTCGGTATGTGGGATGGAGTAGCTCTTCCGTGGCAATGTTGCAGAGTTGAGTGGACATGTTTGTATTTGATGCCAGTTCTCCTGGGATTTGCAGAAATCTGGCTCTGTGCTTTGAGCCATCTGACCTTCCCCTCCTTTGGCAAGGCCTGCTCGCACGTGGGTGATGCCACCAGGGAGAGCGATGGTGTGAGCACATGGTGCTCCTGCTTCCTCTTCCTCAGCAAACCATGGGAGCGGGAGCACCATGAGTGCCAGGATGCAGGAGGGAAGGAAGAGATTTGTTAATAGAGCCTGGTAATCCCCACAGGAATATAGAAGGACATAGCAACGTCCGCATTTTCAGCAGGAACTGTCCCTGTAACCTTCATGAGGGAACGAAATCCCGCAAGGACGGCACCTGGCTCCCAGCAAGGTCCCCATCTCCACTAGTGATATCATCAAAGACACACATCTTCTGCCCGTGCAATTGCATGATTATTTCCAGCCTTAGTCCTGAATCTGAATCCTGTTCACCAGGTGCTTTAGCCCTTGGCTAAAGGTTTTAGACCTGCCTGAAAGGGAGAGCCCAGAGTTGAGGGAATGAAGGATGAAGTGGCTGTGGATGACTGTGAATATCGAGGCATTTCCTACACCCTTCGCTTTGTATATAGTGGTGGCAGACAGTTTCCCTGTGTTCAGCACACATTTCTCCTTTCTTGCTTAATTTAATTGAGATAAATCCCCTGTGTCAGCCAAACCAAAGGGCTCCAAGTGTGAGAGAGGAAACCCAGCTCCACAGGGAAGGGGAGGAGGAGAGGAAGGCAGTCGAGGGAAAGGGCTGAGCCAGTTTTCCTTGATCACATTGTGGCACGTGGCTGGGAATCACAGGGTCCCCGGCTGCGTGTCCTCCCATCTACAGCAGCCGTCCACATGTCTGTCACACTCTGACACTGGATCTGCAGCAACTGTTGCTTCAGCAGCTGCTGGCACGTACTTGTCATCGGGGTGTTGAAAACAGAGCCAGAGCAAAATGTCATTAAAACTCCAGCTCTGGACACCGACAAGAGAAAAATGGAAAAATATCAATATGGGATACATATATTTACAAGTGCAGGGTTTGGGATGTTTTCTTTTGGATTTTGATTGATTTCAGGTAACAGCCAAAGGAATGAAACAAGATGTAGTTAGTAATGTGTTCTGTTGTTCCTGTATGGATTTATTTCTGCCTATTTCTTGCACTCTGCCGTGGTACGAAGGTGTGCAGGGGCTGGGAGCCCTGTCACTGCTGGTGGGACGCAGGGCATGGGGGGCAAGGTCACTGGTTGGTGCCGTCGTGGCTCAGCAATTACAGAGTTACATAATTATGTCCATTGGGAATCTTTTTTCCTTTTGCACATTGCTGAGGGACTCTCACAGATTGGGCCTTGTTTACCTTGGCCATTTCAGTGGCGAGGCCCGCTCTGGTTGATACCCGTTTGTTTCTGCAGCTCTCGCCTCCTCCCGTGGCCAGCTGTGCCCCCTGCCCAGCTCTGATTATTTTCCTTCACACTAAATAGTTTGGATTCACGGTCAGAGCCCTTTATTTTCACTGTGCCTTTGTTTACTGAGATGAAGCAATGCACTCAGAGCCCAGAGTAACACAAATAATTGCGATTTTGGGGAAACTGGTCCCCCAGCTCCTGAGGTCTCAACCTTCCTGCTCTGCCTGCTTGGTACCAGTGGTACCAGCACACCCACCTTGTTTTGGTTTAAACCTGCAGCCACTCTTGCTGCTACTGCACTTGAATGGAAGTCAGTGCCTCCTCCAAAAACTCTCTGCTGGTTGCAAAGTTTCAGGTTTATGCTACGAAGTTGCTTACATACAAACTCCAGGACTTTGTGGGGTGGCAGAACTTGGCACAATCTGTGCCCGGAATAGGGCTGAGCACTCTTTTGGCATCACTGAGGTGGACAGGGCTGAGGCAAATGCTATCACAAATCCCACACTTGGCTCCACATAGTGTGAATACCTTGGACATAAGCTCTGCAAGGCCAGTGGCCAGCCACGTGATGGTCCAGAGATCTCAGCTGGCCTGGGTTGGTGTTCAGCTTGTACCAACCACTGATACAGCTGAGTTGTTCCAAGCTGGATCCTGTTCAAGTTCTACAGAACTTCTGGGAGATGTTTCATATTCAATCCTGTATCAAGAAAAAGGATCAGTACCAGCTGCCTTCCCCAAAACGGTGACTGAATTGCTTTTACAGGGGTGAAACTTCAGCAGAGTGCATCTGTTTAATCAATGCAATAGTTGGGATTTTTTTTTTTCTTAAAAAGAGAAAAAAAGGCTTCTTTTGGCCACAGCTTTACAGTGTAATGGAACAAGTGGTGCAAATGAACTGCTGAAGCCCCTTGGTGTTCCAAGAGCCCATAAGGATAAATCTTAGGGAAACTTACGGAGAGCCATGAGCATTATTCTGTACCATCCTGTCCTCTTTTGAAAAGAGAACATTGCAAAACTTCGTGATGTTCTTTGCAGTCAATCTGGAAGCTCAGGGTTGATAGGAGTGAAGGATCTCATGCTGCCTCTGCAGTATCATCTATTTTTCTGGAGGTATTGGGAACATAATCAACTGTCAGAAAAAAACAGAGGCTCAGGAAAGCAAAGAATGTGGTTTTCTTGGCAAGTGCAGTCTCCTAATCTTATGTCCTCTGAATCTGGACTGGAAGGACTAGAAACCAGTCCCCTTTTCTGACTAGTTTTTGCAAGACCTGGCTCAGCTCATGTGCTGTCAGCCACAAACCCTTGTCTGGGTGGCTCTTCGAGGCCAGCTGGTCTTTTACCACCTGACTGATTCATTTGTGTTGAGCAGCAGCAGCAAACTCCCGGCATCAAATACATTTTTGCCAATGTTCCGTAAACTGGGGTAATATATGGAGGTTTACTACTTGCAGAAGTGCCTGAAAACTTGTCACAGTGTTTGTGGAGGCAGATTCAATCTAAAGGGCTTCCTGAGCAGGAGCCCTGGGTATCTCGGGGGTATGCAGACACTGAGATAGCGATGCACTTGTCCCAGAGCTGCCGGTGCTTCGAGGAACAGGTTGCAGCACTTCCTTGCTTTAACAACTGAGGAAAACCAGTTTTCCACTGCAATAGTCACTTGTTACAAAAAGAAAACAGCTCATAATTTATTTCAGGAAGGAGGTCAAAACAGTGCAGCCTGAGAGGGAAGTGACTGGTGCAGTGGGTTAGTGATGAGATAAAAAGCTAAAAAGCCTTTCCCTGCTAGGTTAAATCCAGCTTCGGTCAGCAGTGACTGAAATCTTTTATCATTTGACAGCTGTTCCCCGTGGCCTTTGCGGTGTTGGCTTTGCTCCCTGAGGTCTGAGTCAGTCCTTGCATAACCAGCCCCCTGCCCGGGCCTGCACAGGGGCTGGGGCAGGTTGGCAGGGAAGCATCCGCTGCCCTTGCCGGGATCACACGTGTCCTGTGAAGAGACCTTCTGCTCTTCAGAAGGGTTCGGGTTGAATGTACTTTCTTCCAGGTTTGAAGCCCTGACCCCTGCCTGTTTCCAGCTGTCTCAGTGGGCAGGGTGGTGGCGTGGAGCTTGTAGTAATCATTGGCTCCAAGCTGAAGAGCTGCATTCGAGAGGCTTTGCCAAGGCTGTTGCAGCAGCCTCACCAATTGCTCCATCTGGTCCTGGCTGGTGGAGTCATCCCTTCCCCAGGAGATCTGATCCTGCCCTCAGGTCGCTTCCTCACAGCCCCCTCTGAAGCCCCTCTCCTGTGTGCACAGATTCTCAGGGGATTAAAGCCTTAACTAGAAGAGCTTACAAGTCTTCTTTGCATTTCCTTTCCTTGACCATTGCAGTTACAGAAGACACCAGGGCAGGCAGTCAGACCTCTGCCCACAGGCTGCCCTCTAATGCAGAGCTTCTTGAGTAATCACTGTGGCTTTCTTACTGATCCTTCTCAGGTGGGAAATACTGGGAGCAGATATTTAAGAGCTGTCCATGCTTCTTCTCTCTGAATTTCTCAGAATTGCTCCTGCAATTGCTCCCCTTTCAGTATATTAACATTCGTATTGTAGACTTTGTTTGCGTCTCTCATGCCCAAGATTTTGGATACTGTGTTGTCCTAGTCAGAGAGGCAGCAAGCTTCAAGGAAGAGCCTCTGCAAATGTACCTGCTTGGAGATGCATTGAGTTTTATCCTGATGCAAAGGAAACACCAAACAGTCTGTTCACCTTTTGTGGTTTTTGTGGCTGCTGGCTTTGCCTGGCTTCTGCGGCTTCCAGCGTGCCACTCCTCTGGGTTTGCACGTGGCTGTCTGTGAGCGGGAATGGCTCAGCCTTCCGAGTCCGAGGACTGAAGTGATGCTGTAGAATCCCTACCCCACTCTGGAGTATTACCTTGAGTGGGAAATGAGGCTGGGCTGACGTGTCAGTGTGAACTGCCTGTCCACAGCTGATGCCAGTGTGCAGGAATGGGACCAAAGTCTCTGGGGACTTTGGGAGACACCTGCAAAAGATGAGAACAGCGGTGATGGAGAGGAGCAGAATGAAAGGGCAGAGGTAGATCTGCTTAAATAGATCACATTTCCCACTGAGCCAGGGGAATCTCTGGCATGGAGGTGTCCTCTGCTCCAACAAGCCTGCTGTTGAGGTACTCACTCTCAGCATGCCAAGTCCTTTTGGCTCCTGTGTTTTCATTTGCTTTGTAGCAGGATGACAGCTCTGGGAGTAGAACAAGGCAGGAATGTGACCGTGTCATGTGCTGGAGGCACGCTGAAATAGTGACCTGGGATGGGCCGTGGGGTGAAGCTGGGGTTGGATGACAGGGGAGGGGAAGGATTTGCTGGAGTTGCAAACTGCCTGGCCAGCCCTTGGAGAAACGTGCTCTGCCAAAGGGCTCTCGTGCTCTTTGCTGCCAGAGACTTGCAGTGCCACAGGGCTGGGTGTTGAGAGGAGCTATCAGCTGTAACCTGTTGGGCAGCCAAGCAAAGAAAGCCACCCTGTGCATGCTTTTGGGAGCTGGTCTTGCAGGCATTCTGGTGACTTGGCAAGTGGAGGAGACAGGTCTAAATCAGCCTGAAAGTGGGAGATGCAATTGCAAGAAAAAAGAAAATGTGTGAGGAATTCCTCTAACTTAATCTCCATAGTATCAGTCTGTACTGATCCTGAAGTGGAGAGTTAGAGATAACATTTTAGCAGGAAGCGTGGAGGGGAGAGGAGATGGTTGGTCTGAAGAAGAGGGAGGGATCAGGAGTGAAGAAAGCCAACATGGCTGGGAAGGCACAGGCCAGCCTTGTGCCATGTAGTTGGTGCAGAAATATCAGAAATGTTGTGGTCAATAGAAACACTTGGCAACAGAGACATGAAACTGCACCAGGTGTTGGTTGATCCAATGCAATGGACATCACTGAAATGTTGTCCCCTCCCATGAGTTTGAATTTCATTCATGGGCAGGTAAGAGGAATAAGAGGATGGAGTTTAACTAGACAGTATCATCGAACATCCCAAGGGGAGTTTTTGTTCATTCCATGTAACTGATATTTATCCAGGCAGGAGTTTGAAGTTCCCTTTAGACTTATGTTAGCAAAGCAGGGATTAATTTCTGGCTGAACTCCTTAAGTAGGATAAGCCCAAGTGTTCATGGCTCTCTTGGGCAGGTAGCATGCTTGCTAAGCCTGTTCGACTTCACAGCTGTGGCAACACCAGCATCTCAAACTCTGTAGATGTATCTTCTGGTAACCCTTGGATAGCCTCTTGGGGTGCTTCCTGGCTCCATCCTGAAGTTTTAATGTACAGATGTGATATTGCTGCTCTTCAACCTCATTTCATTGCTGGGTATCCTAGCAGTACTTTATGGGTAAGAGTGTGGAGAGTCACAGCAAGAGGACGGGGCTTAATTTGATTTTAATCTCACCCGTTTTCTGTGCCAGGAGAAGAAAATAAGATGGTAACCGATTCCTCGAGTGTGGGCAGCGCGGACTTGCCAGTGGTTGATAAGTACATCCCAGTTCCGGCATTGATATCGATGTGGGTGTGGTGCATGGCTATGCAGCTGTCTTCTCTCCTTTTTCCTCCCTTGTGCCCTCAGCCAGATCCCAGATGGACAACTCTGTCCCACAGGAGAACTTGGGTTGTCGCTTCCTGTACGTTTGCAGGGGTATAAACCAGCAATGCCACTGTACCAAGTGATCCTGCTTTGCTCCTGGCCCCTTTCCCACTGCTGCCTACCTGTGCCAAGAGGAGTGTTTGTGCTGCACTGGAAAACCAGTCCAATTTAGAACTAACCAGAAGGACGGAGGTCTGAGGTCCTTTGTCATCCACATCACCTTGAGATCTAATTGTGAAAGGCAGAAGAAAGCTGGTGCTGCATGGATCATTTCAAGGGAAGGGGAGGGGAAGTTCTGTGCTGGCTGGTGCCTAGAGAAAGCAGCCATTTGCTGCACTAATGTTCTGCTAAAAGCACCATCCAGTACCAACTAAAGCAATGGAAATTATACTACCAAGTGGCATAAGGAGCAGGAGCAGTCCCACAGCAATTTATTTTCAATCAAACAAGAGCCATGAAGTCATTAGTTATTTCTTCAGAAGGCTTTGGTAGGTGTGCTAGAGAGCACTGCGTTGTCTCTGCCGCGCCATATGTGCACAAAAAGATTAATTCCCAGGTTAGCAAGAGAGGAATTGTGATGAGGCACAGGTCTGACTCAGACACAGTGGGAAGAGGCAAATGCCACAGGCTGAAGCGGTGCTTGGACTCTTGCTGAATTTTGAAAGAGCTAGAATGAGAGATTTTTTTTTCTTTTAATAAAAGAAGAAAAGAAGGTTTTAAAAAATTAATATCAGAAGCAAAGAAATGTCAAATTATGGCTTCTTTCTTTAGCTACAGCTTTCCTGAGGATTTGGAGTACTTTGCAAATATTTAATTACTCGCACCTCAGTGCCCTTGTAAACATTGCAGAAAATCAACAAAATTAAACTGTGCTGTGAGACCGGCAATCCAGCTGTACCTCTGGTGCTATTACTGGCACCTCTGGAGCTATCCTATTCATTGCAAGAGTAGGAACCTGAGGCTAACATAAACTGATAAATTAAATAGAGAACGGGTCCCGGGGCCTGAGTCCTGAAGTCTCTGCTCTGATAGCCTTATATCCTGCTATTCCCAACCTTGGGAAGCGTCACAGTGTAAACACAGCCTTTAGCTGTATGCACAGTACAGCGCACGTTCCCCTGGCACCAGCCCTGGAGCTGTCATGCCTACCCTGCAAATAGATACCCTACTGCTCTTTCTGTGCATTAATATTCTGTCTCTCGGTTACGCAGCGAGTGGATGTACTATGCAGATGAAATCACCCACAGGGATTTCAGTGGGGTTCTGCAGACTGTTATTTAGACTGTTCTTTTTGTTAACTTGCACCTCTAATGACATATTTGTAAAATGTTTGGAGCTTTTTTTTCCCCCAGTTTCCACGGGGTGTTCCTCTGCTTTAGTGTGTCACAGAAATAAGGTACATGGTTAAGGCACCGTTTTATTGCAAGCAAATCTTTGCCTCAATGACCTCATTTTTTAAAATTTACACTGGATGAACATATCATAAATCATAGGTGAAGCAACAACCTACCCTGTTCTGGAACCCCTCGAGCAGCTGCTTTCGAAAAGCTGACATTTAGTGCAGTGATTAAATATGAAATCCCTAAATGTGAAACTAAACATCAGAGCAAGTAAGGTAATTACTTCCAAACTTGTCTTTATACATTGTGCATGCAGCATTCCTCCTCCCACCTTCCCCCCCTAATTTTCCTCCTCTTTGCCTGTCAAAATGCAAACCCTTCAGGCCGGGGCCTCTGTTTCCCTGTCTGTCTGTGAAGCACTTTGCACGCAGAGGGTGCTGCCAGAAGCAGAACGTGAGCAGTGATGATGGTGGCTGTGCTTTGGGAGCTTCGCTGTGCAAAGCCAGGGAGAGAGGCAGCAAGCAGTTCTAGCAGCCTCTGGCAGAGGGCAGGGTGATGGAGGGACAGGCAGTGCTGGCCACCAAAGTGTCTCCAAAGACGGGCAACTTGCAGCTTTCTGTAATGGCAGGGGAGCATTTAGCTCAGCTTGGCTCAAAACAGAAGAAAGCCTGGAGAGGACAATGGAGGTTAATGTGGAAAGCGCCGTTAAATGCCCACCTGAGCAGCCAGCCTCTTTGCTAAAATAGAAAACAGAAGTTATTTCATTAAGGGCTCTGAACACAAAGTACTCAGTGAAAGTTTAAATGCCAGGTGGTGTATTAAGTAAATAAAGGCGTCCTGCTGTAGGCATTGTTTCTCCCAGCAGCCGGCTGTAACCAGCGGCGGTCCCAGCGACCATGTGAATCCCTGGCATGTGATGTGGGGCTGTGCCCGGCCCAGGCGCTGGGAAGGCGCTGGGAAGGCAGCGGGGCCTTTCCTTTCAGCAGCTCCCGGCGCATTGATAAGGGCCAACCGCGGCTCATTTGCCGGATTGGCTTTCGCGCATTACTCGTCTGGTTCGGATCAGGAACGCGGGGTTTGCACAGATGTCGTGTGTCTCCCCGGCGCAGTTTGAATGGAGAGGAGTGATTGATTTTCATTTTAGTGACTTTTTAGATGGGTATCACAGCACTGCACACGCAGCTTTTGTTCTAGCCCAGCGGTCGTCCCCGGGCAGCGGCTGCAGGATGTCACATCCCATTGCCGGCAGCCCCGGGTCTGTGTGCAGCAGGAGCCCTTCGGGAGGTGGCCCTCCTAAACTCCTCCTGCTCTGCGGTCAGTGGCAGGACAGGGGAGTTGCCTGGTGAAGGTGAAAAGCTGATATTTGCAAACTTCTCGGCCCCGTGCTCTGTGGGTGATGGAGGCGCAGGAGGGTGAAGCATTCTTGCCTCGTGTGTTTCTCGTAGAGATTCGTGCCCAAACCTCCTTCTCCTGCTTCCCCCCGTTCTCCAGGATGTTCCCCCATCAGGCTGTTACCTGCTGAGGATCTCTGTTAATACTTTCCTCCTCTCACTGGCACTCGTGCTGGCAAGGTACTCGTTGTCTGTGTTTCTGACCCTGTCTTGGCCACAGCCATCTGGTGTCTGATGAAGCCTTGGTGCTGAGTCTCTCAGTCTAATTACCATGCCGAGTTAATTGTTCGTGCCAGCCCAGGCACTTATTCAGTGACTACCTCAACCATTACCAGGACCTCTTCATTCATCACCTGTCAGGCTGTCGAACAGCAATGGAATGTGCATTTGGCTGTCTCAAAAAAAAGCCATTCTTTGCCATCAAGCTTGTGAGTGATCACTCCTTTCTTTGCTCTGAATTATTTGGCCGTGGTCTTTTCTCCAGTATTTGCAAGACAAAGGAGAAGCATTGGCAGAAAATTAGTAGTTAGAAGCCAGGCTGGAACCTTGCTGCCAATGAGAACTAGAAAAAGCCCATTGGGAGGGATGCTCTCCACCAGGATTTCTGGTCTCTGGTAGCTGTGTTTGGATCTCATGTGTTTATTGCTTTATGAGCTGATATAATGCGTCAAGTCTCTTCAGATTTGGCAAGTGCATTTAACAAATATCAGATAACCAATGTGTGGTTCTGGGCAAGGTGGAAGATCCTCTGTCTAATCATCATTGCAGGAGGGATCTGCAGTAAACCCCTTAAATGATACAGCGTCATCTTTTTTAAAGGATACAGGCAAGAGTTTCTACTGATCGGCCTTTCCTCATAAAGTGGCCTTGAGATCTTCAGAAAGCAGAACAGTTCTCAAAACTTTGCTAATTAAACTCCTCAGCTCCTGATTTTCTCAGTTTTAGAAGGAAAAGGTGTTACATTGCAGATTCCACAGGTACAAGTGTGGTTTCAGCACATAAATAGACCACAAGTGGAGTAGAACAGGCTGAATTCTGGTAATGAGTGGGATTTTACAAAGTGAAATAGCATCTGAAGCAAAAGCTGGAGCTTTCGGGGTCAGGTATTTCTGTGGCTGAGACCATTTAAGAAGTGGTTTCCTTTACTAGGTTTGTACTACCATAAATGAATTAGATTTTTTAGGTTGTTTTTTTTTGAAGTGGCAGAAATCTGCATTTTCCTGTGAAATTTTCAGACAGCGTATGATATTTTAATTATTTAAAAGGTGTATTTTTCTCTTCCTCTGAGTAATGAAAAAATCAGAATTGTGTTTTTGGAAACAAGTAAGCTTCCCGTTGAGTGGTGCACCCACTACATGGAAAGCCACAGAGTTGTTTCAGTAAGACTGAAACAAATGCGTTGTCTAATGCAGCTGGGATAGGTGCTGCTCAGCTGGAAGCAGGCCATTATATGGGTGATATCTGTCAATCACAGATAAATGCTGTGGGGTTCAAGAATAGGAGCTGCAGTTCTTTCATGGTGGGAGGCACCTGAATCGGTGTGTTAGTGACAATGTTGGATAAAACAGGAAATTTCCTAGGCAGTATCCATGCTGGTTTTTGGTACAATAACTCTTGAGATTTACTCTTCAGGGTTAATTTATTATTTTTTAAACTAGCAGGTATTTTACAACATTTAGTGCCAATGTCACCGGGACTTTCTGGATGGAAACAGGCAGTAGCCATTTACCTGCTGATGGGTTCAGAGCTTTACTGCCATTAAGTGGCATTAAACCTCATTTCACGTAATTTGCATTGATTTGCTTATGTGTCAGAATTAACACAGTATTGTGTCTGAA
The DNA here is from genome assembly GCA_013398855.1 of Mohoua ochrocephala. Taxonomy (NCBI): domain Eukaryota; kingdom Metazoa; phylum Chordata; class Aves; order Passeriformes; family Acanthizidae; genus Mohoua; species Mohoua ochrocephala. Next base: position 188,181 of record VZTA01015419.1, on the reverse strand, counting down.
GGGTGAATCAGCTTAATGCACCAGCAGCTCAACTCAGATTCACTTGTGCTGCAGGGTACTTAAAATTCAGCAGCCACAGCCTGCCGCCTTCTCTGTTTCACTGCCAGCTGAGAATGCAAATGAAAGGATAGTGTTGTCCTGGGAAGGAGTCAAGACAAAAAGTGTCACATGGAGACACTGCAAGTGGAAATTCCTTTTGGGTTTTTTTTGTAGGGTTTTTTTTTTTCTGAGAAGTTTCACTCTAAATGGTAAACGAATATATCTTTATATGTAAACTTGGAAAACTATTTTAGCCACAGCTTTATGTATTAGCAGTGTTGTTATTTGCTTGATCAGGTACAGGATGAGAGAATATTGAAGTGTGATTCCTAGGGAAAGTGCAAAAAGTGATTTCATTTTCATGGCCAGTAACTCTCACCAGTTTCAGCAATTTCATCTTAAGCACACAAATGCAAAATTAAAAGTTTGAGAGCGGGCTGCTGGCTCCATCCTTTGGGCCCTCAATGGGGAGTGTGACTCTGTTACTGTCCCCCTGAAGCTAAACCTCTGTACAGGAGTGTTAGCACATTCCTGAAATCCCTACCAGCGTCCTTTGGGGGCAGGTGGCTCCAAAGGTTCATGGGGGCAGCAGCTGTTTTTCTTTCTGGAAAAGGGTGGATAAAAAGGGAGTTTTTGGCAGGAATCACTGGGCTGTGAGCATCCTTCCTCCCAGAAACCACCAGATGCATCCTGCCAGGTCAGGCATGAAATGTAGGTGGCAGAACTCATTGTGGGTGTCACCCTGGGAGGGTAGGAAATGTAGGAGGGCATCCACCCTTCTTCCCTTGGGAGTACACAGATGACGACGCAGCACTTCATCCTTTCCTGTTGTGCGTCACTGGAGGGCCGGTTTGGATCAGAATGCCCAAGGACGTCGGTGAAAAACTTAATCTGTGCAAAAGAAGGGCTTTATTGAAAAGAAATTGTTTTAAATTTCTGGAGAAACAAGCGAAGGGAGCAACAGTGATTTCGTACGTCTGTGCCCAACTCGATACCAGCCAGTGCTGGATGTGACTTGAGCCAAAGGTGTGGGCACTACCATTCCAGCAGCACTTCCTCGGGGCTTTTGCGTTCAACCCATGATGTGTGGCTCAATCCCAGCTGAAGTTGCTCAAATAGAAGCACAGAACTGAGTGCTGGGCCTTCCCTGTGTGCTGTCACTGTCCCAGGGGGAAGGCAGCTGGAGACAGTCCCATGCTGCTCAAAGTCTAGTGCTGTCTGGTTCTGTTAGGATCTCACATACACATTCCGTGCAAAGTTGTAATATGGAAGTTGTTTTGCACCACGTATTCATGTGAATCTCATGAATATTCTTATTATATGCATATTCAGTTATGCAAATGTTAGTACTTATGATTCATCAATATGGAGACCACAAAGTTATCCTCTTTCTTTGCTCTTGTTTTGTCCCCAGAAAGGTAATGTGAGGATGAGTCAGAACAAAGCAAAACTCTCTGATTGTTTTCAGAACTGAATAGGGTTAATCAATAGGAAATATAGAATCACTGAATCATTGAATAGTTTGGGTTGGAAGAGACCTTAAAGATCATCCAGTTCCAACCTCAAAGGACAACCTTAAAGATCATCCAGTTCCAACCCCTTTTGTTAGCCAGTGACACAGCAACTGATCTGCTAGACCTTTTTCTCTCTTTGTAATTTTTCTCTAAAATTCTTTTGTGCCGTGAAAAAGGGAACAGCTATTTAGTTTCATAATATGAAAACCCCACATTTCATTCATACTGTTACCAGAACTAGCAGGGTTTGTAGCCAATGTCAAAGTTTGTTTCTTCCCCAAAATCCTACATAAATTCTGGATTGTTTCAGCTTCATTATAGGAGAATCTAGAATTGTCTGGTGTTCACTGCTTAATTGTTTTAAGTACATTCTCCCAAATAAACTGTTTTTAGCCATGGGATAGAGTTCTACCTTGTCTCTTCACTGGATTCTTTCTGCTACAGTAGAGCAGGGCACCTACTGTGTGTACAGATAATAATATATTTACACCGATGCTGCTGTTTAGTTGTCAGTCCAGTAGGACTAAAGTTAATACAAAGTCCCGTTACTCCTGAACTGATTTTGGTCTGGAGATATATTACAGATTTTAATTGTTTGATATGGAAGGCTTTTACAAAAAACTTCATAGGGTTTAGGGTGTTAAGCTGTATCACAGCAGCCAAAAGTATTTTGTTTTAATAATCATAAAATATTTAACATTTCCTATGTGATTATGACTTCAATGTCAGTGTTGTACAAATGTAAATAAATAGATACCACAGCAATGCTATGAGCAGGCTTCTAAAAGACTGAAAAGCTTAATTACATTAATTTTATCAAGTACCCTGCAAAATAATTATATTTTTCCCTCCAACTCTGTGCAGAAACTGAGTCACAGACAAATTGAATCTCAGATGTATTAGGGTGTGCCTGTTCACAGCGAGTACTTTATGTTTGAAGTGCCTGGTTGAAACAAACAGTTCTAAGGCTCAGTGTTCTGGAGCCACAGATGCTCTTCATCCATAAAAACTCATGCCAAGTATCCAAGGCTGGCATCCAAAAGGAGATTCACCACCAGTGAGTGTTCTTATAAGATGGAAACCACGCTATCTGCCCTGCCTGGGCTGTTACACGTCTGTGATGAGGTGACAGTAGTTTTCACAGGATGTAAGAGATGTTACTTCTGCGGTCCCCTGTGATCCACGTGTCCCTGTGTCCTACAGATGTCCTCTGCACTTGGCAGGCCAGCCTTGCTCAGCTGCTGAGTGTGTGGTTTCTGTATGTCTGGTAAAAGCTCTTCTGGCAGAGCCTCCCAGCACTGGAAATGGTTCTTGTGGACTTGCTGAATACATTAGCACACAATGAGCACATCCCAGCAGCAAGACTTTAAGATCTAATGGTGCTTTTCTCCCTTTTAGTGGTTTTCCATTTGCATCGATTACAGCTACCTCAGCCCCCAATCTGAGCACTCAGGGAACGTTTGTACATCCATAAAACCACAGAGGAGCATCTTCCCCAGAACTGCTTATTTAAATTTGTCTGCAAGCAAAATCTGGACAGGCAAGTTAGGTGTCCTTTCAGTCCTTAAGGAAGTGGAACACACTCTCCAGTCCTCCTGAAATGAGCAGGGGTTGAAGACATTCAGAATGCCAGGGTGATTACTCTTGCCTCACTCCATGGCATGTCACATCAGCCACATCTGTATCTGCCCACACCCCCAGTGTCCTCTGGGCCTGTGGCTGCTTGACTGGAGGAGCTGCAGGGCTCCTTAGGAACTTAAATGGAAGTCCAGCTGCAATTTTGGAACAGGACTAAAGATAGTGACTGAGTAGGGGGTCCTTTTTGATTCCAGCAAAGCTAAAATTTATCAGTGAGAACAGGGATTTTCTTTGAGAGAAATAAATACAGTACTCTGTACCACTAAACCCACTATTAATAAAACATAATAAAATAATAAAATACATAATAATAAAGCATAATAAAACATTTTGCAGGTTTCGTGTTGAGCGACCCTATTATTATAAAGTTAAGTCTCTTATTATGTAAAAGCCATCAAGAAAGGTTGTTTTCAAAGAAGAATAATAGCTAAAGAACAGTTACCCATATTACATGTTAATTCTGTTAAACACAGAATGTGCTAACTCTTCCTCAGATATGTCAGGAGTAACAGGTTCTTCAGGTAATAGATGCCACCCTGAGCTGTTGGATGTCCAGTGTTCCAAGTCTGCCATCTTAGGAGAAAACCTCTGGTGTGATAACCTCTGGTGGAGCCCTGAGAGCTCACACCAAGGAGCCAGACCTGCCATGAAGATGCATCACTGTGTTCTCAAGCACTCCTTTGAGTGGCTTGGGATTTTATACTCGTTAAGTGCTGTCTTGTCTGCTCCCTTTCGATGGGCTCGAGTCCCCCTTGGACTAACTGATCATCTACACAAAAATCTATGGAAGCACAAGAAATGAACCAAATTCAGAGGTCTTACAGCCCTCTTAAAAATACATATCCCAGTTCAGCCTCATAGTTTTTATGCATCTAAATCTGTCCTGATTTATGCTGGCACCAGAGAACTGCCCTTGGTTTGCTGATGTACATATAATCAGAAACACAGATGTTGGAACCTGAATTTTCTAACTGGTGGTGGATGTCAGCTGGTTCTTAAGTGGGTAATAAACACAGTTTAAATCTGTTTGTTCACAAGTCAGACCTGCCCTAGGAACATAACCAAAAATACAGCTGGGGTAAATACACGTGTCAAATAAAAACAGGGTGCTTACAAGAGAAATTATCTGCTGCTGACACTGATTTTTGGCAAAAGATAAGATCAATCTTTCGCCTCAAAGGCTGCTGAAAACAATTCTGGTTTGTACAAAGGCCGTACAAGAGCTTTACAGAAAGCAAACTGGGGCTCAGGAGAAATATGCCCTGCTCCTCTTTGTCTCTGCTCCTAATTGTATTTTAACTGCTGGCTGAGATACTGTTAAAATAATGAAAAAGAAGAAAAAGCAACCATTAAAGCTTTTGAGCCGTGTGCCATGAGATAAAGGTAATCCTGAGACTCACAGGAGTATTAAAATGACAACAGTAAAGTAATACCCGTGCTGAGTGTCATTTTAGAAATAAGCAATCAGACAGGAGGTTAATACAACACAAACCTCCAGCCCTCCCATCCTGCCACTGTGCCTCCCTGTAGTGGATCACACAGTTCAACCAGCTTAAAAGAGTTTTAATGGCAAGGCAGGGATTCCGTGTCATAAACAAGGAGGGGAAATCCGTACTTTTAGTTTGGGGAAATGTGATGAAAAAGTACAGGATTTCTGTAAAGCTGAGTTCTCCGTCTGCTTTTCACCTGAACTGATCTTGGGTCCTTATTGTTGTTCACAGCCTCTGGCCTCTCCTCTTCTCCATCTACCCCAACACAAGTGACCAAGCAGCCCACGTTTCCTCTTGAATCCTATAAGCATGAGCCTGAGAGACTAGAAACACGGATTCACTGTTCCTCGCCTCCGGACACAGGGCAGAGGTTTCCTCTGCCTCCATCTCAAAGCGCAGCCAAGCCTCCCATCATGACACCAGCTCCCTGTGCTACCTCAAAACCAGTAAGTAAAGCTTCTGTCTGGTTTTCCACTGGGAAATGTGCAGGGTTGTGTGTGGACTGTGTCTTGTGTCACCACTGATGGGCTGTGTGTGTCCATACTGTGGGACAGAACGAGAACAAGGCCTTTTACTTCAGAATTGGGCTGACAGGGCACTGGGAATCCAAAGGTGGTGGCTCCCTTCTGATTTACCCAAATAGTAACTAAGCTCTGCACTACCTTCAAAGTGAGTTTTGCAATGGCTACTGCTGAGATGCCACCCCAGAGATGGATGAAATTTTATTTAGGATTGTCTTTTATCTCCCTTAAGAAGAGCTGATGAGAGAGTTAGCAGCCAAAGAGAGCATATGAAAAAGAAACTCACAGTCTGAGCTGCAGGGGTTCCGAGTTCCTGCTGCCTCTGGAGTCTGAGATGACTGGGACAGCTGGTGACTAATAGCACAAGTTGCTATCACACCTCCTGCCCCAGCTCAGAGAGTAGAAAAAGAAGGGCAGCACTACCAGGGCCATTTATCCAGCCTCCCACATAGCAAAGGTGTCTTCATAAGAGTGGTTTCTTCAGTTCCTGGTAATGCATGAACTCAGCAGTTCCTGGGAACACATGAATTCCAGCCTCTGCTATTCTCCAGTACTGCATGGCTCTGTGCCTCCTCCCCTCTCCCTTGGCCAGCCTGAGCCTCAGAGGCATCACTCTCCTTTCCTTTCTCCTCTGCCTTTGTGCCCCTTTTCCCTTTTGTGTTAATTCCTTCACATTAACTGTATCTTTCCATTCATCTGACTCACGAAACCAGCAGACCATGGTCTGTCACCAGAGTAAACTACCCTGCATCTGCCTCGCCCGGCTTTTCTTTTTTATTTTCCTCTGAAATATGAAATCTTCAACACTTCCTGTATCTAGAAATCTAGAACTGTAAAGGGCACACAGGTTCACGAGGTCAGTTGCTACGAATTCTGTTTCATTCCAGTTCTCAGTAATTCATTTAAAAGCAGGAAGTTTCCTCCCACTCACCCATGGGAAAGCTGTTCCAGGATCTGAACACGGTAACACAGCAATCCCAAAGCCTTTTTGCTTTTGTGTGAGGTACCTGCAGTGGCAGCAGCAGCTGTTGTGATGCTAAAAGCATTTGGGTCCTGGATCAGAGTTCATGTGCTACTTTCAAGTCATTCACACACATCCCATAAAACACCTGCCCTGTTTTGGGGACCCCTTCTGTAAAGGTTAGGAAGTCTCTGGTTTCCAACCTAATTTTTTCATGGACAGGTTATAACTACGTGGTCTCATAATTAATGGCCATTTTCATTCATTGTTTGCTACATCCTGTTGTACCAGCAGCCAACCTTTGTTTTTTTAGCTCAAGCAAGCCAAACTCCCCTTACAAATTACAGACTTTCTGTTCTTCTGCTATGTAAAAATAAATCATAAAAGTATTAAATAAAATAAGTCCTACATTTATAGTTAGGGAACTGCAGCAGTAACTTTTCTCCAGCCAGCTCACTGCCTTTCCGTTTCAGTATATTCTTGGGATAAATTATTAAGCCCAAAGGTTTGTAGGATACAAAAATGTTTTGGGTAGGTTTTAGTCAATCAGTCATGTTATTTGCATATGAATGTGTTTATCTGTGTTATGCAGCTGCAGAAGAGTCTTTTGTACCTGTTAGAATAGAAGTGAGGAAACAGCATAATCTTAGCACATTCCACTGACTGAAAGACTGAAAAGTTTGTTTTGTTTTTGATTATTTGCTGATTCAGACAACATGAGGTTGAGTAGAAGATGCCAGAATAAAGAAACAGAATTCTCAGCAGGTTTTTATGAACAGTTGTGGTTGTATATATGTACAAGAGAGAGTCTGGGAGGTAACTCAGAATGCCAGACTCAATTCTCTCCTGTTCAGAAGATACAGAAATACATGGGATGAGTAGCACCTGGTTGTCTGGTACCCTCTGTACTCATTTATGTCTGAGAGCAGTGAGTGTGCAGGGCTGCCAGTGAATCATTAGGGTTTTGGTTTACTTGGCAATAAATGTCAGCAGCCACAGATCAGTGAGGAACAAAGCTCTGGATGTTTAATTTTCAACAGAGACTGGAGAGACAGAGATTAGATTTGCCATTCTCTTTTAGAAGGAGACACTGTTAGAGAGAAAGGCTGAGTTCCTGCAGAAGGATGTGAATCTGAAGCTGCTGAGTGTTCCCTCAGGACCGTTGTGTCTTTCGATCCCTGCAAATTATTGACCCAACATTCCTTTGCAAATACAACAGCAGTAGACAAACATTCTTGACTCGAGTGCTGTATTTCAAACATTTTGTTTATTCTGAGCTGTGTTAATAAATACATCATTTCCCAATCACGTGCCATACACAAATCTGTAAGAGGCAAACTCAATTTCTTCTTTACTTGCATCACTGTTTGCTGGCAGAACAATTTCAGTTATTTTAAAAACACGTTATAAATTATATGATAAATGGTTTCAGAGTGGCCATGCTGTTAGGTGATCAGTTTAATGATATGGAAGCTTCTGTGTTGACATCTGAAATGAGAAGTTGACTCTTGTCTACAGGGCTCTGTCAACTTAAATCTCATTTACTTATTACATTGCTTAACTGGTAATGATAATGTGTGAGACCCCAGAACTATTATAAATGATTCATGATTGCCACATATATTGCGGTAGGAAAGAGGAATCCTTGGACCCAGACCTGGAAATATTATTTGAAAAAAAAAACAAACCAGAAGATCAGATAACTATAGGAAGATGTAGTATCAGGACTCGGAATTAATCTTAGCCCATTTTTATAACTGACAGCATTTGAAGCTGGTTCTGAAATTTTTTTTTACCTGTCTGAGACTCAGGTGCAGAATGGTTAAATCTGTGCAGTAAGAGAGAAGGCGTGGTGGGAAGAGTAAAAATACTTATTTCCTAGCAGATGTAACCAAAACCTTTCATGTTTTAGTAGCACTTCCAACAGTGGGTATTGTGATGTGATTTTTAAGCCTTCGTTTCTGGGGAGGGGAATAAATAGTGGGAGACAGTTCCTCAGAGAGGGAGATCCTCCTTCAGTGAGTATCATCTCAACACAGTACACAAAGCCAAGCAATTAACCTCATGCTAAATGGGTGTCTTTGGTAATCACCAAGGTCTGGATTTATCCCACCTAACTTTAGAAACCTATCTGAGCTGCTTAAGCTGGGAGTACAGTAGCTCCAGCCGTCTCTGTATCCCCCAGAGAGGCACTTGCAGGGGATGAATCAGATCCCCGGGGGGCTGAGGAGCCCCTGGGGCTGACTGTGAAGGGATTGACTCCGGGTGCTGCGTTTCTGACCGAGGCACCCGTCAGATGCCCAAAGCTGGAAGTGCTGGGGCCGTCACACACCGCTGCAGCAGCTCTGCCAGCCTCTCCCCTGCATGTGTAGGTGTTCCTAGGGGCTGAGTTAGAAGGTTATAATGAGAAATTCGGCTGATAAGAGATCAAAGCTGTACCTAAAGATTACCGTGTGCTACATTAAACGGCAAAGGAGCAATTTGATTTTTCACAATGCAGTTCACGGCTCTGTACTTTGGCCTCGTGTTGTTTGGATGGTGTAACCTCCAGGCAGTAAGTGGTAAATGATAACTCCTCTCTAGTGTGACATTACGAACCACGAAAGGAATGCAGAGAGGTTGCAAATTCAGTAACGAACGCGTTTGCCCCGTTTCCGCCTTGTCCGTATTTTAAGTGGAATGTGGTACGTTGGGCATTATGTGGCTGCGTCCTTTTCTTTCGTCCTTTCTTCTTCCCCTGATGCATGAGACGCTGTGAAAATAGCACTATTCCCTGCAAACACAAGCATTTCTGTGGCACCTCATTTCCTGGCCCTTAGAGGTTTCCCCTTCCCCAACATGAGAGGAGCCCAGGCCAGAAGGTGCTGGCTCCAGACTGGAGAGTTACCTTTGAGGACTCTTTTGGTGGAAAGCAAGGCTGGGGCTTCTTCTGCTCACAAAAAGTGACAAAAGCAGAACATGCCTACAAATGATCCTTTCCATACGATTGTGTAGTAAGCCACTGTCCTCCAAGTAATTTCCAGGCCAAGTAATTTCCCAGAGAGTTCTTACCAAGAGGAGAAGTCAGCCAGAAGGTAGTCAGAGACTCACTCTTAGCTCGTGTGAGCGAGTCCTGTTAAAACTGCAGACAGAGCACGCAGAAAGGAGTCTGGTCTGTATTCATTTTGCACAGACCTTAGTGCTCCAGCATATGGGAGAGGAGAGACATAATGTACAGCTGGGACTCTCTTGCAGTCCTGGATAAAAGGGAGAAACCAGATTGTTCCTGCAGCCACTCGCTTGTTAAACAGTAGCGCTTCCCTGCAAAGCTATTCATGCTGTTTCTTAGCCAAAATGTAGTAAACTCCAAAACAGGGCTGTTAACTTGTTCAGCATGAGAGGCTGTTACATCACACCCTGTGCTGGCAAGCAGCCTGGGAACCAGGATGTGTGCAGCAGGTCCTTTGGTTTGGCTCTCTCCAAAAAGCCAACTATCAGAGCTCCGTAATCTGCTGGGTGAGTAAAAAGATTGAAATCTGATGAAGAGAACAGAAAAATGTTCTTTGATTCCGAGGTTGTCTTGAAAGAAAAAAAAAAAAAGTACAGGCTGGGAATAAAGGAATGCAGTTTTCCAATGTACCAGAACTCCTTATTTCAGCATTCGTGTGGTTTAAGGCAGTGTATGAGAGTGCCAAGACATTACTGTGATTCAGCTGTGATTCACACCACAGTAAACTGATCACCAGAATTGGAGCCCAAAAGGCTCTCATTTACCAGCGACAAAGCTCTGGCACTGCTGGTGTGTCCAGGCTCCTTTTAAGTGCCTTAATACTTAACGCTCCTGGGAGGTGATTGTGTTCTCTAATAGATCCCAGGGACTGTAACAAGCTATCCTTGTTTAATCCTTTCTCCCTATGGGAGCTGTTGTTATCCATGTGAAAATGTGTTTAAATTTAAAATATTTCTCCAGTAGTGGGCACATTACTAATTAGTTGCAAACCTAGTAAAGGAATCACTTTGTGATGAACTCTACAACAATTACAAAAATACTGCTGGGAAAATGTGTGGAGCCCACCTGATTTGATTTCAGTCTCCTTTGGCAGAGCATCATGGTGGCTCCACTGAATCGAATATAAGTTCATAGGAGAATTATTTAATATGGTTGGAAAGTCCGTAGTGAGATTTAGTGTGACATAAAGAATAAATGAACCAGCTCATTTGAACCTGAACTTTACAAAAATAGAAAGCTTCAGCTACATCACACTACTTTTTAATTACAGCTCCCATTTTATTAATGTTCTGTTCCCCACTTCACTTTCTCCCTAGTAGTCGTATCTTTTGTATCCCATTCGGTGTTTCTCTCCCATTTTAGTATTTAGAATATGCAAAAAGCATCTTGCTATCCCTTTGATACTGATTAATTTCTGGGGGGGTTTTTTTAAAGCTACTTACTTGCTTTAAAAGAAAAAATGTTCAACTACAACCTCCTGAAGCAGTGGTGTCCCCATATATTGGTATTCTGGTTGCAGTGTCCAGATTCGTGCAATCAGTCTTACAATGCAGAGAAGTTTTATTGCATATAGATGATTTTTTCTGCCCTAAGGAAATGTGTGTCTGCGTCAGCTTGTGGCTTCTTCTGCAGCTACAGAAATAATTTAATCAACTATCTATGGGTTCACTCAGTGGAGAATTTATTTTAATGGCGTGAAGTCCTACAATTCCTGTTCCTCCTAGTCCTAGATCAAAAGGAGGAAGGCAAGGTGGAAGGGATGAATAGCCAGAATGCTGAGTCCAATCAATTCCCAGCTGCTTTGGCAGCTCTCATAAGTCTATAAGTAGCTAAGACAATTAAAACTAGAGCATCTCTGGGGCTTTTTTAAGATACTCATTGGTACCAAAAAATCGTGACCCCAGCACCTTGCAGACAGAGTTAGTAGCTTAAACCTAAATTACTTTTATCACCCTAAATCCTGCACTATGCATGGTATAAAAAGGCTAAACCTAAGGATCTGGCCTCGTGTGTCTATATAAATAGATATCTTTTGGTTAAGTACCATGATGTAAGAGGGTGCTGGAGGGACAGCCTCGTTTTACCCATCGAACTGATTCCTCGTGGCGCGGTTTATTTCGGAATTTTAGACTTGGTAATTTAATAAGCATCCTGTTATTCTGCTTAGGTCATCAGAACTTCTGGTAAGAGTAACCTCCATCAGTGATTAGAAGCTGGATGCCTCCTCTGTGATTTAATATAAAGCTGCAGTTTCAGGCAGGGTCACTGGCAGTTTTTTTACCAGCTGTATCTGGGCAGTTTTGGAACACTGAAATTATTCACCATCAGGGTTGTTAATTCACAAAGCAGTAGGGATTATAGACCAAAGTTTTTCCATGAGAGTGGAGGAGAGATACGCAGCTTTGAACCTCTTTGGTTGCACCTTTCCTGCTTCTGGATCAGACTAGAGGGAAAGTGACCTAAGAATAAGGAAAAAATGCTCATGAAAGGGAACTCTTAGAATTCCTAGCCATCTTCATCTCTCTTAACCCAGTTTTGTCTGTATTTTATTTTTAGATACACTGTCTTTAATGGCCAACAGATCTTTAAAGAATGTAAAAGGCTGGTTGATACCAGAAGGAAATTTTCTGTGTTAAGCAGTCATATTCCTTTCTCACTTCCTCACAACATTCCCCAGTCCCTTCCTCTGACTGGATGAAATAAACTGGTGAAGTTAGGAGAAATAAAGGGGACATCCCCAAAAGGGCTCACTCCTGTTTGGCTTCTTTCTCCCAGCTTTCACATTTTATAGCGTCACTACCTGCTTGTGCAAGAGGAGAGCAATACAGCTCTTTAAAAATGCAGCTGGTTTGTTTTTTGGTTTTTGTTTTTTTTTTTTTTTTTCTTTTAAGATTACAATCAAGCAGGTTTGGCCATTTGAAAGTCAGCTGCATGGGCTGCTGACTCAGAGGAGGACTAGATACCATCTTGGCAGCAGCTTGGAAAAATGTTTCCATTGTGCTGGTGAAATGAATGCAAAATATTTATTCTTTGAGCTTGTTCACAACAGCAGCTCAGTTCTCAGCTGGAACTGAGGGTGGGGCCATGTGGAAGACATTTGTAGGAAGACAACAATGGTTTGTACAGGGCCCAAGGTGCGCATAATCTTATTTTATGATTAACAAAGGAGAAGTCTCTGACCATATGGGGCTTATAAGATGAAGCGTAAACCAGTGAAGTAATCAACAGAAAATAAAAGAGAAGAAGTAATGGAGGCAGAAGGTCAGCGAAACAAAGAGAGGGAGCAGAATTCAAGAGGAGAGGGATTTCTTTAGTCTTTTTGCATGTTTGGGGTTACAGTAAACTGCCAGTGCTTAGGTTAGTACCTTAGACTTTTGAAATTTTGATCTATCATACTTTTTCACTTACAACTGCACAAGCCAGGGCATCTGTGGTATGTAGAGAATCCTCTTCCTTGTACCTCTGAACAGAAAGTTACTAATTGCTATTTTGTGGTATATGAGCACATATGATTCAAGCAGAAAAATAAACATGCTTTTTGCCCTGGGGACCTTGTTGTCCAAGAGCCTGATCTAGCAAAACAGGCCAGGCAAATTCTAAAACCGTAAGAAAGCATTGGCTGAAGCAGGGTTGTTCCGAAACACGACTTCCAGTGCATGCTTGCAGAAGAGATTTTACGTGTAGCCATAACAGAGTCAGCAATGACAGAAGGCACCGAGGAAAGGTAACCTGAAGGTTACAGCACTGGGTTTGGTTGGGGTTGCTATGTATTTATGGTGCTGAATCTCAGGTGCTGTTTTGTTCTGGCTGATGTCAATGTGGTGATGGCCTTGATCCAGGAAAACACTTAAATGTGTGGTTGGATTTAAGCACAGTGGTAGCTCTGTTGGAGTCAACAGTACTGGAGCACTTAAAGCTATGTGTGTGTCAAGTCACTTTGCTGGATCAGGGTCTTTGTGCAATTTTTATGGTCTATTAAAACATTTTAAAATGACAACACCAGGTACTGAAGATGAGAAAGGAAGCTGAAGGACAGAGGATGAAAAAAAGAGTTGAGGAAAATATAAAATATTAGAGGTTCAGAAAAGACTAA
>VZTA01015419.1:163139-174840 GCA_013398855.1 Mohoua ochrocephala | reverse complement strand
GGGGGGGGGGGGGGAGGGGAGAGGAGAGGAGAGGAGAGGAGAGGGCTCTTGGTGACAATGGACAATAGCTGCTGAGTGGCAGGGAGCGCAGCAGCTGGAAGATTGCTATCTGCCTGCTGTTGTGTGTCTGGCAATTCTTTGGGTGTCGGGATTGTATTTACTTGGAAACATTCATGGTGTGTCCTACCTCAGGACCGAGCTCCTTGTGTAAATGGGAGCAGCTACTGATGGAGACACGGCTTATGGGAGAAGACACCTGACCCCTTTCCTACCCCTTTCCCTTGAGCCTGCCAGAAAGAACCGCACAAAAGTACATCCCAACAGACATCCTGCACACAGGAACAGGACGCTGCCAAAGCTGATCTCTTAGGAAGCACTGTGAGGAATATAGAATCACAGGATCATTCAGGCTGGAAAAGACCTCTAAGATTATTGAGTCCAACCTTTGACTGATCGCTGAGTGCCACATCCAGTCACTTCTTGAACACCTCCAGGGATGGTGACTCCGCCACCTCCTCGGGCCTCCATTCCAATGTTTAACAACCCTTTCCATGAAGAAATTCCTCCTGATGTCCAAACTGAACCTCTCCTCATGCACCTTGAGGCTATGGCCTTTTGTCCTGTCACTGATAGCCTGGGAGCAGAGCCCAACCCCACCTGGCTGCACCCTCCTGTCAGGGAGCTGTAGAGTGATAAGGTCTCCCCTGGAGCCTCCTTGTCTCCAGGCAAAACACCCCCATCTCCCTCAGCTGCTGCCAATAGAACTCACTCTGTAAACCTTTCTCCAGCTCCGTTGCCCTTCTCTGGACACGCTCCAGCCCCTCAATGTCTTTCTTGTTGTGAGGGGCTCAGAACTGGACACAGCACTTGAGGTGTGACCTCACCTGTGCTGACCGCAGAGGGACAATCATTTCCCCGGTCCTGCTGGCCACACGATTCTTGATACAAAAGAGTTGCCACAGAAAGTGCACAACTGTCTTTCCTGGAGCATGCCATGAGGGCATGGCTATGGTACAATGTGAACGGGTCACTAAGTAGTTTCTTCCATCATCAAAGATTTTATAGGTACAGAGGTTACACTCTGAAGACATGGATGTTTTCTTCAACCTTCTTTTTCTCATGGCCTCGAGCATTTGGCTGTTGCTGTGTCAGGGAAAAAAATCTTGGAATTCACTGAGTGTTTCAGTTGCAGAGTCATTAAGGAAAGCAAGAGTTTGAAGAGGAGAAAAATAGTGCCAATAGCTGATTGGGGAGACCTGGCTGCAACCATCAGAGATCACTTGTGCAGCCCTAAGTCACCTGGTCTCTCAGTGCATCAGCTTCCCATTTATAAAAAATGGGGCTGCGCTGCTCTAAGTCAGAAATGTTAGAGTGATAAATACATTACAAAATTATACTTAACTCAGATATTTTTTGAACAGGAGCTGCAAGTGGCTTAAGATAAGCTAACCATAGATAGTATCTGTTGTGTTTAAAGTTTGTAGCAACAGGCTTTTACACTGCAGGCTGTACTGTGGCCAGGAAGCCCTCATGTTTTCAGAGCACATCAAGATTTACACAAAAGATCACTGTGAAGTCGGCTGCTCTTCTGAGTCCCAGGGAGGCACGTCAAGAAATAATTTCAGCTCTTCGCAGACATTTAACTACAGACTCAATCTGCATCTAAGGTTACGTGCTGTGAACCCAGCATTTGCCATATCCACACTGAAAGCATCCACTGCCCATGAATAAACTTTAGTGTCTGCATCTCTACCAGCTCTGCAGGAACATGAGCGTGGTGGCTGGATTGCTTGGAGGTGTGTCCCTGGTCCTTAGTGTGGAACTAATTTCAATTTTTTCAGTTCTACTTCCTGGAATACGGGGAAAAGCCTTACCACTATTTGCATGTCCCTTTACGATCTTGTTTGTAGTCATGAAACATTGAGCTCGGGTGCTTGACACGCTTCTTGCTCAGCACAGCCCTTGTTTCAGCCCTTCCAGACGGTGTGAAACCACAGAACCAGCACTGAGCACAGTCTGGTTTCACTGGCAGCGTACCTGGAATGATGGAAGGATGCAGTTAAGAGGCTGTGAAAAGGGAAAGCACGCGTGGCAGAAGGAGGATATCCATTGCATGTTGCTGTCATTGCAGATTTCTTTTGTTCATAACAATAAAAAGAAGAAGCAGCACACAAAAATGAGGCCTGGAGCGATCAGCAGTAGATCTGGAATGAATTCAGGAAGAAGGTTAGGTTCCTGAAGCTATGCACATTCAGTGCCATCTGAAAAACAGCTTTTAGTGAAAAATTAATTTACTTGGAGATTACAGGTCAACCATAGTCTGTATATTGAAGGAAGTTTATTAGTGTATTGGTTTGTTTGTGCTCAATAGCAGCTACTGTGAGATAGCAGGCCTCACAAGCTGTAGTGGGGCCCCTGATAGCGTTCATGCCTCAGCTGTGGGGTGGGCTTGAAATCCGATGCAAACACATAAGCCCTGAGTGCTACAAGGAAGTCCTCCTTGCTGTTCAAAGTCCTCCTAGAACTGCACTGAAAAAAGACCTCATTATCTTTGCCTGCCTCTTTGAGAGAGCTTCCAAAAGCTCCTTCTGGAGCCCTCCTGGGACCCTCAGGTGCAATGAGCCCTGCAGAAGGTGGCCACCTGTAGCAGCTGCTCCTTTTCTGTTTAGCTGCAGCTACCTGCACCTTGAGGCACAGCAGCTCGTGCCACAGAGGGAGTTATTTGTTCTGTCCAGGTCCATGCAAATTTCTTGAAGTTTTATTGAGGTCGTGGGTGACTCAGCTCTGAGCTGAAGGTTGTCTGTGTTTCTCAGAAAGCCACCTTTGTAACTCTGCCTTACATCTGATATCCAGGTTCAATAGATCTGATTCCAGCCTTTCAGAACTGCTGATGGTCATGAAAATGACAGGCTGGGAGAGCTGGGGCTGCGTGGAATGGAGAGGAGAGAGCTTCAGGGAGACCTTAGAGCACCATCCAGTGCCTTAAGAGGCTACAAGAGAGCTGGAGAGAGACTCTTCACAAGGGCATGTAGTGATTGGATAGGGGAAAATGGTCTTAAACTGAAGGAGGGAAGGTTTAGAATTCTAAATATTAGAGGAAATATTTAGAATAATTTCTTCCTTTAAGAAGAAATTATTTACTGTAAGGCTGTTGAGGCACTGGACTTGAGGTTGTGGCTGCCCCATCTCTGAAAGTGTTCAAGGCCAGGTTGGATGGGGCGCTGAGCCAACCTGGTCTAGTGGAAGGTGTCCCTGACCAGGGCAGGGGGTTGGAACAAAATGATCTTTAAGGTCCCTTCCAACCCAAACCATTCTGTGATTCTAAAATTACATTTTGATGATAGACTACAAGTAGGTTACTAGAATTTTGCGTAGTTTACTCAAGCCTCAAGTGTGGTATCAATTAACTTCAGGCTTTTATAGGGGGAAAGTGTTTCATTTTAAGTTTAAAAAATATCACTGGAAGCTGGTGTAATAAGTGTTCACACAGTGAAGTCACTGCTCGTGACTGAGCTTTGAAATATAACACTAAGATGAAGAAAGCAAAATGGTAGATAGTAAATGTGTTTATTTAAATCAGATTTGGCTCTGAGTATTTTTTTTTTTTTCATTTGTTATTCTCAGTGGCCTCGGTTCTGCAGATTACTCATCAGTACTCTGGCCTCAATCCAGCTAAAGTACTTAAGTAAGTGCATAACTTTAACTAACACGAATAATCCTGTACTCAATGCCAGCAAATGAAGACACACATCAATGTGGGCTCACTGTCTTCTTTTCCATTCACTTTTAAACTAGTGGATGCTTACCAGGTTTCTACCATTAGCAGTATCTTAATCTGTTCTGTTTGTTTCGATGTACATTTCTCACAAGAAAATATCTACTGTAATCATGCTTAGTACCTGATTGCTGCAGCTCTCTCCAGCAATAATTCCCCCTTGCTCTTAACTGAGCCCCTGAGTGTGATGAGAGGTTGGTCCTATTTCAAAGAGAGTAAGGAGCACTCAAGCATATGTGTAAAAACAGCTGAAGTATATCTTTTTGAGCATATACAGTGACAAATATTTAAGACAAGAACACTTAAAAACTCTGGAAGAGATTAAAACTAAGTGGCATCCCTGTGTTTGCAGTCCGGTAGAGCACTTGTAACATCTGTATTCATAACAAACTCAGGTTGGTTCCTCACAAGTGCTCGACTTCCTTTGAAAGTTGTGTTCAAAAGGACAGGATTTAAATTGTTGGGCTGTTTGATTAATAATGTGTCACACTGATAATTTTGATTTGGACTCCACCTATACTCAACATGAGTAATCTGAGGAAAGAATGTTGGCCACAAGGGCTTGTCTAGAGAATGCCTCTGATATTCTTGACTCAAAACTCCGCCTTATCTGAGTAGCAGAGTGATACAGGATCAGACACACAGCTACAGATTAGAGGTTATGCAAACAAATCCTGCCTCTTCTCCACTCCTGCCTTGACTTCTCTCTAAGAATTTCACTTGGGATCTAGTCTATTCCTTCATATTTTACTTTCTTTGAAGTTTATTTTTCAGGAATTCTTAATTCTTCTCTCACTGGGACCATTTTTATTTTTTTTTGCCTTAAACTGGAGGACAGTGTTTGTGTGTAAAATAGGTTCTTTGTTTCTGGTGTTAGATCAAAGGAAGTTTTGTAAATCTTTTCTGTTCTCAATTAAGTCAGGAACAAAATTCACTGGGATTAAAATGCAAGTTCATTTCCATACAGAAATATTTAGGAAGGACTCACCACTAAAAATGTGAGATCTCTCTGCATGTTCACTTCACGTATCTCCAGGGTAAGGAGATTTCAACACTCAGTATCGAAGTGAGGATTTAGTAGAGAAGAAAATTGTCCATTTCATCATCTTTCCTAGTGCAGAATGCACTCCACTTTTCCTTTTTTTTTATTATTATTAATGATTTGGCTAAAATTTATTGTTGTTACATTTATGTTATCCATTTGACCTACTAAAGATCCCCAACTGCTTATCACTAATAATTAACTCTGTAAAGTAATTAATATCATAGCTCCTGTTTTGTGGGAGGATACCTGTAGCAGGAGGCTAGTTATAAAATGTAAAAGCAATATATAGTTCTTCTGTATTCCATGCCAAAGGACTCCTGCTTTGGGTCACTGGGTGAGTCATATTCTGATGATATCGGGATGAAGTAAAAAAATCCTTTCAGGGTAGAGTTCTTATCCAATGGCAAACTCTGCCAAGCTGTTTTGAAATGAAATCATTAGAGCTTCTTCAGCCTCACTGTAAATACTGGAAATACATTTAGAATAGATGCTCTTGCTCCCTCACTTTGATATCTGCTGCAGGACAGGTGTGTCCCTAATTCATCGAGGGCCTCTCAGGTGAGGGACAGAGCACCCAGCTGAATCCAGTGAGGATCCAGTGGGGAACACTGTCAGTGCCAGCCTTTTTTATGGGGCTTGGTTACCCTGTTCTAAGCAAATTGTAAAATCTGAGTTGTCACCACCTTCATTTACACACGCTATGCACTGACGTGAGTATAGCACTTAATATTTCAAAAGCCTTTTAAGACTAAAGCAATTTTTATTGCATTCCTTCTGGATATAGGAAATAGAAACTCTAATCCGGTATTTTGTATGAGGCATCCCCTTCCTTACTGGTTTGTTTGGTGCTGGAGCAGAGTTTCTCTAGAATAAATGGTAGAAGCTACAGTTCCTGCTCAGCTGCTCTGTTCGCCCCGAGCTTTCCGAGGTGAGGAGGACTCCGTGTCAGACCAGGCCCAGAGCTCTGCGCTGGGACCGTGTCCTCAAACACCCGACAGACTCAGGGACTGCCACCCCAGTCAGCCTTTGCACCACAGAGGTGGCATTTTCAAATACAGAAGGGATCCAAGCTGGGATCCTGACCTCAGCCTGCCTGATTCGAGTGTTCTCAGCTGTCATAAACCCGCCGGTATCAGTTACCACACTACAGCAAAAAACAAGTGGGAGTTTAATTTACAGTTTAACCAGCAGATGAAACCTTTTTCTCCCCGATAACTTGTCCTTTTCCACTTGACAAACCAGGCTAAATTAAACCAAAAATAAGCAGGAAGTGTTCTAAATTAGTTTTGCACAGATTGCAAGAGAATAAACATATTTGTGACATACATTTGGGAAAATTGTAAGTTGTTCTTTGACAGCTCATCAGGAGAAGAGTTGTTAACCACTTCAGTTGTGTAGAATTGTAATTGTAGTACGGAGCAGTAGCAAATGGTGGGAAAATTACCATTCGTAGTTTACTCTTGCATTCAAAATGGCTTTGCCTTGATTTGCATTTAGATGGGAATTCCTTCTGTTGCTCTTCAATCCATTAGGTTTTATAAGGTAAGAAGCTTTTTTTTTTTTCTGAAGTGCTGGGAAGGGCATTCTGTTTTACTGCTGAGCTGTGCAAGTGGCACCCCAGCATATCCATATTCAGCCATCAGGAGAGAGAAAGGCAGCCTTGAATTCACCTGGAAGTGCCTATTTCTAAATAAAGCACAGGTAACATTTTTGTTGCAATGCCTGAGTAAGTCTGTTCCACACAGGCTTTGCAGCAGCATTTCTTTTTTCAGGTTGTTCTTTCTATTCCTACCCAGTCACCAAAGATCAATATGTAATCTTTATTATTACTCAGACAATATTTGCTTTAGAATTTTTCTCTTTCAGGATTAAGGCTACTTGTTTGAAGGGAGGGAGAAAAAGAAAATTTACATTTGTATTAGATGGTTCGTAAACTGGCTTTTGTACATAACATACATATAAAGAATTCTCATTGAATTATCATACTGAGACAATAAATATTTTTCTAAAGATTGGACAAAAATAGAAACGAAAAAAAAAAACAAGTCTGGAAGGGGCATTAAAAATTCCTTTCCCCCCATCAACAAAATCAACTATATGGAAATAATAATGAAAAAATGGGGTTTTTTAACCTATTGCTAAAAACCTCCTGTGATGGAGATTTTGGAGGTTTTTTTCAGCAAAACGTGCTGGTGCTTCACTTTTGTTACACTCAGAAAGTTCTCCCAAAGTCCAACCTAAGAATTCTTTGCTAAAGGCTAAGTAGATAACTTCTCATCCCATAACCAGTGGACCCAGAAGATAATTAATCACTTTTCTTCTTGCAAAAAAAAATTATGTTTGGAGACCGTTGAGGTATTTTCCTTTGGTCTTTTTTTTTTTTATTTTCTTTTTCTTTTTGCCTTTGTAGATGAAGAAACTGGGAAGTTTTCAAGTTCTTCTTTACAGGTGATGTTTTCTGAATGCCTAGGTCATTGCTGTTCCTTTTTTTTTAGACTCTCTTAGTTCATTCTTGAGTTTAATCCCTAAAACTGAATGCAGTATCCCAGCTGGCATCTAACCAGGGAATGTGTAGAACAGATGCTCCATGTCTTACCTTTAACACATTTGTAAATAGTGTGATTTTTTTTTTAAATTTCCAAGAAACTGACATTGTAGTCTCACATTCAGTTTCACTCCCAGGTCTTTGCCTTGCATGACTTCTGAAAGTCAATCCTTTCCCATTTTATTTTTGCTTTTGATTATTGTATAACACACACAACTTACCCATATCAAAGTGCATCCTGTTTCTCAAAGCACTGCAGCAATTTTCAAGATTATGTGAAGTTCTAGGGCTGTCCCTAAAAGAGCAGCTTCTTTTACCACTGAGTCACTTTGAGTCATTTGAAAACGTGGTCAGATTATTCGTTATTTCTCCATCGAGCCATCAGTGGAAACACTGAATGATGTTAGACAGAACACAGACCTCCGTGGAACCTTCTCTTAAACCCTTCCAGTTCGATAAAGCAATCTTAGTACCTTCCTTGAGAATATTGCTGTGACCTTTAGCAGTTGTTTCACCCAGACAATCTGGTTTGCTCGTGTGCATGTCAGGCAAGAGAGTGTCAAAAGTCCAGTGAACTCACACTGCATCTGCTCCCCTCAGCACTTCCAGCCTCTCACCAGAGATTCTGAGAATGCCTTGGCTTTGGGTGCACACCTTGGCTGCTACTGATGATGCTTCTTTCCTCTATCTGCTTAAAAAGGGGGTAGTTGTTCTCTGGCACATCTTGGAATCAAAGTTGCACCAAAGAGTGTAAGGCAAGATGGCAGGAAACTATAAAAAATGATCTTCTGCTGATGTTAATTCTGGTTCACATCCCTGAACCGTCCCTATGACTTAAATACTTAGCATGTTCTTATGGAAAGAATGGGATTCCTTCAGTGGGACACAGGGCTGAAAGGACTCCTAGATTATCAGAAAAAAGAAACACAGATTATCAGATAAGCTTTAATGTATTCATTATAAGTGCAGGACTGATAATATTTACAGGACTGATTTTACTTCCACAGAGTATTAGTCACTCCTCACTCCCCTTACCCTAGGAAGCTAAAGAAAACAGCCAGAGACAAAGTAAGCAGTTACCTATTAAAATTTACATTCCAGGCTTCCCAGAAATCCTAAAATCTCCTTTGTTTACATCTGCCTTTTATGACTTTTGCTGTTGTATCAACCATGAATTGTTTTACTTGGTCTCTACAAAGATTGATGCCAGTGCTGTATTAAGGTTGTGTTGTACGTCCATGGCTTTTTTTGGCATAAATAACATTCCTGTAGAAACGTGGCAAAGTAAAAATGTATTCAGGCAGTTTTGGGTTTGCACATATTTCTCTTCTAAACTCTTCTCCTTAGCATTTATGTTGCCTGGCAGTATTTAGGATACAAGTGTGTACTGTCCTGTCACAGTGGGTATCTCAAACAGTTAAAATGGGTTACCTGACACACTTTGATAGCAAACTTTTGAAGCATAATTTGGATAAATCCCTTGGTTATAGTTGAGGGAAACCTTCTGTGGCAGTAGAACAAATAGTCACAAAAAACCCAGGAAGGAAATGCTACAATATATAATATCACCCTGCTGGAAATTACAGGTCCTTTTAAGGAAGCATTTTCTCTTTATCTTTATCTGGTAATCCTTGTGTGAAATGACAGGAGGAGTTTGCAGAGAGACAATAGTGTTAAAAATATCTTCTAATTTGTCTAATCCTGTCCACAATGAACAGGACAGTGTTTTGACCATGATTTAGGCTGACTTAAGAGTGGGTTGTTCCCAGAAGGTGTGGTCCCACTGTCACTCCTGCCCTGGACAATTCGTGTGCCAGTGCTGATACAACTAAACAGTGAGTTGGATCAGGAGCTGATCTGGATAAAACCCAATCTTTTCTTTTAGTCCCTTTGGTTTTCAGCTGCATCAGTTTCCTGTTCTGACTCACTGTGTTGCCTACAAGCCAAAAGGAGCCAGAATGCAAAGCGAGGAGCAAAAGGAACGCCATGATCAGCAGCTTGTTCCAAAATTGGTTTAAACAAATCGTGAGACTTGCAGGCACATTGAAGGATGGGGTTTCAGCCTTTAGTTCTCCATTTCCTTTGGGTTTCTTTTTTGAGCAGTGTGGATGGTACAACATGTTTCCATTACAAATCTCTGTTGCATATTAAATTACTGCTTTTTTATTATCCTGAGTTTCTCATAGTACTCTTGGTCTGGATGTAGATTCTGCCACTGCAAAACCCTGATCTTGCAGTGAGCTCTGAGGTTCACAGCACAGCGTAGCATGAAATAGGCTTAACTGACTTACAAACATATCGTGTTCTGTAGCAGGTGAAATTCAATGCACACCCTTCAAGTCTCAGTGTCACTTCCAGCTACAACCTCGGAGTTGTATTTCCTCATGGCTGGTGCTTACTAGATAATTATGGGGAGTAAATAAAAAAAAAATAAATAAACAAAATCATGGCAGTTATTTCCAATCAGATATGTCATCTTCTTCTACTCTTCCTTTGGTTAGGAAGAGATGTTAAAAACTCTTATCACTATCAAGGTACACGATAAGGAAGATAAATAATTTAGAGCTTTAAAAGCTAGTTCCCAGAGATAATTAAAAGCTTCCAAAGCGTTTTGAT
The DNA here is from genome assembly GCA_013398855.1 of Mohoua ochrocephala. NCBI lineage: Eukaryota > Metazoa > Chordata > Aves > Passeriformes > Acanthizidae > Mohoua > Mohoua ochrocephala. The sequence continues at coordinate 164,859 of VZTA01015419.1, read as the reverse complement.
TAGTAGGCTGAAAATATTGTAAATTAATATGAACTGCTTTGGTATCTTGTGTGACTGGTCAGTTAGAACATTTACTGAAATCCTAGAAGCATCTTAAAAATACACCTATGAATGAAATACTTTAGAATTTTCTTTTCAAAGGATCTTTACAGTAAAGAAGAACTGGCTATTGTTAACTTCCTCATATATCCTTAAAAGTGTCCTTAGAAAGAGGCAGCTTGGGAAAAGAAAAAAGCTGTCACCAGCAGTTAGTTTCCTTGCTTGAAGCTTCACTGGACTTGAGAAATTACAAGATAGCTTTCTGTTTTCCCATAAATTTTGGCTCTCTCCCCATCATCATCGTTTTATTCTCATTATCTTTCATATTTCCCTACGTTTTATGCACATTACTGTGCTATCCGAGGTCTAATCAACCTTCCCTTCTTGAAGGGCTTGTTGAACTTTTGAAGCCTGAGCTTCCCCTTGGGACCAGTAGGTTTGAAATGTCCCCTGATGACTCCTGTGACTCCTTTGGAGCACCATCCATGTGTGCCTGCCCACAAGATCTGCAGCCATTGCCAAAGAAATAATCTGTTTATCCCCTTCTGCAGCATCCGTGCCTGAACTGGTCCTGCTGAGCTTCCTAAGCAGCCAGTGGGGACCTGCTCATTACAGTTAAGGAAGCCCAGCTAAAGCTTACCACACCTCACTGTCAAAATAAATGTAAATGACGAATCTATTTCGAATATTTCCTTATTTCCCTCGTTCCTGCCGTAGCCTGGCTTAGGGGCTCTGGTGCAGATTTGGGCGCAGTAAAATCCTATCCCTCGTAAACTGAAGCCTCCTGTGGTGTGAACCTCGTCCTTCAGTCCCTGCTGCCAGGGCGGCTTTGGGAGGGCAGAGCCGCGCCGCGCACCCGGGAGACGCCGACATTCGGGCCGGTCTTGAATTGTAACTTAATCTGGAATTGTTTTAAATGGAAAAGAGCGCGCCCGTGCCCAGAGCGGGTACCCCGGGATAGAGCGGGTACGCTGGGATAGAGGGCACCTCGGGACAGAGCGGGTATCCCGAGATTGGGAACACCCCGGGACAGAGGGTACCCCGGGATGGCGGATATCCCGGAATAGAGGGCACCCCGGGATAGAGGGGTATCCCGAGACAGAGGGCATCCCGAGATAGAACGGGTGTCCCGACAAAGAGGACACCCCGGCATAGAGGGGGTATCCCGAGATAGAGCGGGCACCCCGGGATGGCGGTACCCCGGGACAGACCGGGTATCCCGGGATAAAGGGCACCCCAGGACCGGGATAGCGGCTCGGCGCACTGCGGGAGCTCCCGTCACACCCAGGGGAACCCCCCTCAACCCCCCTGCACCCCCCGGGGGGCAGTGGAACCGTCCGCTTCCCCGCCGCTGCCTCGCAGGTGAACGCGCGGGAGCGTACCAACACCCGCTGGCGGGGGGAGAGAAGGGTTTCCCCCGGTTCACCTTCTGTCGCACCGCTCTAGTCCCGAGCAGCCCGAGGAACAACCGAGACTGCGGAACGAGCTGCGAGAGGCGGCTGCTCCGGTAGAGCTCTCAGGGCACTAAACCTCTCTCTCCTGCTCCTCCCTTTTCCGCGCGGAAGTGGTAGCTCCCTCCCCCTCCCGCCGCTGACCAACGGGCTCGACTGCAGCAAAACGGAACGTACCAACCGCTCTGCCGGGGGGAGGGGGGAGCGGCGAGGCGTGGCGGGGAGGGCCG
>VZTA01015419.1:109078-162581 GCA_013398855.1 Mohoua ochrocephala | reverse complement strand
GGTCGCAGCCTCGCCGGCCGCGGGGCCAGCCCGATCCCGCTGCGGTGCTTTTGTCCCGGTGCCGTTCCCGCTGCGGCGCTTTTGTGCCGGTGCCGCCGCCGGGCCGTGCCCGATGCGCGGCTGCCGCCGGCCGGGTCCCGCTCCGGGGGAACGCAGCCTTCATGGCACCCCCACCTCCTCCTCCTTCTCCTCCTCCTCCTCCTCCCCGTAAAACACCCGTTCTCCTCGAATACGTCTGCGATACCAAATATAGACTTTGAGAGCAGCGATGGAAAGCTCTTTCAAGTAAAGCTTCCACTCCTTATGGCAGCACATACATCTGTTCAAAGCGGCAGCTGTACACTGAATTTTCCTTATGTGGCTGCGCTCTGTGGTGGTTCTTTGCCGTGCTCTGAAGAGCTGCAGTTCTGACAGAGTGTGCTGTGCTTCACAGGGCAACTCCTGGCAAGTTTTTCCCTCTTGCAGGCACTAAACCGTGCTGTGGGAAAGCATGGATGTTTTTTTTTTCCTCCAACTTGCACCAAGCAGCCACTTTACCTCTGAACGATCCGTGCTGAATATCTCGAGCTTTCATTTTCAGAAAGGATTAGCTTAGTGGATGCAAATGTGGACGCATGGCTTCATCTCTATGCTCAGCATTGTGAAGTGGCTAAGACTTTATGGGATGTGTTTTTCTGTAGTTGGTAACTCCTATTGTAAAATGTAGGACAAATATTTAAGGAAAACTTTGAAAATAGCAGGCTGAGTCATTCTGTTAGAAGATATATCTAAGCTGGTATGCTAATAAGGCGGCTTCTTGGTTACTAGCATGCTGCCTGCAGTTCTGGGACTGGTCTGGAAAAGTAACACCTTTTATTTTAATCTTTCTGTGTGTGAGAAAAGGAAGCTCTTAACAATTGGATTCTTTGAGCTGCCTTTTTTTTTTTTTTTTTTGAGTCCAGACAGCGTTTGAATTGCAATGAAATGCTTGTGCCTTTGTGCTTCTTGAACATGCTTAAGTATGAGTATTTGGTGCAGGGGATCTGTTGCTAACTTGTAGGGGTTTTTTTTCCTCACACTGTTTAACTATTTTTAGTTAGGCATTCGTGTTATGCTTATGGAGAGGTAGAAAGTTACCGATTTACCTATTTATTTTGACATAAAGCTTGCTACTGTGAGATACAAGTTCCTAAAACCTGCTGAATCATTAATAGTTAAGCCATTTTAAAATCTGTTTTAAAGATCTTAGAAATTTAGGTATCTGGAAGGGATCTCTAGGTTTAAAAAAAAATCTGAAACAGCAAACCTTCAGTTTTGAAACACCTTTGCGCTTTTAAAAGTGTAACGTAGGGTTATGTGGAGACACTTGGTGAGGGTGAAGATCTGTGTGTCTTCTAAAACCTTGCAATAAAATAATCCGAATTCTTTAGAAAGTTTAGTAGTTTTAGATTTTTTTTTTCTGATTTTCAAGCTTCTGTTTTGCTTTGTCTCCTAATTCATTTAGCTCTAAGGTTCAGGCTTTGTGGATGCTCACGCTGGGTGGGTGAGAGCAGTTCAGGGGCCTGTCAAAAGATCATGTCTAATAGCAAACCTCTGGCCAGTTTAAAACAGGGTGTGGGTTTTGAAAGGAAACAGTCACCTTCTTAGCTTTTCAGACTAAATGAGAACCTGGCTTTAGGCCTAATTTTAAAGCCAAGTGTAAAGCATGTAGAGTGCTGTATTCAGAACCTAGGGTGTGAGTAAAAGTGAGAGTGTGAATGTCAGAGCAAAACCTGCTGCCCAGGGTGCTTCTGTGTGAGAGGGCCCAGAGAAAGAGACTCACAGAAAATTGAGATGCAGCTGGAAATGCGGCAGCTTAGTTGCGGTACCTGTTTTATGACCTAAATTTTTGCGCTGGTTGCTGTCGTTGTATTTCTGCTCATATTGGGGGTGGGAGAGTAAAATGACATCTGAGATGTTCACTTCATTGTAGGCTGGCAAGTGGTAAGTGCTCAGAAGTTGAGAAACACTTTAGAAATCTTGATAAGGTTTCATTAAGTGGCTGTAGCCAAACTGTAACTGATGATCTTTTGTCAAACTTAAAAGTTTCTCTTCTGACACTTAAAATTGTGAGTTGAATGAGAAATTTGAGACTTGTTTTGGAACTGCTTTCCTGACTGCCTCTGCTTTGGAGTACTTGCTCACGTGAGCTTTCCAGTTCTGTGTCCATCAACAGTTGCTAACTATCTCGTGTATCAAATTATGCTGCAGTTTTGTTGAAACAGGGAGCTTAATAAAAAGAGTTGAAAAATGAGGCTCAATGTGTGCGCTGAATGCCATCCAGTATGTGAAATGGATTTGTTTGTCCCTCTCCTCAAAGGTTATACAAATGAGAATGTGAAAGCACAGAAGGCATTCATTTAATTTGGATTCTAATTAAGAGAGTGAAATTGAAAAAAACGGTGCTGGAAAGATTTATGATCTATGTAGTACTGTAGTGAAATATGCAGAGTCTGGCCTGATGATGTGACTTCTAAGTAAAACAGTGCTGCCAACTAAAGAGCTATTTTAATTTTGGTTATATAAAAAGAATGTATATAAACTATTTTGCACCTAATTAGCATGGACAGTGTTAGACAGGATGTTATTGTTGCAGAGAGAAGTGCCGTGTTTTGCTTAAAACATCTTCATCTATCTGGCTGAACTCTCTAAGGTCAGCATAACTTCTTACTGGTGGGCCACTGGTTCTGTCTAGGACTGCTTTTGGTGATGTGTAAGTCTGAATCTGAGTGAGATGATGTTAAACAGCTCCAATGCACCATGGCTGAAACAGGCTGCAGGCTCAGTATGAGCACAGAGGAGAAGGACTGGATAGGCCACGGATATTTATTTTATTTAGGGCTCCCTAAAGGACCTTTCTCCAAGCAGCAGTCAGAGCAGGATAGGAAAAACTCCCATGTAAGAAGTCCAGAGTCTCTTTTTAACTGAAGGGTGCTCAGCTTAAAAATAAACAGAAAACTTTGAGTAAAATATTCTGAACTCACCCTGCTCAGTATTCCTTGGATGGGAATGACCTACCTACATTTCCTCAAAAAGTGTGAGAGCTACCTGTTGATGGGTGTGGAGTTTTTCATTGTAGCCTGAAATACAGTGCTGAGACCTCTCGTGATGGTAAAAAATGATCAAAACCTGATTATCTTCATACATGTTATGGGTTTTCTTCTTAAGCACTAGCATTTGTGCAGTAATGCTTCTATAGGAAGATCATTTCTACTTCTGTTCGGTGTCAAGAGTGGTCCTGGGTTTTATTTTATGGGTGATACGATGAGCCTGGAAAAGGACAAGGAGAAATTATTCCAAAGATCTAATATGAAAAAGGACTTTAGTTAATGATTTACACTTGCAAGCTTTAATTTGTTAAGCTGGAATTCCATAAGTGGTTATGTTCCAACATCTACCTGTGCTGTGAGAAGAGAAACTAGGTTAGAGCAGCAAATGGATGCATGTCAGGTGTATTGGTTCAGTGGGTATAGTTTTAGCATGTTATTTTGGAAACCAGTTTTGTTGCAATGTTGTCTCTCATCCATTTTAATCTCTTCCTTCTGCTCACCTTGAGTAATAAAGTAGTAGCTGCTGAAAGCAGAGTTAACTACTTTTCTGTAGCATCTGCAAACCCCTTTTGGAGGTGTTTTCTGCAGACGGAGTTCATTTAATTGCAGGGTTCTGCTGTGTCTGTGCTCAGTTCCTAGTCTGGAGAAAGGGAATTCTGCAGAGTGTGTGCAGCAGTTGTAGCATCAGCGTCATGGGGCCGATGTGCTCCCTCTTGAACGCTCTGCTTCTCTGTGTTGTTGCACAAAGCAGCATTTAGACATCAGATAAACAGTTTGCATTAGAGTGGAATCTCTCCTAGTAATGCTCTGGCCTTCGTCACACTCTCCCTGAATCATGCATCTCTTCTGTTACCTGCTCCTTTCTGGCTGTCTCTTGAAATAGACTTTCACCAGTAATTGCATCTCTTCTTTGCTGCTGTTGTGTCTGGGGTCATTCCTTCCCTGCTCTGCGGGTTTTCTTACTGTGTCTTATTAAAAGTAGTTTCTTGAGCTCTTCCTGCCTGCCAGCCTCCCGCTGTGAAGTGAATGTCTGAATCAAGGTATGAAAACAGATGTCACTCTGGGGCCAAAAATAATTAAAAGAAGCTTGTAATGAAATGCATGTTAATAGGCAGGTTGGCTTTTGTCTCCTTCTTAAGACTGAAGGATCGAGTGCTTGGATTAGGAGGTGGTAAAGTTAAGCCATTGTTTTGCAACTGTAATTAATTTCTAATAAACATTCATTATGTGATTGTTAAAGCCGATGCTCTCTGGCACATAGGAATGGCATTTTGCCCACAAGATGTGCTTTGAGATACCAGGGGACACGGTGATAGTGATAAGGGGATGTTTTGTATTAAATTTTCCATAGTTTAGAATCCTGAGTGAACATAGTAAGAAATTGCTAAGCGGAGATGATAATTGGTATTAACAGATTTCATACAATCTTTCCTATGATGTACTTTCCAAAGTTGTTAAAGAACAGCATATCTGGAGTATTCAGATGTTCAGCTTTATTAGGTTATGCAAGAAATCACGATCAAGTGCTCCACCATCCTAGGCGACCTTGTCCTTTGCCTTCCAGTTGGCTATATAGTAATATCATATATGATTTTTTTTTCCCTCCAGCAGACTTCCATCCTCAAAGTTTAAAGGTGAAAATTATGTATAAAGCAATACGTAATTAAAAGGATAAAACTTTATTGAGCAGTGCCAGAGGAGCTATTGAAAGTTGTGTTGTCTTCAGTGAAGGCTGTTCCTGTGATCCACGCACGAGTCTTTATCTTGTGCAAGTATTGCAGGGGGTTCGTGTCAGCCCAGTGCTCACTGTCTCCAAACAGTCCTGTTTTCCTACTCCTACAGAAGGTACAACTGTCGTATTGTTAACATGGTATTTAGCCTTACAGTGAGGAGAGCCCTACTCTGTCTTGACTAGGAAATAACCCATTTAGCAGCTAAAGTTTGCAGTCTTTGTCAGGAAGCAAACATTTTTAAGCCTTACCCATCTGGGAAGTGATGTTTTAGTGCAGCAAAAGATACACAGGACATGCTTCAAAACTCTGCTTTGGGTCTTCAGGGATGCAAGAGCTTGATGAGAAAGCTTTCATAAAATTTTAATGTGGTCAGAACATGTATTTTCCCTAACTTGTTTGTGGAAACAGTGAAGCCATTCTGGCTGGGACTTCCTAGAAAATGCTTACCATGGCAGCGATTCCGTGTAATTGCTTTGGCAAAGCTGCAGGGAACTGAGAACAGTTTTACAGGAAGTGTTGGGGCTGATTGTGTCCAGCGGTGTTGCACCTGCATGATTTGCAAACATCATCTTCTGAGTGAAAGCCCTTGTTGGCCAGCAGCTATCCCTGAGAAATATTGGGACAACGAGGTGTTCTCTTCTACTCGAATGGCATTGCTGCCTCAGGGCATGCATGTGTTAGTGTCTGATGGACAAGTACTGATTTACAGTCACCTTTACCAGCCACTCCTGCTGGTGCTGCCACTTTTGTGTGCACCAGATGAGGGACAGCATTAACTCTGCAAAGAGCTTCCCTGGTCCAGAAGCTGCTTGGTTTGATGGTGGGGCTGTCACATCTGGTAAACAACTGCTTGATAGGAGGATGAAGTCTTTGGCCAATATCATCTCAATTTCCTGGTTGGGAGGTACTGAGTTCACAGTGTCTTGTGCTTGAGCAAGGATAGACCTGGGAGATGTGATGTGACAATGTCAGCGTGGCCTTGTAGGTGACTCTAAAATGCTGTTTGTTACCTGAGCACTACCAGGATGGAGAAGGGTGACTACAGAGCCCTTCCCTTAAGAAACTTCCTAGAGGGTGGTTTCCAGTGTTCTATCCAACAGACTTCTTTAATGCCCCGAATACAATAGACTTCTTTAATGTCCCACACACACATAGGCAGGACAGTACAGATGAAACAGGATGACTGTCTTGGTGGTTTGATACCCTCTGCTGTTAAATTTGGCTATCCTGATCAAGTCAGTGCTCTTGGAAAACCTACTGCCTTGGGGCATGGCTGAGTTCTGAATGGAGGTGACTTGGTTCAAACTGAAATAATGCCGGTGTGACAGGACTGACAGCAGACTATTTGCATCAGCTGGCTCAATCTAACTGTTGCTAAACAATCATAAGAAATGTTTCTGCTTATTAATCATCTGCAGCAGATGTGGGTGTTCTGTAAGATAGGACTTTTTGTAATGTGCACTGTGGTTTTGATAACTTAAGGGTGCGTGATCACAGCATTTGGAGCCCAAAGTCATGACGCTGACACCATTTCTGCTTTTTGTTGGGAGCTTGATCTTTGGGTAGCAACGATCTGTCTGCAGGTACTTTGTTGATTTGAATATTCTTAGCTTCCAGAATGTACCACTGTATTAGCATTGGATGGGTTTGGGGAAGTAGATAGGTTTGAGACATGTTAAGAAATGCAACATTTCCAGAGTAAGTACAGGAGCTGATGGCATTGTTTTTCAGAACAGTTCTTGTAACAAAAATGCTCCTCTCCATGCTGGGACTGTTTGCCTTGGATGCCTGTTGTGGTGGGCTTTACTGCGGCTCTTCCATGAGTAAAGAAGACTTGACAAATGGCAAATCTGGCAATTCAGGGGAAAATCCTTCTGTGGAAGGGTTGCACTAATGGCTGGGATTAACCTAAAGCCAAAGCAGTTTAATACAAGCCCAACTATGTTAGAGCAAAGTCGAAATTGTCTTTTAGGCATCCAGCTTGGCATCTGGATGGAGCTTTGGAAAGCTTAAATAACCTTGTCCTTCTAAGAGTGGACCACATCTAAAAGGTTTCTGAGTATGATGTGGATATCTTCAAGGTAGCTTCTGAGTACTATTTGAATAAAACTAACTTGGTTTTAGGTTCTTTCCTCCTCTGCTGATTTTTTTAATGGATTTTACAGTTTCAGTGGACCAGTTGGGTGGTTTTACCAATTTTGACTGTGGCAGAAGTTAATGGCACTCCTACATTTTGTCTAAAAAAGCAATTTTCCTGTTCTATAGACCAGTGGTTTTACTTGTGATGTGATTTTTATTTTTGCCTTTTTTTAGGGTGTTTTTTTAAGTTGTGTTGGGGTTTTTTGTTTTGTTTGGGATTTTTCATATTTTATTTTTACAGTGTTATTTTTCTTTTCTCTTTGTATTGTGACAGAGTATTTCGTTCTGACACTGGGTAATTTAAGAAACAGAATCAAAAAGGGTTTCTTTCCTACATTTCCCTCACACTGTGGTATTTTTTTTTTCTTCTTATTTTGAATTTCTATTGATGTAAAGACAGAGAGAAAAAAAGATGTCTGAGATGTTGGAGAAGGGAGCAAACTGGACAAAGAAAATGGACATAGAAAAATGCCATTTATGAGGAAACCATAAGGCTTTGCTCATTTAGCTCAGTAAAAGGAAAACCAGGAAGGGATGTGATAACACCATATGTATGAAAACGTCCTGTAAGGGATGGGAAGGGGGTAAACACCAGGGAGGGAAATTAAATGAACAACATTGGCATAAGAATAAATGGATATAAACTCTTCCCATAAGAGCTTTGAAACAGTATTCTAACTTCCAGCCCAGTTACTGTAGGATGAGTTGTAGGATAGACTTTAATGCTTTGACCCAGTTCAGGATGGAGCGGGATCGCTCGGGGAAAGGGATTGTGGGGCTGCCTTTGATAGAAGCCTCTGAATGCCAGAGTGCAGAAGGTGAATGCTCTGCTCTGCACAAGCAGTTGCATGGATCTCTCCTGCCGTAGTCTTGCTTCAATTTCTCTAGTATAATTTTGAGTCAGTTCCTGGAAAAAAAAATAAGGCAAAAAGAACCCCTCAAAAACTCCAATGCTGTTCTGTGTGGACATCACGTCAGCTCGGAGGAAGGTCAGCTTTGGGAGGAGTTGCAGTTCATCTGTGGTATTGAGGAGGGATCAATAAAACCTGTAAAAATGGGTTCCAAAAACCAGTTTCCGNTTGCAGTTCATCTGTGGTATTGAGGAGGGATCAATAAAATCCTTGATTAATCAAGGGTTCCAGAAAACTGTTTCCAAATCTTTTGTGTGGAATGTGTGTTGGATGTCACCTGCTTGAGTTAGGGAGCTGTTGGCTCTTTTCCTGTGGAGCTTCAAGCTACACTTGCTGTAGGTAAATCTCCTAAGTCGTGTACTGAAACAGAACACTTGATAGTCTATTAAAGTGTGCGTACAGAGTCATAAATTTTTATAAGTGCCAATAATAGCTATTTAGAGGGTGTTGGCATGCATAGGGAGGGAAGGAGAAGAAATGTGCAAGGGCAGGCTAGAGAGAAATGAAAATGCAAATATGGAATTATTAAAAGCTTCAAGTTAAGATGTTGCAAGTAATCATTCAGGGTTTGAGATCAGCGTTTTATTAGACCTCACAAAACTGTCTCTCCAGTAAACATAGTCCAAAGTCCTTATGGCTTAAGCCTAAAAAAAGGATTTCTTCCTTAAAGCATTGCTACTTTGAGTTCAGTCTTCAGTGGAAGATTGCCTCCAGATTAAATATTTGCCCTGTTCAGTGGGGATATGGCTGCAGCTTGTGAAGATGCTGTGTGCTCATTTTGAAAACGCTTGTCGTTTGATTAATGCTTTGGTTAAGCGGCGTGTTTAGGTTTGACTAATTCCTGGAAGACTTAAATGACTATTTCTTTTCTAAAAGTGTGTGCAAACTGTGTATCTAGCAGGACTTGGGCTTGTTTTAAAGATACAGCAAAAGTTCAAATTGTTTACTAATCTACCAGCAGAGATACAGGCTGGTTTATTCTCTCATTAATTACATACCTCTAAACTTTCCTTGAATCCAGCTCTGCACAGAGAGGTTGCTGATATTAATATTCAGAAGTTTAATACCATTTTTAGTTTCTTGCGTTTCGTGTCTTGCAATCTTGAAGAGCAGGCCCACATTCCAGACAGGCGACATCTTGATTTAGATCTTTGTTTGGGATGCTCAGGGAAAAATCGTAGTGCCTGTTGTCAAGGGAAGATCTTGAACATGTTTTAGAAAATTCTTCAGGTCAGCTTATTCTTTGTTGTGGTGAAAATCCTAGAAGCGTTAAGGTTGCAGGCTGAAGTTGCTGCCTTTATTCACAAAACCACAGGGATGCTTTTCTCCAAGTACAAACCTTTGACCAGAAGTTGATTTAAGAGATACGGAGCTGTGTCAAAAGTATTCAGTTGGACTTTTGATACTGTTTACCAGCTAGTTCCTAAACAAGGCAGCTCTTGCTTGTACACAAATAAGTTTCTCTGCCTGCCTGGACAAGGAACTTCAGAGTTACTATGATTAGCTCTGGAATGTGGAGTTTCTTAAGCTGCCCATCACTTTTTTTTCTGTCTGTCTCAAATGTCACAATAATCATTTGCTTATCCACGCTGCCAGTGGAGGGCTACAGTAAAACAGAAGTGTTCACTTCTCAGCCAAGTTACCAGGACTTACTAACGCCAGTAACGAGGAACAAAATTCAGTGCAGGATTTTGAAGTGTGCTGTGAATGTAGGACTGCAACACAATCCGAGTCTTCCATTGTTTCAAACAGCTATTTGTATCACTTTTCTCTTACAAGTCTGAGGTTCTGCTGGAATTTGAAGACATGTAGGTATCTAAACCTCAAAACCAGGAAGGTGGCTCTTTTGAAGTATTGTCAAGAACTAATAACTTCTTTGTTCCAGCAGGATGTGCTTTTGTAGACACTTGTCTCATTCCACGTTTAGGACCTTTAAGGAAGGAGGTTGTACAGTGTCCTAAGGTTGCTTTGTTCTGTCTAACCAGCTTTTGGAATGCATTAATAGCTCTCTAACACCTGTGCTGGTTTTTTTTTGTTTGCCTATTTGTTTAAGCAAACTGCCTTTTCTTCCCTACTTCTGCTATAGCAAATTGAGTTAATAACAAGGTACTTCTGTCTCAGTAGTTGAGATATTTAGTCACTCCATAATTTGCACTCTTCCAGTTGAGTGTTTCTTTCAGATTCTGGTGTTTCCTGAAAAATTGTGTTATCTCCAAGCCACTTATAAATTCAATTTGAAGGTATCTTGAGGTTTTAAGTCTTTCAGCCATTTCTAACTGCGGCTCTTTGAAGCATGGTCTATTCCTGTTTTGAAGATCATTAAAGAGAATGTTGAATAAAATGAAGTCCTGATCCTTTGATACTCTCTTGTAATGGGAAGTATCAAACTACTGGTAAAAACACTTCCAGAGTGACTTGTAGAAATGTACAGTCCTGTAGTATGAGCTTGTGTGCCATTCTGCACTACCTGATTTGCATAAGGTGGGCCTTGCAAATGTTCCAGCTTGGGGAAGAGTTTGAGCTGGAGTCCATGTCTTGTTAAAAACACGCAGTTGTCATCCAGTCTTGAAAACCCACTGAGAAAAAGACATATTACTAGTTTTGCTGCAGCTGGGATTGCTTGGTAGGCAGCTGCCATGGGGTGATTCTGTCTGTCTTTTCCTCACGCAGTAATACCCATGCTTGCTTTAAAAATCAGTGTCTGAAGCATACTGTGATTTTTTAAAATTATTTTTTAAATTTTGTGTCTGCCTTCTTTTTCATCCAGTTGATCATTTTATTCCAGATAAAGCCTGATTAGTCTGAACTGTTCCTGACACAGCCGTGTTGACTTTCTTCATTGCTTTTGATGAGCTGCCTTTGTAGGTGCTTACAAATACACCGTTTTTAATAATGTGCTTCAATGCACTCCTAGGAATTCTGACTGGGTTTGAATGTGTTTGGCTTTCCTTTAGACTGGTACTGTATCTCCTCCTTCATGAACTTGCAGAGTTGAGGAATGGTTGCTTTTAGCTAGGGTGACCCTTGTTTATACACGTAATAACCTGCGGTCTCTGCATGAAGCGACTCCTTGTGACAAGGGAAGAAAACATCTCAATTACCTTGGTGACCTAAAGTGGCTGAACAGCTGCACCGACTCTAGAATTCAGAGAACACACTAAAATGTGTGCAAAGAGAAAAAAAAGGAGATGCACACAATACTGAAGGTTATGTTTGAAGGTTATGTCTTAAGCAACTCTGAATATAGTTCTTAAAGATGTGTTCTGGTTTCTTTTAGCTTTTTACTGTTATTAGAAGGATTAACTTTTTTCTGAAGAGCTGAGCAACAAGGCAGTGCATTTACTTCTTTATTCACTGTTATTTATCTGTTCAGATACCTGTTCTCCCCTCTTACTTTGTGTGCCCCTGGGCCCTCTTCCTGTTGGCAGGATGAGGTGCAGTTAGCAAGAGAGAGCTCACTTGCTCTGTTGTTGTTGTTGTGTTCACACTTCTTTTTAAAGTCCTTTTACTCTGTCACATCATATATCCATGCTGTAATATGCAATTAAATTAATCTCAGAACACTGAAGAAGCTCCTGATACTGATCTCCAGATACATTTCCTATCACTTCTTTGTATCAGGGTTTCTTACATCTGTAAACTTGCTGTAATCTTTATCTGCCAGCTCATGCATTCCTTTACATCGGGGTGGGAAATGTTCAAGCTGCAACATCCATATCGTATAGCCCGTGGCTGAATGAATAATGCTCCTGTGTATCTTCAATGTGTGGTCTTCCAGGATATTTTAAAGCTCTTTGCAGTTCTCAGAAAGGAAAAGAAGGTCTTGTTTTCGTCTGTACATCCTCTCTTCCTGTTCCTTGCATTTGAAAGCCTTTCAGCTTGTGATGGAGTTGTCAACTCCTATCACTGTCATCATATTATTTCCTATATATTGGACTGTAAAGATGTTTGTTTTTTCCTCTATGTAATTGGAAGTCTTGGCTGCCATCTCTGCAACAGTTTTGTCAAGCCTGTTCTAAAGCTTTTGGGGTTGTCCTGTGTAGAGCCAGGAGCTGGGCTCTGATCCTTGTGGGTCTCTTCCAACTCAGGATATTCTGTGGTTCTGTGATTTTTTCCTGCCATATAGAGTAGGTATCTGGTGACCATCTCTTCCTGCTTTTTCTGTCTTTTTTTGCCACTTAGTCTTACCCTGTGGCTGATTACTTGGGTGGTTGTTTTGGTGGTGTTTTTTTTCTGAGATAAGTTTCCTCATGAATAAACAGAAATCAGATGATACAGAACAACACTGCTTCTTTTCTCCTGTGCTTGTCCTTCTCAAACGGTGCTAGTATTCCCTTCCTCCCAAGTCTGACATTGATTCAGCTTCTGGTGTCTGGTTTCTTGTCCACTGTTTGCAGTGTTCTTGGCTCTTTAGCAGACAGCTCAGCAGGCTGAGCAGCCTTACTCCATTACTCTGTGACCAAATTGCATTTTCTTGTTCTTTGACAGCCCCTTGGTTACCAAGTTTTTCACTGGATATACCACGTACATTTCAATCTGTATGTCATTCAAACCTAGCTAAAAATCTGCCAAATGAGCCGTATTTGTCTTTTAGAAGGTAGGTTGAAGTAAAGCTCTTGCTCATGATCACAACAACATCCTGTACACATCGAGTACTGGATCCCTCTGCAGAATCTGTCTGTCCCTTTGCTGAGGAAAGCTGATAAAATCCTACCTGGACATTTGATTCCCAGAACATTATTCCTGAAACCCTGCTTTTCAGATGCCTGCATTTCCCTTAAAAGCTGTGTTTCAGGGCCTGTTGGTGAGGAATAGTTTATGGTTCCTTCTAAGTAGTGTCACTGTTGCTCTTGGAGTGGATGAACTGTATCCATTGTGGATGTTTTTTTCCAGATCTGTGTTATGTTAGTGACTTACACTAGAACTCCTACAATCTCCAGCACTGTGAAAGCTGTGTGGGAGGTTTTCAAGGATATTAAGGAACTCCTTCAGTAAATTCAGAGCAGGAGTTATCAGAAACTTTAAAGCCAGTTTTGGTGATGGCTTTCAGATAAAATCACAGTCAGAAGAACAATTTACAAGGTTAATGATGTCTCTTACCTGTTGTATTCTCTGCCAAGGGTTATCTGTAAAAGGAGGGAGAGGGGGTAACTTGTCCTGGCTTATTGAAGTGATTGCTCACCCTGGTGTCTTCTGGCAAGCATTTGGCACAGCCAAGCTGATCTTAGCTGTAGATGCTGTCCTTGTCCTGTGTAGCTTCTAGGGTAAGGAAAAGGTAGGAGATATAGAAATATAGATATAAAAATATGTATATTTTTGTATGTGTATGTATATATGAGAGAATAGTATAGAGTACTTTGGTATAACACCTTTTAATAAAGTTTATCAGTATAATTACACCAGTAAATTTGACTTAATGTATTGCTGTTGGATCAGTTCCATAGTAAACGTTGTGATGAAAAAATCTTTGGTCTCTAATATTTTAGTTCTCTGGCATCTCAAATGGGATATTCAACATATCATGTGACTTCTGAAATAGAAGTATGGCTTGGAGTACCCTGACGTGCAGATATGTATGTGTGCAGTAACAGAAAATAAAGTGTGTTTTCCACTAACTAGGTTGTTTAGTACAAGTGAGAACATCACAAAACTGCATTTCTACTTCCCCATTTCCTTTTATCCATTGGATCTGGCTGAGGGGAGATGATTATGCCAATAGTAGTCAAGGTGAAAAGTAGTGCTGGGAGCTGGGAGTGCTTGGCTCAGTTGCTGCTGCTGTAAGAAAACCCTAAGCTTTTTAAGTTGTACAGTTTCTATGCTGATTGTTATTAAAAAATCAGGGGGAATGGTGTAATTACTGTGTACATTTGTGGTTTCTGTCTTCCTCCAAGCTGTTTGCTAGGCCAGGCAGTTAGCTGAGTGTATGTTTTTACATCCTGCTATCTGCTGGTTTTTTCCCCACTTTTTAAAGGGCCTTTGAAATTTGGCAGTTGATTTCATATGAAACTTCGAGAAGTCAGTTATACAAACAGTTTTTTAGGTTAATAAGAAGGTTTAGGTTCGGAAGTTTGAGTTCTTCAAATGACTGAGAGTTGCCAGAGGTCCTAGCACTCAATGTAACCATGAGGACAGGGGTGCTGTGGAGAGCTGCTGTGGCGTGGTTGTGGTGGAATTAACGCTTTAGAGAACGTGAGAGAACCCAGCCTCTGTGGAACCTCTGTCTTCCTTTCCACTGCTCCTGGAACCAATGACTGAACTTGAAATGTGACTGGGTACCAGGAGCGTAATACTGCTGTAACATAAAATATAATAGGAAAGGTCATGATGTTGCATTGTTGAAATCAAGAAGCACGTGTGGTCCAGGATCTTGTTGTTGGGCCAGCCCAGTAAGAACACAGCCCAGAAATGCAGCCTGTGGTTTGCAGTAGACACTTCTGAGGAACTTCCTATAGTTTTTTATGTTGCAGTATTTGGAAGCTTTTCCATAAGTGTTGACATTATATTCCTGTTCTCCATCTGCAGGCACTTCTTCTTTTGTTTGTTTTTTTCCTCTCCTCTTTTCTTCTTTTGAAGGCCTTGAAATTCTGAGGGGAAAGCTACAGTAGGGAAGTGCCCTGCGTGGTGGCAAAGGTATGAGTGGAACCGAAGGCATCTGTTCAGTAGATCTCTGAGGAAATGGCTACAGCAATGCTGCAGAAGTTTCTGTGTCATTCATGAGTATTCAGATGGTAGTTCTACCTTAGAGCTCTCTGAACAGACAATTATTCTTAGTACCGAGTCCCACTGCAGTCTCTGAGTCAGTATTGTTGAATAATTAATCTGTCCAAAAAAAAAAAGCTATGATGCTCTTGTAAATAATATTTACTGGCTGAAATAAAAAACAAAAGCATCTCTCATGTTACAGGGAAGGGTGGGAGAAAGGAAGGAAGTAAAAATCATTTTATTGAATAAGATTTGGGAGCAGAGTGACAGAAATACAAATAGATTGGTCTTCTACTCTTTAAAGGATCTCTAACAAATAAAATGCCAGTGCGGAGAATTTACTCTGTGAAAGCCTCTATGACAAGGTGCTCAACTTCAGGTGCTAAGCTGTCACGCAGGGTTTATTTGTCACCTTCTGGGTGACTTCTCTTTCTGCTCTATTAAAATTCACAAAAAACAGCACTGGGAATTTGGATATTTTCACCTTCACCTATGGCTTGGAGAGAGGGGGTGCACATGGGCAATGTCCACTTGCAAAATAACTTTCAGATGAATCTTCAAGAGAGAAGCTTTCATGAGCGAGCATCCCCATGGAAATACACATTCATCTACTTATTAGTGGGTTCTTCTCCTCCCCGATCCTGCTCTAGATTCAGATGTCTCCTGCTGGGAATCTGCTCTGTGAGCCACCTGATTCCCAGAGCATGAGCTGTAGCGAGCTGAGGTTTGGCTGGAGGCAGTTCTGTGTTCATATCTCCTGCACGTTGGGCAGATGATCTTGGGTGCAGATCAGAGATGACGTGCAGAGACTGAGGGAGGTTGTAAGTCAAGCCACAAGGGATCTGTCCGTGTCCATCTGAAGGAAGTGCTGCTTTGCAGGTGCTGGGTACAACTGCAGAAGCTTCCGAGTAGCCAGAAGGGATGAGCATTTACTGGGAATACAAATAAGACTGGTACAAGAAACTAAGCAGGTAATAAAGTAGAAATATCCTCATGGAGATGAGGGTGTTCTTATTGGATTATTTATGTTTGCAGCGCAGTGGTGGTTGGATACAGTGCAAAGCAGCAGGTTTGTCCTTTGGAAGGGGAGAGAAGCTGTAAAGAAGATCATGCCCTGTGCAGTTGTGCTGTGCAGGAAAGATGGGTGTGAGTGCCTTCCTGAGATGTGCTGAGCCTTTGTTTTGGGAGACCTTTTCCTCCATTGAACAGCTGTGTATGTACATAATATATACATAATACACAATACCTGTACAAAGAATTGGGCTGTGGCAGCTGTTTGGCATTCCCAGGTGGCTGAAGGTGTTAGAAGGTCTTAAATACCCTTTCCAACAGGCACTTGATGGAGTGGTGTAGGACATGAGAGTTCAGTAAGTGCTGCTGATGTTTTGCATGTTTAGTTAGTAACTAATAAAGAGGTGCATTGTACTTATTTATAGTGTGGGGATCTTCTGTAGAAATAAACCTCAGTTCCAGCTGGACAATTGGATCCTTGTCCAGATCCTGCTAGAGTTTCCTAGCTATTTACAGGGGTGTTAACAGTGCTTACAGATGGTTATCTAATGCTTGTGAATATTTTTAATTGTAACTTTCCAGTTAAAATTAAAGGGAGGCAGTCACTTTGTGGTGTCTCCCCTGAACTGGAAGACAGCAGAGGGTGAGATAACACTCAACCAGACCTGTGCATCTGGGTGGGGATTGTTGAGGTCCCGTTGAAGTTGTGTTTGGGTGGGGTAAGTGAGAGGAGGGTTTATGGGCACTTCACTGTGCTGGTCAGGGTTCCTGGCTGTGGCTGCTGTGAACAGCCTCCCCTGACTGAATTGTTCTGGCTCACAGTTACTGTGCTTGTTATCGTGATGCATTTGAAAATTGTTGCTGAGTTGGCAAGACTCTGTGGAACCATGATGTGCTCTAAGAGTGTTCATTTTTTTCAGCTGGTTGTTCTGTGGTTTATAGAATCGTTGAATCGTTGAGGTTGTAAAAAACCTCTTAAGATCATCAAGTCCAACTCTTAACACCATGTTCACTGTCCCATGTCTCCAAGTGCCACATCCACACCTTTTTTGAACATGTCCAGGGATGCTGATTCCACTATTCTGGTGGAATTTGAGGTGTTCCTATGCTTGTTTCTACCTATAGTATCTTAATTGTTTATGAATTTGAGATTTAAGTAAGTAAGGACTCTGATACTGCTCAGAGGGACTGCACTTAACGATTGTAGAAGTAACCATAACTTTCTAAAGACCAGACTTATTGGTCTGTCATTTAAATATTCTTACAGTATTGTTTCTGTTGCTTAGTATCTCATCCCCTCTCTGCTTCTAGTTTGTGTAGCTAAAAAAACAGCCAAATAAAACTAATACAACAAAAATCCCTGACAGCTCCATTGCAGGGTCATTAAATTAATTTCACACAGACGGTAGCTGTTTATGGTACTGCAGAAGTTAGAGGGTAATAGGTGTTAGTTAGATAAAGATTCCTCTGTCCCAATCTACTTTTTTTACCTCTTCTATACATGCCCTTTGGGATCACCTCAAGAAGGTGGCTTCCTACCAACATTGTCCAAGTCTGTCTGCCTAGTCATTTCCCTCTCAGTTTCCTCACATGGTTTCCTAATCTCTTAGCAATTTTTCCAAGTTCCTTCTATTTCTACTTCTGGTCCTGACTTCTATAGGAACATAAATCCGACAAATATTTTTTTCCTCTTCCACTTCCTCCATGTTGGACACTGCCTTCTGTATTCCTATGGAGATTCTATTTCATGTTGTTTGTGTTTCAGTGGGGAAATAGCCTTTGTTTGTTTGTTTGTTTGTTTTAAGAGTAATGGGAGTAGGAGATGAAGGACTTGCTTAGTAAGTAGAAGAGGCTGGATCCTGGAGCAGCCACTTGGAGGGGAGATCCAGCTTTGCTTCTGTAAATTTGGACTTAAAAGCCTGTGCTGAGCCATTTGGTGGAAATGACAAATAATTTATCCAGAGCAAGATAACTGGTTTTGAGCAAATCTAGCAAATGAGAATTTTGAGGTTTGTAACTCCCTAATATGAAGTTCTTTAATGGTTAGTAGGTATTTCAAGGGGTTTTTTATCTGTTGTCTTTTTTATTCCGCTCTTCCAAAGTTTAATATATGACCAAGTATCTGTGGATTGTTACAGGGTCTAAAGGGTGCATCTCTGATGGAGAGGTTATCCTTGACCAAGTTCTAGGTACCTGCTGGAAAGAATGGAGGGCCGAAGTGCTTAAAAAAGAAAAAAGTTAATGTACCTGGGCAGATCTGGGGGTTGTATGCATATGCATCTGAACTCTGACAAATGCAAAGGAGATTTAAGGTAATATGGCCTGGATTGCACGTCCTTGCTGCAGACATGCCACACTAAAACCATTCCAGCCACATGGGTCCTGGTTTTATAAACAAAGTGTTGGGGTTGTGATGCTCTGTGTAGCCTGAAGAGAATGAAGCTGATTACAGAACTTGCCTGCTGCCTCTTTAGAAAATAGAAAATTACTATGTGAAAAGTGGAACAGACAGAGGTAAGATTCAAGAAATACTAATTTAAGGAGCTCGAATTAGTCAAGCTCAACACTACTTAAGTTTCCAGCTGTCTTCCTCTGTACATAACTAGAGTTCAGATGCATATTCCAGTAGGTTGCTGTTGGGGAAAAAAAAAAAAAGAAGAGATTTTTTTTTTAAAACTAACTCTTCAGTACGGAAGTCCTTTCTCATCAAAGAAGAACAATGCATTTTGTCTTTGTTCTATTTAATCCGAAAGGAAAGATGAGTCTGAAATGCGAAGTGCAAACCTGTGACTGTCTGTCCGGATCTGAAAGTGTGAATTTGACTTTTGCTTTAGGGCTGTCCCTCTGCAGTTCAGTTGATTTGGCATGTTTTTTTACTACGCTTTTCTTAAGGTTACTTAAATAAAACAACATAATGTTTTTACTTGCAGCACTTGAAGAATCGGAAAGTGACATTTATGTGCGATTCATGAGGTCACACAAGTGTTATGACATTGTTCCAACAAGCTCTAAGCTTGTTGTTTTCGACACTACGCTACAAGTGAGTATTCTCCTTTCAGTCTGCCTTTGCTTGCAGTTCGTTTTGGTTTTTTTTAAATGAGTGTTTCCTGAGTGTTAAATGAAATTTGATCTCTTGAAGAGAAGTTCTCCCATAGTGCTGTGCTTTGACTGTACAAAACTGTATTGTTTCAACTGTATCTTTCATGTTGTGCTAGAGGAGGAGTTGGGGGAAAGACTTCTAGCAGAACAGGAAGAGAGGATGTAATTTGTTCTGCAGTTGGAATCTCTATCTAAAAAAAAAAAATTTCAAATGAGCCCAACTTGTATTGACCTCTTCATGGCTACCTGAATCTACATAAAGACATTTGACGTAAGGTCCTTGTGCAACAGCTAAAGGGTACCCAGGTGCTATGAGCCTGTTCCTGCTCTACTGATAAGACAATTTAGGACTCAAATGGATGGCTTAATTATGCAAATTATTACATTCTCCAGAAAATTTTTGTTTTCAGCTTCTCATTTTGCATTTAATCAGTAAATCATCTGCTAGACTCTTGGCTCTGTCTGAAGAGTTTGTTTGCCAAAAGAAGGCATTAGCTGCCTGCTATAGAAACAGACTAATCTGTTCTGCAGTGTGGTAGAAAGCTGTGGCTTTCTTTGTTTCCTGGATTTTGCAATTGGTATTTTTTTTTTGCTTGCTTTGGTTTTTGCTGTTTCAGTGTGGTTTTCCTTGTAAAGATGCTCCAATTCTGACTTAACTAAGCCCATTAAGTAATTTTGGTCTGGAATGTGCTAGTCAGACCTCAGCTTTCCACAGTCAGAGGCAGCCATGTAACAGATACTCATTCCCAAAACATTCACAGAACCATCTTGTGTATCAGATAATTGTATGTAATGCTGGATTGAGTGCTGTGATCTGAAAGGTGGAAAATCTGCATTGACTTTTTCACCATCTTAGAGGGGGGAAAAGTTCTTCAGTGTTTCCTTTCTTCTGCCTGAAAGAGAGGATGACTGTCAGCTCCTGAGTAAAAAGTTCAGACCTCTTTGAACTGAAAAATCAGATTTAGGATGGTGGGGTTCACTGTCACTCTTTCAGCTCTTCTCAAAGACTCTTGGCCTCCTTTTCATTCCAGGAGATATTTTTTCCTCACACCATGAGATAACGTGCTGGGAGTTGGTACCTGCAGTGGGCATGAGCCACAACCTGCATTGTCAGTGCTCACCTGGGTCAAAGGCTTGAGCCTGGTCACTGTTGCAGGTGGAGAGATGATTGTCCTTTATTCCATTAACCAGTTAATCTTGAGGCCATTGGGGCAGGCCACTGATTCCTTTTGGAGTGCCCAGATCTCTTGATGAATTAGATCATGCCAGATACCAGTTTTCACTGCTGGAACTGTGTTGAGATAATGCTGTTCAAGAAGTGAGAGTTTCCTCTCCAGCTGGTGAGCCAGTGTGAGGTAACACCTGGGGAAACAGAGTGTGAGTGAGTGAGCCTTGTGAGTTTTCACCGTAAAGGAGAGCAGGTAACTTAATGGTGATGGAAAAACTTCCACCAGCTCTTCACCAAAATCCCTGTCTTATTTGGCATCCCCAGTGATGGTCATGGATTACAGCTAGAGGAGAACAAGGAATGCCTTGGTCTGTGATCGTGGAGTCATATTCTCAGTGTGTTTCTCCAGGTATTTGAAAGCAGGGAAGGGAAGTCTGGAGTTGCTCATTCAGACTCTCGTATGCAATAAATACGGACCAAATCTTGAGTTGGTACTGCTGGTGAGGAGCTTTTTCCCTCCCTCTAAACTGCTTTATTTTGACCTTGCATTATTATATTTAATCCACTTGCATTACTTTTAATTTATAAAGTCATACTTACTGTAAAGCAGGAGTCCTCTTCCAGCATGGGCACTGTCTTCCAACTTAGCAGGTTTTGCAAAACTATTTAAGAAAACACTAAACAGGTAGATCTGAATGCTTACCTCCACTGCTAGGAGGTCTTTTAAATAATTCTGTTCAGTATTTCCCTTTAGTTCTTTACGTGGCACCTTGTGTTAATGTGTCACCATCAATGTCTTCAAAGCACATTATGGTCATTCGGTTTGATTGGCGTGGCTGGTGCATGAACATGTATGGAATACAAAAATAGGATAGCTTTTTTTATTTGTCTAAAACAGCAGATAAGTGCATGGTGGAGAATTAACTCAGTGAGAGTGGTCAGATAAAACTTCTAAACTGTTCTTTGCATTTTAATTTTTAATGTATAAATTATGTATTGTCCAGTACTTCGGGACTGTGTATCAGTTCATATTTTGAAAGCGCAGCTCTGAAACATTCAGTGTCCATGAATCCTCTCAAGTGGATATTTGTCTTTCCTGGGTCTGTTTCATTCCTACCCACATCAGTGATTCTCCTAATTTGAAAAAAAATAAACAAAAAACACCCACCGAAAAAAAGACCCAGTGCCTTGAAAAAGTTCTCCAGAGATTTGAATTCAGGTTTTTAATAATGTTAGAGCTAAAACACACAACATAAGGGCTCACTTTTTGCCTCCCTTAATAAAAGCTGGTAATGATCAATGGAGGAAGAATTAAAAATGGAGCTGGGTTAAGTTCTCATGGCGTCCTTTGAAAGATTCTGGATTTCGGATTTTTGTTTGGCTGCAGTATCCCGTCTCCCTCTGCTGGTCAGCGGTCACAGCACACAACACGTGTTTCTACCCTGGAAAATTATTCATGAGGCACTGTGGAAAGTATTCTAAACCTGTTGTTAGCTGTGGGAAAACTGGAGATGTTATCCTTATATAACGTGGCACCAGTTGTGCCACTGAAGCAACATTGATTCATAAAAGTAAATGTTTAGTCTCAGTGTCTGTGAGGGAATTAGTGTAAAGTTTCATAAGGAATCTTGTTTTAGCCCTAAGAGAGGGGATGGTGAGATGCCCTTACACTGGAAATAGAAGGAAGGCTTGAAATAGCAGAAATAGCAGCTGATAAAGAGCAGGATGGGCCGAGTCTCTTCAGCCCTGCTTATGTGTCAGTCAGAAGGCGTGGGGGGCTTGATTCCAGAAGCTGCCAGCCATGTGGCCGCTCCCAGTGCTGGCACAGCACTCTGGGCTGGAGTGTCCAGAGCACACGTGTGTGTTGCATCTGGCACCTGCGTGTGGCTGTGACAGCTGTGCTGTGCCTCTGCTGGGCATCAGCTCCTGTGGTGCAGGAGAACTGTGCTTCAGCAGGACCGTGTGCCCCTTGGCACACAGCATCCACACTCAATAAATGCAGTGTGCTGAGCCCTGCTCTGTTTACCTGCCTGAGGCCGACTAGCACAGCTCAGTGCTCCTCTGTGAGTTTTCACTTAGAGGTGCCCCAAAACAGGATCTGCATCTGGTCTGCTTGCCTGCAGCGGTGCCTATCCTGTGCTGAACCCTGGAAGTGGCAGATGTTGCCTGGGAAAGTGCTGGCTGGCACAGTTTCCTTGCTTTAGACTGACAGCGGACTGTTCTTTCACCCTTTCAGTTTATTAATACTTATTTGCTCCTCATAAATATTTATAGAATCATATTGAACTCATGCCTGTGACCCACGACTGCTCCTTGTTTGTGACAAGCTGCCGCCTTTGGCTTTTCCCAGGGAAGATGCTATCTTTGCTTGGCACACATTAAAGAAACTTCATAAAGTCTGATCTGACCAGGAAGGGAGTCAGGAGACAATTAGATGTTATGAGCTTTCCTGTGAAGTCTGGAAATTTGACTCTGTGGATGGTGGGGAAATTGGGCAAGTTGCAACAGTGGGCAGCTCACAGTGGATAAACTTTCTCATGTTTTGCACGTCTCCTGAGGTGCAAACAGGAGAATAAACCCTTCACAGCCCCTAGGAGGGGTTAGGGGGGTTGTCCCTTGAAGGGCTACTCTCAGCATTCACTTACTGCTCTTCTTCATTCTAATTATGCTAAATATAAATACGGATCTGGATTGTCTTTTTGGTAGACTTTGTTCACATTCTGTCTGTCAGGTTACTTTGTCTGACATAATCTCATGTGATTTCAATTTTTCGTTGTTGCTGTGTGCATCTGGGTTTTTTTAGAGACCAATGCATTTCCCCCCCAACCCTGAACTGTATTAGCATTTTTTAAGGAAATGCCTCTTACCTAGCTTATAGCAATCTCTGAAGCTTAACTCCAAAAGCTTTCTTAAGGCCAGATTTTTGTCTGACCTTGAAAGAAATGTATTAATTTGTTGTGGCTTTGCCCAGACTACATAAAGATGAGAAGGATTAGCTTGTTTTCTAGCGCGGAGCAATTAACCCTTGAAGAGGAGTGCGGAAGGTGAGTGTAAGACAGGGACTTCCCTGCTTTGTATCAAGCAGCAATCTGCAGTCCAAGAATGATCTGTTAGCAGATGTAGTGTCTGTGTCGTGTGGAGTTTGCATAAGCTCTCTTTGGGTCAAAAGCTCTGTAGACATCTTTGACTGAATGATATTCTTACCTGTTACAAGTAAATTTGGGTTTTAATAATAAAACGTATGTAGCTTTTGCTCACCGTGACCTTGAAACTGTTTTTAAAGCATTTGTCCAGCACTTCTTCATAAACTAATAAAAATCATGTTAATGTGGAAACAGTCATCAGAATAAGCTTTCAGCATCCTAAAGACTCTTTCCTTTTATTTCCTTCTATATGCTGAAGAAATCTTTGTGTGACTTGGTTAAATTATTTAACCTGTCTGTTTAATGAAATTACCCAAGTTGTTAATGGACCAGATGTTGTTATCACCAGTGCAGGACTTTGTCAGAACCTGTCATGCCAGTAAGAACTCAAATAATTTTCTACCACATAACTAAAAACATGTATTTTAAACAGTGTTCTGGAAACTTCTTTAGTGATTTGACAAGCTGGCAGTAAATATACCTGGTAACTTCTGCAATGCGTGCAATGGATTCAGCATTCGAAGAAGGGAAGAGGATTTATATTTCTCTTCCTTGTGCTGACTCTATTCAGTAAATGGATTTATTATTCTGGTTCTCTCCAGGTCATTCTTGACTGGGGTGTTGCCTCTCTCCACGGTAATGAGATAAATCAGGCTTCCAGGAATAATGCTCCAGAATGGTTTGCTCCCAGAACCGCACAGCAGACTCTGGGTCTGCTGTCACGCAGCTTTACAAAAGGATTGACTGTCTGTTCCTTAGTTGGCTTTGAGGTTTTTCCCTGATGAAGCTGCTGCTGTCTGCATTTCTGAGGAGTGTGAATACCCCTCCTTGCTTACCCTGCCCACAGGACTGTAAGAGAATCATCTAATTTAGCTTCTAACCAGCGTGTGGGCTGAGGCAGTTGAGCAGCCACATAAAAGCTCCCTTCATTGAGATCAGGCTGGAATCAGTAGCATAATATGGGAAGACTGTTGTGTTTTTTCAGAGCTTCTCCTGTTGCTGGTATACAAGCATAGGAGTTTAATTCCTGCAGCTCTCAAAACCAAGAGGAAGCGTTCGTTTGTGGATCTTGGAGGAACGATAGGTGCCACTTAAGCAGAAATTTCTACACAGGCTGTGGGTAAGGTGTTAGTGCTTGGCTGGGTGAAAGTCACGTTTCATTCTTCTTGCCTTCTCTGCCCCATCACCGCTTCTTGGATAAGATCTTAATCTGTGAAAGAATTTCTGTGCCCTTCCCCATGCAGCTGATCCCACGGGCTCTGCCCATCAGATTTACCTGATGTTCCCTCTTAGCCCATTGTGGTGTGAAATCTGACAGCAGAAAGCTGCAGTTTGGACACACTGACACAGAGTATCAGTGCAGGTCTCGGTTTGGTGTCTTTGGCTGGACTGGGACCTTTTCATGGGTGTGTGGTGTGGGGAAGAATTCTGCATGTGGTCATGGCACCTGCTCCCTGGGGAAAAATCTAGAACACGTACATGGTTTTAACTTGAGGATAAGACTCTACCTGTGACTTCTGGGGTTTGGCTCGAGCCTGAAGGGTATTTAACCATCACATCTTAAATTTTACTAAGCTATGGCCATTAGAAGTGCATTTTCTACCAGGAGTGTTCCCTTTCCACCACCTGTTAAAGAGAAATTAATTTTAACCTGGTTTCATATAAGCTTTCCAAAATTCAGCCGGAGCTAGAGGACCTGATTGTGAATGTTTTTGGTTGGGGTTTTTCAGATGTTGAAGCAAATGTAGCCGCCCTGTTAATAAGAGATCTGTCCAATGTTTCTCCAATCTACTTGGTAAGGTAAAGGAGGAAATTCTACTTGATATGGTCCAAGACCTGGTTGTCCCTCGCCCTAGGCAAAAGTCTTTTAATTGTCCTTAAGTAGCCTCTTTGTTTAACAGCATAGTCCTTTGAGACGGAAATGCTTCTAACAAATTCATAGACCAAAGAAGAAAATAATTGGGAAATGAATTTGAATGCAGCAGTCATCATGCTGAGATGGTTGGTTGTGTTCTTCATACTGGTTCAGTCTCCCCAGACAAATCGGTTTGTAGAAACACTTGTTTGTAGAATTATATAAATGCACTACCAGAGAGATTTTTAACTTTTCAAAATAGCTCCT
This sequence comes from Mohoua ochrocephala, assembly GCA_013398855.1. Taxonomy (NCBI): domain Eukaryota; kingdom Metazoa; phylum Chordata; class Aves; order Passeriformes; family Acanthizidae; genus Mohoua; species Mohoua ochrocephala. Next base: position 137,485 of record VZTA01015419.1, on the reverse strand, counting down.
TTACAGGACTGTAGTTCTCTGTAACTGAAAAAGATGTCTGGGTTGGGCATCACAACTTTATTTGAAGGAAAAAAAAAAAAAGGAATTGCAAGTTAAATACGCTTCCCAATGTGAATTGCTTCAAAGTGAAAGTGCATGGTGGATTTGGAGAATATTTCGTTTGTACTGCTTTTGTGTTATCAGGATGATAATTGTGGGATCTGGGGATGAATGCAGGAGTCCTCAATTCCAACTTAGCTCGTAGGAATAAGTCCTTTGAAGGTGATACCAACAGCAAGGAAGAGAAGCGCTGTCCCAAGAGCTTTCTGTGGCAAAGTTGTATTTTCAGCTTACTAATGTGTTTATAATATGTTCCCAAATAATGTTTCGTGGGCTCTGTTCAGGTGGCAGCCTCCTACAGAGGAAGCAGTGCCTGAAATCCTGGTGATGTGAGGGAGTAGCAGGGGAGATCTGTTGTACACCTGTCTTATGCAGCAAGACCATCAGCTTTACCTGTAGTAGTTTTTTCTTTTTCCTCTCTTGGAGACCTGCCAAGGTTTGGGCAGCCAGGGAACTTGCCATGCTGCTTAAAGAAACACAGTCCTGTTTATGTTGGGCTAGAAACTGTTGCCTCATTCCTCACGTTTTCACATCAAAAGCATTTGGGAGTCCCTTGGCTCATAAACACGTTTAGACCAAGGGAGTAAAGTGTGGGGTTGCCCAGGTTTTACACTGTACAAGGGTTGCAGCAGAGCCCTGATGATTTTCCTGTTAAAACAAAGATCAGTTGTACTGCTCGGTGTCTTCCTACTTGGTAAGAACTTTTGAAATGAGAATGTTTGGCCTCTTAGGAAGGAATTCTCAGAGTAACTTTTTCTTGCACCTTCCTGCTCTTAACAGTGAGAACAAAGTCTGTGTCTGGAGTGACTTTGCTACATTTGCTCATGCTGTGAAGATAGAGATAATGCTGTTTTCCTTTGAAAGTATAAAACTTTTCCCCCTTTGCAAGGGATTGAGAAGCCTCCTCATGCTGTGATGTTTGGTACTTAGAGCATGTGAGTGTATGAGTATAGGAGTTCAACCTCCTGCTTTAGTTCTTCAGCTGTTCTTACCCAGTCTGCTCAGACCGGATGCCTTCCTCTTGTAAATTCCTTTCAACTACATGTCAGACTTTGTTATGTTAGGAAGGGTGGTTGTTTCTCAGGGACTGCCTGAATGATTTGGGGTTGATAACTGTGGTCCACATGTGTATTTTTGGAGGCGTGTGTTCCCTCTAGTTTTGTAGTCCTTAAAAATAATTGTAAAACAAAACTGGGAATTTGTCAGCTTAATCAGGGAAAATGATAATGAATGTTCTAGATCACCTTGGAGCATCCATCCATCAGGAATCAGAGGTGATAAAAATGTCAGGGTTCAGCTGGGTCTGATACTGCTTTTATGGGAGCTCTGTGCCAGAAATTAGAAGGAGCTTCTTCCTTTCTATTCTGATCTGATAAAACAGACATTTCCTGGGGTTACATATGGGGCTTTCCAGGCAAGTGCCTGGTGCTGGCTTATACAGTGAAAGATGAGGCAAGAGAGGAGGTAGGTACATGTTTTATCATCCTGCCTGTGGATGGCAGCCACACCACAGAAGTTCTGGCAGATCTTTGAACACTGTCCATGCTACTGGACAATAGTTTGCATCAGACTCTTGCTTGGTACCGGCATGTCTGGAGGTGTTCCATGGCTTTGTTTCTTACTTCTGCTACCTTTGAGCCTTTTCAGTGAGTTTTGTCACGAGGCAGAGGTGCTGAGTTGTGTCTTACAGCTCAGTGGGATTCTCTGCTCAGCTCTGACCCTTTAGCACCAGGAACTGTGACAGCTCTTTTCTTGCAACAATTTGTCAAGGACGTGAATCTTTTTGCAAGGCAAATGAAGCCAATTATTTCAACGGCAGCAGTCACCCTCCTTGCCTTATGGGGCAGTCCTGGAAGACAAGTCTGAAACCACTGGTTACTTATGGACATAGAGTTTTCATAACACAGTGTTGGTAAAACGTGTGTGTGTTGTACACACACTGAATTTTTGGAAATGAGCTCATCCTCAGTTTTCCTTTCAGGTGGTTCCCTCATTCACAGGTGTTTACTGGAGAGAGCATTTCTGCAAGGGCTTGTAAAATCACTGGTATCTCATAACAAGGAGTGTCCCTTTCAGTGTTTCCCATCAGCGAGGAAAAACTTATTCTGCAGTCTGGCGAAATCTTCCCCTGCTGTTTCTGGTTTCACTGCCCAGTAATCCAGCTATTTTAAGAGCTCACTAACCATAAGGGACAAGGTTTTCCAAATATTCTACCTGAAAAACAGGACCTTTATGTCTGGCTCTCTTGCTTTCTTGGTAATGGCTGTTGTACTGGAAGAGGCTTTGTCCTCCTTCAGACTTGCAGTGGCAATGTTTGAATGGTGTGCAGAAACAGTGACCTCCAGAGGTTATGTCTAGCCTAAATTAGTCGGTTCTTCTATTCAGCATATTCACAGTGTTAATGAGTTCCTGTAGTAAGAAAAGCTTGTTCCTGTTGTGCTCACTGTAGGGTAATAGCAGCTATTGTTGAGGTGATCTATGATATATCCAGGATTTAATTGCTGTGTTCTTTTGCTATAATGTGACTCTTCTACTTAGGGGGCAAAATCTTGGAGTAGACAGTCACACAAAGGGGGATTCCTCAACTAATTGTGAATGTCTAGACATCTTAGAGGGGGGAAGTGAGGGGGGAAGTGGCATCTGTGGGATACAAGTTAATCCCTGTGGAAGGCTGGTGAGTCGTGCCCCAGCTGACAGTGAAGTCGGGGTGAATATGCAAGGTCAGGGTAAATGTCAGAACGACCTCTAAATTCGGGCAGATAAATCCTGCTTTTAGTGGTTCACTGTGTGCGTTAGGACATGGTTAATAAGAACAAAAGTGCTTTGTTTAAAAGAGTGTTTGTACATGGTGTTGAACAGCAACAATCTATGGGCTCTGGCTGCTGAACAATGGGTTTGTGAAGGTCAGGCCAGTCCAACACTGTGGGGTCGGGAATTAACGGCGCTGTTGGAGGTCCAGAGATGGGACATGGTGGAGATCTTCAAAGGCTACTCACCATATATCATCAGAAAGCAAGGTCCTTGTGGGTATTTTCTGCATGAACATCACTGAAACATCTAAAAGTGCTGGGCAGAAGCCCAGCTCCACACCCCGGTGCTTTGGCTGGCCGCCAAGCAGTACTTTGGGCAACTGAAATTGGTCAACCACAGAAACTGCAGGGAAGTGTGAGTGGATGAATATATGTTTGTGCTTGCAAGCAGTTTTAGCAAATAAGAATTAAGTTGGGTTTTTGCTTTGTAATTATCTTACTTAAATCAGGGACAAGTATTAAAGTTAAGAACTGATGGCATTGTTACTTTATTTAAAAGGTGGCTGTGTAGCACTTTCTGCAATACAACTGAAGAAAACAGTAGCAATGTCACTTGAGCTGTGGTCTAGGAGGACAGCCCAGGGGGCTGAGTTTAAGTATTTCTTTACTAAATTTTGGTGATTTACTACATCAAATGTTTAATATCCTAGTGCCTAAGCTAAGATCCTTGTCTTTTATGAAGGATTTAATTCTGAGCTGTCTTAGTAGCTGTATCTGTGCAGCAGCCCTCAGTTTTTCCAAAATGTGTCTTTTAAAGCTAGACAAGATGGTGCCTAACTGAAGGTTCTTGTGATTCTTGGAGACAAATGATTTGCAAATAAATCAAAGAGGATCAGGGCAAGAACTTCTCCTTTGAAGAATCCTTTCTTTTCCTTCTGGATTGTCTACAAGCTCAGCATTTTGAGTAGTATATCTTTGGAACTGTCTTTGTTGAAGGATCATTTCTGAATCTAAAATAATACCTCAGCTTTGCTGTCTCACCCATCTGAGCATGGTGCTAGGTGCTGTTCTTTGCTGCTGCTGTGTCTGGGAAAGAAGAAGTAGTAGCAGGAATTTGGAGACTTCCTGAAGTGCTGTAGTTGGCCTTCCACACCTTTTCTGCCAGGGGCATGCTTCTCTTCCAGGTTATCAATTACAGGGTTTGTAAACTTGCTGGAGGAGTTGCGTTGCATGATTGCTATCTCAGAGAAAGCTATTTCCCCCTGGCCTTAATAGATGAGCTGTTCCCTTCTTGCTCTGATCCAGCCTGATCTTTCTCTTGTGAAAAACTGGGGACATGAACTGACAGTGACTGTGACCTCGTGTGATGGCTCTTGCTGGGGAAAGATACCAAAGCTGAAGGCTTGGGGTTTCGGGCAGTGTGAGTGTCCTTTCCCCTTTTTTTGATGAAGAATGCTTAGAACTCATTTTGCTCCAAGGTGGAGTTGGTCTGTGTGAACTCATGTCTGTCTCGTATCTGCTCCCCAAATAGCTCACTGCTTTTGCTGCCTTCACTCAAAGTGTGATGCTCTTATGTGGGAACATTTCATGTATCTTGCCTGCAGGGTTTCTTTGTGGTGTCAGTCTTCCTCATGAGTTAGGGTGCTCCTGTGGTGGATTCAGTAATGTTTGTTTAGCCTGACTCCTCCTTGTGTCAGTGGGGTGGCCGAACACCTCTGGCACCTTTCTGTTGAACCATTTTCTAGATAAATACTGTGTATTTAGTCTTTATGTTATTGTGGCCCTGGGTTTTGTTGTTGTTGTTTTCCCCCTTGTGGCTTCTTCAGTTTCAGTGCAGTTAAGGGGTGATGGCTGGTGGTTATTCCTGTTCATTGGTGATGTGGCATCTCTGAAGTCAGGAGGCAGCTTTGAGAACTGTCATCTGCTGGTGTTTGGAGGGTGGATTTGCTTCTCATGGTCAGGGAGAAAGCAGTCAGGCTGCATAGATGTAGCAAGAAGTACAGATCACTGCCTACATTTCTCTTTGCCACTACTTTATTGGATGCTGATTCCATCGACTGTGAAGCCCTTTTATTCCTAAATCTGTTGTGGAGAGGATCCCCTTGGCACATAATTTAAAGTTGACCTTTAAGATGCTGGTGTGAAATAATGATCTGTTCAGATTTTAGTCGTCAAGCAATTGCAATTCTGTGTTGTTTGGACCAAGGACCAATTTAATGGATACAGAAATATAGATTGGTTGAGTCCTAGTTTTGTGCCAGGTCAAGACCTGGGCAAGGGCCATCACTTCTGTGTTGTGTTTTCCATAGGAAGGCTATTTAGGGGTGTGGGCAGGACAGGAAGGATGTCGTGCTCAAGCACATCACCCAGAGATCAGGATTTTGAGGTGTACCAGTGCCTGACTCCTTCATCTTCAGAGATCCAGAGTTCACAGGGAAGTGTTTCTTTTCAGAATGACACCACAACCTTGTAGCCTCTGATTCTGGGGAGGATTAATTCATTAAAATATTGAAGTACTTGGTTGATTTCTTTAGCAGCAAAACAGGCTAGGTAATTCTTTTAACTTTCAGTCATATTTAAAATAATCAAACCATTTTTAAAAATTAGTATAAATCAGGTGTCTAAAAGCTGTAGAGGACATGAAACTGCTATTGTTTCAATCTCATTTTTTTAACAACTTGCTGTAGTAAACATTGACTAGAACATAGCACAGTCTTCAGGTGTTAAACTAAAGGCCCCCTCTAGTTTATGGCTATATCAGAGGCTTTCATTTAGAATATTCACAAAATAAAAGAAAAACAGATATGGTTTTGCTAAGCTTTTTTCTGGCTTTTTAACCATTTAAAAGTAAAAGTCTTAAGGGGTTTTTTTTGTTTGGCATTTGTGGTTTCTGTTCTGTTTTGAATGCCAGCTACCTGTTTATACTGCTTTTGAATTTTTTCCTGGTGAAAGGGGAAACCCTTCTGTTGGTGTCTGGTATCCTAAATCAAGGCAAAGATTTGTTTAGTTTTTCTTTTTTTTTTCCTTTTTTTTTTTTTTTTGCAGGTAAAGAAAGCCTTTTTTGCCTTGGTGGCAAATGGTGTCAGAGCAGCTCCACTGTGGGAGAGTAAAAAACAGAGTTTTGTAGGTAAGTAGTTCTGACATTTTTCAGGATTACTTGAATTTCCAAGGTGCTTTATTGTTTCAGAAGGTGGTCTGAGCCTGGCCATCATGTAACATCCTAGAGAAATACTGGCAAAGAAAGTTTCTTTTTCCTCCTCCTGAGGAGTGAAATGGTGTCAGCTTTCACAGTATTGCTGTGCCTTGAGAGTCATGGTGCTTCTTTTAGGTCCCAACCTTCTGAAATCCAGTCTCTAATATTTGCACTTCACTGTGTATTTAAAAATAAAAGCAATGCTCACAGAAAGGAAATTTGAAAACAGGAACTATAAAGAGAGTAATTTCATATTCCAGTATCCTAATATGAGTGCAATACAAGCCTGTCTCTGTCTGTGCTCAGTAAGGTGCACTGAGGATCTCTAAATACCAGAACTAAAGCTACAGAGATGTCCCATGCTGGGAGGAAAACATTAGATCTCTGTATTGCTGTTTTTAAAAATCCTGTCATTAATTGCCACAACAATAATGTTCCAAAACTGGATCTCTGTTGCAGGTAGAAAATGGGGTCACAGTGGCAGTGACAAATAGAATTCTATGTACTTCTTGTGACCTGGAACATAGGTTGAGGATTCCTGGAAATGAGTGGTAGATGCTTAATAAAGCATTTGTTAAAATACATTAAATCCAAGAGGGGAGGAGCAGTAGTTTCTTGCAATACACCATAGGAGTGCTGTGGTTTTTATTTTCTTTTTATTTCATTTCATGTTCTGTCTGTAACTAAGCTCTGCTGATTTAAAGCTGACCTCCAGATTGGTTTTTCCCTTCCCCATTTCTTAGTTTCTTCAGTTTAGATGTAAGAGTAGTAAACAGTGGAGCAATTGCATCTTCTCAAATCTAGAACTTGAAAGCTCAAAAAACATTAATGTTTTCAGGTAACTAAGCTAATCATCAATATTACATCACATAGCTTGGTGTTGGTGCTTAAAACATATATATATATGAGATGTATGTGCTATTTTTTTCTTTTGAAAAGTCACATTTCAATACAAGACCTTGAGGATTACCATGGAAATGACTGAATGAAGTTCTGTAATAAGTAAAAGTCAAGGAAAATGTATTATAGTGTTCCTTCATTTGAGTCTAAGAGTCTGCCTGACTTGGCAAGTACATAATGGGAATGTGTCTTATTCAAAAAGAAAATGAAAGGCAAGAATAGTTCTCCAACCTTGAAAGATGATCTAAACCCCCTCCTTTTCTTTCCATGCTTTTGGGGGTGGATGTGGTCTGAATTCAGGGGGTTTTTTGAGTCAGACTGAAAGTGAGGAGAAGCACGTAGGTTATCATTTGGAATATTGCTTCGGATGTGTTTTTATTCTGAAGTACTGTGTCAGTGTGAAAGTGAATAGACATGGTTTTGAAATCGTGCTGTTAAGTAACCCAATACCAGTAGTATTTTACATGGATTTAACATTTATTATATGTTGTGAATATAAATTGAGAAAATAGCTGAAAGTTCTATATGTTAAGTATATATCTAAAGACCTTTTTTTTTATGTATCCCTTGTTACAGGAATGTTAACAATTACAGATTTCATTAACATACTGCATAGATACTATAAGTCTCCAATGGTAAGTATGATGTCAAGCTATAATTTGATCATTTGCCATACAATACAGAGACTGAAATACCAAACTGGAGGGTTTAGGATGATTGTCATAATTGTTTAAGTCTTTGGATGGTAACCTACAGAGGCTTGGATGCTGTAAAAAATTACTGTTCTTGGAGTGATGGTGTAGAATAAACAAGTTAAACTAGTTAAATATATGCAAATATTTTAGTTACGTGGCTGAATTGCACCATCAGTTGGAGATCTGTTGACTTCAATTAACTGTAATTTGAAATTCCCATTGGCAGTCACTTGATGAAATTCTCTAGCTTGCGTGTTCATACCAACATTTACATCCCTTTCTTGTTCCTGTCAAATCACAATTCCCCCTCTACCAATTAAAACATATGTACTATGTTTTACTAGTTAAAAAAATCAAGAACAGTTGGCTGGAGCAGACATCTCATGTATTTGCCTTCTCAAAGCTCATGTTGCTTTTTAATAGTGAAATTCTCATTGGATGCCAGTAGTGTGGTGCACTGTCCTTCCTTCGTGTTAAAGAATTCTTTTTCTCTCCTTGGGGATTTACAAGGAGTGGGGGGAGGAACAAATGAAAAGTGCTTGCACACTGGTAACTTCTTTAAAATTGTTTCCATGTTGTAATGACCATCTACATCAATATTACTGATTTTTCCATGAGACTTTGCCTAATGAGTTCTCACTCATTTGCACTAAGGTCCTATTCATAGGTTCTGCTTAAACTGGCAGCAGTAAGGAGGAATAGCTGAGGAGTGACAGTATTGGACTTAAGTGACTGATGCAGTCTTCTCTAAGAAAAATAAATGAATGTTCCATCAGGGAATGCTCTAGTCTTGACAGGTGAAATTATGCTGAAAATAGAATTCTTACAGTATTTTAGTCATTCTTTCTGAATCGGGACATACAGTGTGAAGCTCATTGCCATTCATGTGCTAGATAATATCCACCAGTGAATGATGAGAAATATCCAGGTAGTTTCTCCCTAAAGAAGTGCTCTTGCTTGTTAGTGATCAGGTAACATTAATCTGTTAGCATTAAGAAGTCAGGTGATCAGGGTAAGCTTCTGACTGGTGTGGGTGTGTGAGGAATCACCCGAGGGTTCGCCCTGGATGCTTGTTTTAAGGTGATACAAATTACTGAGGGGATGACTTTGAGTCCAGAAAAGACCTGGACTGCAAACCTAGGCCAGTAAAAGGCTTTCCTGTCCCCTGAAATGATAAATCCAGGACTGTACTTCTGCACTGGGCAGGATTGCAGCCTTTCTTCTTGTTACAAGAAATGTTGTGTTGGACTGTTCTTACTCTGTGAGATTTTCAGCAGTGAAATAAAAGGAAGTTACTCAGATGATTACAATGTTCATGATGGATTTAAAATTAAATTACTTCAAGTTGAACTTCCATCTACCCATTATAGGTTCAGATTTATGAATTGGAGGAGCACAAGATAGAAACCTGGAGGGGTAAGAATATTTACTACTTGGCTGATAATTTATTAGGTTCTGATGTTTTTCAGTATAGTGGATTTTTAATTCATCATAGACTTTGCTCCACATATTTTTTAATGAAAGCAGAAATAGTAAAAGCTTTGGGTTTTTTGCTCCTATTCCTTATTTTTCTATCTGAAATGGCAATGTACTGGTGATCTGGGCTGTATAACACTCTGCCCCTCGTTCATGGTTAGTACCAGCTGGCTCTTTAAGAATGGAAAAAAAGCAAGTGAGGTGAGGCAGATGTGGAGTGGGAATGAACAGAGCTGTGCCCAAGTGAGCTGCACGATGCAGCCAGAAATTCCTGCAACATTCTGGGTGGGAACACAAGTTCTGAATGCAGGGAGGCAGCTCCACGTAAAAAGCAGGCTGTATTCCCTGGAATGATACATGGAGGTGCTCTGTGCAGCAGGCACTCCCAGAACCAGAATGAGTAAAGGATTATTTGCTGTAATTGCAGTGACCTCTGCTGGTACCAAGCTTAGTCCTGCTTTTAAATTTCATGTCTTTTTAATGTCAATATAGAGCACTGTGCATATATGGTAGAATAACTAACTGTCAATTGCTGTCCGCCACTTAATTTTGTACAAATTAATTCATAAAATGCTTTCATAAAAAAGTTAACGTTTTCATCTGAAGTGGTAATAGTTTATTAATTTTCTGTCCACAGAGCTTTATTTACAAGAGACTTTTAAACCTTTAGTGAACATCTCCCCAGATGCAAGGTAGGATTTCGCTGTTCACTCTGCTTAACTTGAAATACACTAACGCCGTCTCAACACTGAATTTAAGGCTTCTTTATGTAAGAATAAACAATTTATATTGTAAACTACAGTACAGTAGTGAAGGACTGTCTTTTAATATAATCAAGAAGGGGTGAAAGCTTTTTTTTTATTGTGAGCGAGGACTTTTTTGATTATCCAAAGAAGGGAATTTGTAATTGAACTTTTGCCGTTTATCAGCATAACTGTTCTGGTAAATGAAGTAGACATGGGTCAAAATTAATTGCCCCAAAATATGCAAAACAGGCAATAGGATGACCCTTCAAGCTAGCCTGCAGGTCATCTTTGTTTAATGAAAATGAAAAACTTTAGAGCCCTTCAGGTGTCTTGTTCTCAGCAGTCAGAGTAATTGGAAACTTAAAGGACTTTTCAAGGCAAGTAACTTTTCTTAACTGAAGGAAAGACAATATCTCTCTGGTTTGTTCTGCTCTACCACAAAGCTGTATTTCTTAAAATGTAAATGACTGTCCTTTTCTTCTTGATGGAAGTTGAAAGAAATAGTTTTTAAACTGTCATTATGCCTTATTTACTAAATGACTTAAGAGACTTAGTTGATCACTTAAACCTTGAGTGCTACTTAATTGCTGAACTGGAGGGTGAAGTTCTGGTTCTTGTTTCAGTTTGTGGGCTGGGGTTGTTTGTGCCCTGGCAAAGGCAGCGGGGTGAAGGGAGCTCTAGTGATTACACTGAAGTAATGATATGCTGTATCCTCAGTGAAATTGCCATTTAGTCTTGAAAAAGTCTTTCACTTCAGTCGTGAGGAGTGTATTTTGAATGGTGACAGGTTGCAAAGAATATCCTTAAGACAACAGAAGAGCTTTAATTGTTTTCAGGCAGAGGTGCAGCATGAGAAGCTTTGCAATAAAGAAGATGCTGTAAAACTTTTATAAAAGGTTACAGCAAGTCAGGTTCAGACCTGATCCAGAGATGGGCTTGGGTTCTGTGACAGTCAGATTGCAGCACTTAGGAATTGTTAAATGCTGACTCCAGCAGTGGAATCTGCAGCAGTGGGGGAATCTTGGCTGTGTACATTAAATGGGGCTATTTCACCCCTGTGATGGACTCAGAACACACAGCTTGTGTATGGTGAGCAGCCTGCTTCAGCAAGTAGGTGTTTATCAGAGTTCTACCCAATTTATTACTTACTAATTCATTGCAGCTGCTGGTCAGCTGCTTTATCATGGTCTTACTACGACTGAGGGAAAAAACAAAGTGTCACTTGCAAGGAGAGCAGGCTTGCACAGGTTGGAGTGTTGCTAAATCCCAGTCTGCAGTGCATGGGAATGTTTTAGATCTCCTAAGGATAACTTTTTGCCAGTCCCCAGTGATAATTCAGTGAAATTATGAGATAATTGTTTTGGGTTAATTCCATATATGCACATAGCCATAAAAATGCTCTTTGTAGAACACGTTACAGAAGTTTGGGGTTGAGATTCATTAAGTGCAAGAACTCTGTTTTTTCATTGTTTGTCTCTGAACAGAAAAACCTTATTCTGAGTGCACAGATACTGCAAGCACAGCACTTGCTGGAAAAACAATTTACACTTGCGAAGAAATATTCCTGCTCTACTTCATACCACAAAATGAACTTTCCATCACATTTTCTTAGTGGGTTTAGATTTCCATGAGCATACAGTTGTTGATGTATTGCAAAACAAAAAGCTGCAAAAGTTAATTTGAAATCCCTCAACTTCTGTTTTTTATAGCATTAAAGATAATGCAAATAATTACCACATATACTTCATGTGGGTTTGTAAATGTGTGCATATGTATCACGTGGCATTACTTGTTGTTAGCTAGAATTCATTAAAAAAATAAAATGTTTTTCTCCTCAGCCTTTTTGATGCTGTATATTCGTTGATCAAAAACAAAATCCACAGATTGCCAGTTATAGATCCAGTCAGTGGAAATGCACTTTATATACTTACCCATAAAAGAATCCTCAAGTTCCTCCAGCTTTTTGTAAGTATTTAAAGCTGTGCTGTGCTTAACTGATTTTTCCCCACAGTAGACATGTAATTAAGTAATTAAAGTCTTAGTGCAGAAATTTCTTGATGAACTTCCGTATTCATTGTGTCTTTGTGTGTCTTTTATTGTTAACAGGGAAATTAAAGCTTGATGTAAGGCCTGTGCTTTACCTTTACTTTGTTTTAGTCCTTTAAAGAAGCCTAAACACCAAGGACTTGCCTCCTGGAGTAATTTGCTGTCCTTTCTGGAACATCTCCTAAGCTTCAGGAGTTTGTTTACATGAAAAGAAAAATGAATTGTCTCCCAGAGATGAGATTGTCATTGCTCTCTGTAGTAATGTTAGTCACAGCAATGAACAGGAGGCCAAACAAAACAATGAGAGTTCAAAATAAACATTCAGATTAATGTTCTTCTATCTTCTCTCTCCAGTTTTAGTGGGAATGACACAGTTTAGGATGCGAAGCTTTCAGTGATGTGTTACTACAAAAAAAAACCAGCAAAAATCTTAGTTACATTGTCTTAATTTAGAGCTGCTTTGAACAGAAACTCCTTAGGTCTGAGCTTGTTTGGGTTTTGTATTAATCCGGTGGCAGGAAACTGCAGTGACCTGTAACCATCACTGGGACTCTGCAGATGGATGAGTGAATGTAAATGTAAATAACTCCTTCTGACTCCCCTAGATGTCAGAGATGCCAAAGCCTGCCTTTATGAAGAAGAATCTGGATGAACTTGGAATAGGAACTTATCACAACATTGCCTTCATACATCCAGACACTCCTATCATTAAAGCCTTGAATATATTTGTAGAGCGAAGGATATCGGCATTACCTGTTGTGGATGAGTCAGGTGGGTACAAAAGTGTGGGAAGAGAAGTGGTGCTGAGCCCTGGATTGATGCTGGGGTGGGGGGAGAACACAAGAAAGAGTAAAAAAAAAAATCATTAAAGAGGCATGGGGGAAGAAAGGGAATATAAAGAAATACTTAGGCAAAATGCAGGTTGATGGGCTCAGAAGAATTTTATTATTTGATAGGTTGGTTGGGGGGTTTATTTCAGTCTTCCCTTCTTGACCTGTCATTTCTTTCTGTGTAATTCTAACAGATGAAAGCAGGAAGCAAGAAAACTGATTTTGTATTTTAAGCACTTTGTTAACTTTTGTTTTTCTTTTCTTCTTAGGAAAAGTTGTAGATATTTATTCCAAATTTGATGTAATAGTAAGTATATCTCTTAAATTCTATCAAATATTTTATATGTAATAAGCATTTGCAAATTAATTTGTTAGTATGACAATTTGATTTTATTCCTTGGGGCTGTGGTTAACAAACTGAAGGAAAGAGATCCAGTTCACCCTGCACATCATTTCTTTTTATTACTACTTTTATTTAAGTACTATTTGCACACAGGCTTCCGCTGCTCTGGATGTTACCCTAAATTAGATCTGGCTGAGCATAATCCAGAGGAGGGGATCAAAGCTGGTGAAAGGGCTGGAAGGAATATCCTGTGAGGAATATCTCAGGACTCTGGGTTTGTCTGGTGTGGAGAAGAGGAGGCCGAGGGGTGATGGGCTCATTGCTCCTGAGGCTTCCTGGGGAGGGGAGCTGCAGGGGGAGGTGCTGAGCTCTTCTCCCTGGGATCCAGTGGCAGGACACGTGGGAATGGTCCAAAGCCACACTGCAGGGGTTTATTGGGACATTAGGAAGCATTTCTTTTCCAAGAGGTGGTTGAAGACTGAACAGGCTTCCCAGAGAGGTGGGAAGGTCGATGCCCCAAGCCTGGCAGTGCTCAAGAGGCACTTGGACAGTGCCCTTAATAAAGTGCCTCAGCTTTTGCTCCTCCCTAGAGTGTCAGGCACTTGGACCAGGTGATCAGTGTAGGTTCCTTACAGCTGAACTGTTCTGTTCTTTCTGTTTGTTTCTATTTTTGAGTGAGGACTTCCTTTTTCCAGCTGCTGCCACACCACACACTGTTCTCAAAGAGAATGCAGGTTTCTCGGTGCAGTCTGAGCACTTTGTACAGGTTGACCTTCTCAGGGATCTAAAAACTACTTGGCCCATTCTTTTGTGTCTCTGACTGCAGAGTCTTGCATCTGTATTCCTTCTGCTTCAGATCTGATCCAGGACACTGTTTCTGTGTTTCCCTCAGGATTCCAGCAGCGTAGTCAGATTCATGCCATGATTTACCAGCCTCCGAGAGCCAGGGCTCTTCTATTCTCATGGCTTTCAGAAACTTGAAAAATGTACATATATTTTTATCCCTGTCCCTTCCCAGCTGTGTGCACCTGCTTTCTAATTGCAGCATCTGACAGCTACATTATTTTTTAGAGATTTCACTGCCCAGGTTGCCACCAACCAGCTGCACTAATGAAGAATCCAGATGTCTGAAACACTGCCTAGAAGGCCTTCAATAAAATGGAGAATAGTCCCAAGTGGAAATACTTTAAGCTTATAAATACCTCTGGCTGCAAACATTGCTCTTAATACCAAATGTTTTGTGATATCACTGCTCTCGCCTGTCATTTCTAGGCATTTGTCTTTGTTATTTGGGATTCTCTACTGTGTGAGATCCTGTTCTGCCTTAAAAGCATGTCAGGGAATAGGCAGTAGCTGTAGAGAGAAGGACCTGATGCATCAAAGACCATGAAATGTCACGGTCGGCGCATTCAGTTTTTCAGTTTATTTTGTAACTGTGTTAGATTTTGAGGCAGGACATGTTTCCTTCATTTTCCATCTTCTTCAGAAAGACACCAAAAGGAAGAGGGTTCCTTATGTTTTTCACATCTTTTCTCATTTTAAGTGATGAGGCAACAAAAATTAATAGGATTTTTAGAGATGTTGGATCATTTATTTGGAAAAATATGTAGTGGGAACTGGAAAAAAACCCCACACCACGAAGACATAATTTTTAGAATATAATTGCTTGCTCCCAGCTAGTAACATGGGAAAGAGTTACAGCATCTATTGATTACTTGGGATTTTCCTCACATGTCCTAGTTTGCTTATTAAATTGGAGGGAAGAGATTCTGTTCTTAAAAGATAATCACCTCTGAGCTTCCGTGTTTTCATCAGTCTGCTTCAACCTGATCTTCAGCTTTAAAAGGAGAAAACTAAATGTAATCTGAAGCATCTCATCTGATCTTCCAATAAACATAGAATTTCCAAGATGGTGATTTTTAGCTTTTACCCATGTGGCCAATGTGCTTACTTGGTGGTTGAAGCTATGCCTGTATACACAGCTGGCTAAGTTGATGGAATTCTGATAGATTTCTTTCATTTTGAGAGTTCTGAATTCATTTTCAGGTTCTTGATTGGAGAAACCTGGGAATGGAGTGATGTATAGAAATAGCTTTATATTGCACTAGTTATTGTGTGTAGGGTGACTTCAGTTTGCAGAGGCTTTTTATGTCCTCTCAATGTCCTTCGTTAGGACCTGGTTAAATGAATTAACTAAAATTGCTTTTATCTTCATGATCATCTCAAAGCTGTCTTGTCATGCTCAGTGTAATTCAATCAAAAAACTTGACCCGAGTATCTTTTAGCCAAAAATTAATTTAATTTTATTGCTCGGTCCAGTGCTTTCATTTAAAAGCTGTCTTTGTTCTTCCTTCAGTGTCTCAGCAGCAAAATCAGTAGGGCAGGGTGTGCCAACACTGCTGAAATACCACTGTGGTCTCACCTACAGAAAGCTTTTGCAGGTCTGGACAGAGTCCCCTCACTGCAGGCATGGTTCTGTTCTTACAACGAAAGTTTAAAATGTCAGCTTTCAAATTCTTTTAATCTCTTCCTTTTAGTGGCTGGGGATGGGATTTCATTTATATTATTCTTATAGTACTTATTAAAATACACCCAGACACACAAATTGTCGTCGAATGACAGCACCAGCTGAGTCCAGGAGAGGGAGTTTGAGCCCACGAATGAGAAAGGTGAAGAATGAATTTGCTCTCCACTAAGATCTGCTCTGTGGGTGGTGTTCAGAGCAGCTGGTGTCCTCCCCTGCCCTGTGAAAAGCAAGCAACAAAAAAATTGTACATTCTGTGTGTTGTGAAATCTGAGAGCTTCTGAAGAGCTTCACCTTTCCATTTGCTGCTCATGGCAAAAGCAGGATGAGTGACACCAAGCCAAAGATCAGATACAGAGTAAGGTTTTCGCTGGCCTAGTGCATATCACCAGTTCTGTCAGTTAACCCAGTGTGTCAGATGGTGTTTAGCATCGTTGTGTTTGACAGTTCCCAGAATCTGAAGCTGAAGAGCATCTGCTTTGTTTAATATGTTACTTGGAATGGACTCAGCTCAGACCAGAAATGCCTGTCTACTCGATGCCAAAATATTTACTTTGTTGAGTACTTTGTTACTAAGTACTGAGCTGTCTGATGTGGCCTGGGTTTGTTTTTTTGCAGAATCTTGCTGCTGAAAAAACGTATAATAACTTAGATATCACGGTGACACAAGCCCTACAGCACCGCTCTCAGTATTTTGAAGGTGTTGTAAAGTGTAGTATGCTGGAAACACTGGAGACCATTGTGGATAGAATAGTGAAGGCTGAGGTGAGTCCCTGCACAATGAGTTACAATTTGTGTTATGAAGCTGATAAACAGTACAAATTTATCCTCTTTAAGTTGTTTCGATGACTTGGTGAAAGTATTTTTTAATTATTGTGTGTGTTAGGTCTCAGTCTGCTCTGTAGATTCAGATTTTAGATGCTTGTAGGGATGTGCAAAATATTTTATAGTGTGTCCGTAATAATATTCAGTTATTTGCATTTCTGTTTTGTGGCATTAACTAAGCTGAATGCAAAGCTTTCCCAAGTTTCTTCTAAGCCTGCCGTAAGTTTTGGAGACAAATCATTTGTTAACCTCCAGTTTATAGCTCGGCTCAGGAAGTTCATTGGGTGCAATTTGTTGATGCATATGGGATACTGCACTGCTCTCACAGAAATGCTGTGAAACAGGGCCATAAAGCAAATTCGTGTGAGGAAGCCTTCAGGAACTGCTCCTGTAAATTGTGTATCTGTGTGCTGCCCGTTCTTTTGGTGCTGTTTATCTTGTTTGGTAGTACTGGGAACTTCCTTACACACAGAGGTGAATGAGTTTGTAGGTCTTCCTCCCCTGTAAGGCTTCTCTGCAGAAGAAAATCAATATTCCCAGTTTCAGTCGTCTCTGAGGTGTGATCAGCTCCATTTAGATGCCTTAACTTGGTCAATTACAAGATTTATTTATTTTTTAGGGTTGTAACCAGGCATATACTTGATTTGAGGAAAACTTCCACTTTGTTAACAAGCCCTTAGAACCTCATTAGGCAACTTGTAACTTTCTGTATTTGCTTGAGCTTCCTCCTGAAACTGAATATTTTTAGCATTGCTGATACACAAATTTCAAACTTGGATTATTTTATTACTATTTTAAGAAGCTTTAGACATTTGGGTTTTAAGAACAACTCCTACCCTCTCGTTCAGTCTAAACACAGTGAGATTACATGTAAAAATGAGTCAGTCAAAACTACTACAAAGCTATTTTTAGCTGCCAGACAACTGCTTGATCTTACAAGCAATTACACAACTGAAACAATTACATTGTCCATTTTTCTTGAGCTCATTACACTGAGAGGGGAATAAAGTTATTAAACATGTGCATATGCAGAAACTAACAAACCTGTATAAAATATCACCAGCACAGTTTCATCAAAAATAAAATATTTTCTCTCAATAAGGAAGAGAGATAATTCACTTGGGTAAAAGTAAACATGTAGTAGGCTCTGAACTTTGGGCAGACACTTTCCTGGTTCTGCAGTGGCTTTTCACAGCTTGCACAGGCCAATGAGCCTCAGGATATGGGAGTATCCACCTAATTTCCCTACAGTTAGGACAAAATTTTTGTAGTGTCAAATGTTCCATAGAAGATGTCTGTAAGGCTAAGATCATTATTTGAAAATACAGTCTTACTGTTGATAAATCTTTCTTCTGAGTTGTGTCCTTGTGTTTATTTGCATGGACAAATTGAATCCTTTTTCTGTCTTAAACAATCTGTTTAAAATAAATTTTTTTAAAACCAGTCTGGCACTCAATTCCCATTGTGTACTCCTGTGAGAAAAGTTAAAACCAACTCAGAGATGTCAAAATACAACAAGTTTTAGTGCTGTGCCTCTCTGCTGGGAAAATTAGGAAGTATTTTTCAGAAGGAATTCTCATTTTATTGCTGTATCTGATTTTTTGGAGATCACAGGCTGAGTTGGGCAGAGGCTGTAACTTGGAGAAAAGTGTTTGATGTGAGTGGCATATTTTGAGAGCAGAAGTATTTTCAAGACCTAGATCTCGACTTACCTGTCACTTCACATCAGATTCTGTTGCCACGTCAGATAGCTGTGTGCTTTTTAAACATGCTCTATTTTAATTTATGTAGGGCAAGCATGTTTGTGTTGCTGCGAGAGAATTGCTATTACTGACATTTTGAACCATTTTGGGTTGTTTTTTTCCTACTTGTCTTCATACTGCTTTACTTTTAGGGGTTTTGTTTGCTTCTTTGTTTGTTTTTCTTTGCTTTGTCTACTTTAAATCAGGTAAATATATCTCAGGCTCTTCTCCCTGCTGGCAGGTTCATCGTTTGGTGGTAGTGAATGAAGCTGATAGCATCGTGGGTATCATCTCCCTTTCCGACATCCTACAGGCTCTGGTACTCACACCTGCAGGTATGGAGCTGCCCTGGGGGCTTTGCCATGAGGCACTGGTGGTGTGCACACCCTGCTGCCTTGCATTTATTGCACAGTGATAAATGTCTGGTTTTCAACTGTTGTAACTGGTTATAGTTCTTAAATGCACGAGTCATTTCAGGAGAAAGCTGACAGAATATTAATTATCGGTCTCCTGTTCACTGAGGAGAGCGTGCAGAAGCTTCACCAATGTCTCTGGTGTTCATGTGTCTTTTTTTCTAGAGGAAAAAAAAGGTCTCGATTAATGTTTTAACAGGATGAAGCTGAATGTATAGACAACATCTACAACAGGGCACCTTCCCCACCTTCTGAGTTTCTGTACTCTGGCCAAGCGTGGGTACAGCTGTGTTTTCCACTCAGAAAATCTCTTCTTGGAGCCTTGCTGTTGTCCAGCTGTGCTGGGGGTTTTGGTTGGCACAATTTAAGTCACAGATGTCACCTCAGCCCACCAGAACTCTTCCAGTAAAAAACTCTATTGTGATCCAGTTAAATCTCTGGTGATCAATCTAAACATGATCAGGTTCCTTTTAACAGGAGTATCCAGCAATAGGTTTATTTCTGCTACTTTTATCTTGGTTGTTGGGGGTTGGCTTGGTTGGGTTTTGTTTGGTTTTGGTTTTAAGTTTTGCCCGAGTTCTTAACGTGCTTTATGTTCTTAATTGTAACTTCACTTTGACCACATAAATTACTTCAGTGTCACAAGAACTAAAGCAAAGCCCTGTTTTGGCTCTGTGAGGAAGGCAAAATGTCTTGAGGATTATTACCATTTTGCCTCAAAAAAAAAAATCAGACAAATAGAGCCAGACGCATCCTTCAAAAAAAAAGTCTAAATGTGAGTTTAACTGAAATCTCTTACCTGCCCTGATAGATAACATAATTATGTAGAAATGTTTTTTCTCTGTAGACTTAAAAAAACAAGGTAATGTACCTTGTTTAAATAGTAATATTTCTGTTCTGAAGAGAAGTAATCAGTGATGCTGCTGGAGGTATCGTGTCAGTACATCTGGTTCCTTTTAATGACCTGGAAGAGCAAGAGCAGAGCAAGGAACCCAACTCTCTGTGAAATCATGGATGAGAAATCAGCCCAGAGGTCTGGGTCAAATGGAATCCTTGCCTGGAGAAAGAAGAGGGAGGTGTAAAGACAGGCAGCCAGTGCCTCTCCAGGCAGAGGAAGGTGTTTCATCCATGACTGGAGGGTAGAAGGATTCCAGGAGAGCAGAATTTAGTGCTAATGGGGCAGAGTTCAGACAGAAAAGATGCATTTGGATACTGGCAAGCCAAGAGCTTTGTTGTACTGGAATTACGTGGACACCTACGTTGGAACTCTGAGCTGATGTAAAAGCGCTCTGGAATTACTGCAAAGGGCAGTCCCTGCTCCCACTCCAGCTCCGAGATCCCTGAGCTGCTGTAACTCACTGAGCTAACAGGAAACTGAGCCAGCAAAAAAGCTGCAGTTTTGTCAGCCTGGCACACTGAACCTGTCCACAGAACAGTCTGGTACTGAGGACAGGGGTTAGAGCAACAGAGAGGGCAGGAGTGTGCCGCTGGAAGAGATGAGGTGAGGGAAGGTGTTTTTGGGGAGCAGTTGAGCATTAGACTGCATTTCCACAGGCAACTGCTCAATTTTAGATTAGAATTTGTCTCTTGCAGGGAGGATGTCTGTGATGTAAATCTGATTTGTAGAGTATGAAGTGGGACTTAGCTCCTAAGAACACCAGATGAATCATGTGTACAGGTCTCTTCACAGACTGGAAAGGAAAATTTGTTGACTGGCAGGAATTAAGACCAGCCTGTGTTTGGGAAAAAATTAGCAGTTGTGGTGTGAAAACTGGATGCATTTAATGAATCTTTCAGTGTTTGATTATACATTACAAGTAGCAGCTCCAGGTTTCTGGCAAGAGATTCTTGCTCTGTAGAGTTGGATGCTGAATCCACGCTCACCATAGGGTTCAGTCATTGCCCAGCATGTTTGAGTACCTGGAGAAGAGGTGAGAGGCTGCACAGTCCTGCTGGACAGGTCCCTCAGATCCCTGCTGTAAGCAAAATCTGCCTCTGAGCCAGGAAAAATGGGCCCATCAACACGGCGTAGTTAAACTGAATTCTTCCACAGTTTGTGCTCAAGCAGGACTCATTTTTTTGGGGCTGTTATGATGATTAAGCTTGGCTCTAGGCTGAGGGACAGGTTTGGGCTGTGGGTTTTTAGTCGGGAGTTTTTAAACTAGGGGGTTTTTTTGTGCTGGGGAGAATCTTCAAAGGCACTGGGAGTAGCTTCCCAGAAGGGTTACTTAGACTGAGCAATGATGGTCTCGAGGCCTCCCTCGCTCTGTCTCACATGGGCATTTAGCAGTCCTGCAGTTTATTTTTTATAAGTGTTGCATTCAGTACTCAGATTCTGGTAATGCGACCGGGGAAAGCTGCAGCGGTTGGAATGAGCTTTTCCCGTTCTGTGTGCCCAAGGAAATCACAGCTGCTTTCCTCTTCTGTTCCCAGGTGCCAAACAAAAGGAGAACGAGAGCGAATGACTGCTGTGAATGTACACGTTTGTAGGAGAACTTGAACAAAGTTTCTGGGTCGTTTGTCTCAAGAGCAGTGACTGCAATCGAACAGAGCAGGATGGTTGAGAATGTGTTTTGGGACTTAGTGACGGATGATGAGTCTCTTCCCCCCAGTGATGTCGCAAAAAAAAGCAGCATGACAAAAGCTTATGTTAAAATGTAGGCTCGTATTTCAAAATGTCTTCAAAACATTTGCTGGAAGACTTCACATGATGTCCTTCATTAAAATGCACTGTATTCTGAAACTTTTTCATTTTGTATTTGACAGAAGTCACTGGTCAGCAATGGATATATGTGACATAAGGCAAGTGTATGGCATATTCATATCATAGTGCCTTATGTCAAAATACAGCAATATGTCATCACTGTTGCCCATCACTGTCAAAGGAAGTGTTGTGCTAAACGAGACACTGTATTTGAATGTGAAAGTCTTTAAACCTAAAACCAAATCAGTTTCAGTTCTCATTAGATTTGTCATAAAAGCTGTAATTTGGGTATCGGTAGACTTCTTTAAAACTTCAATGACAGTTTTGTGTTCAATGTTGCATTCTGAACTGAAATGTAAAACAAGACTGATTTAAAAACAGCTTTATTTATTTTTACTTTCATGACAATTTTTTACACATCTTTGGTGGATAGCTAAAATTTCACCATATCCATTAATAAACTGTTGATTGTTATACAAACAAGTGGGAGATTTTTCTCATTATTTAAAACTTTGCAGTTGCAGAAGCTGCGGCCTGTTCACCAGTCTGTGTTACTTGAGCTGAAGATTTCGGAAGCATGGATTGAAAGTGCTCTGTACTGTCATACACAGGCACCACGGAGGAAACCAGGTGCCAGAGGACAATATTTTCACCTGTATTAAAGTGTAAAATGATGTTTGTACAACGAAAACCCGAAACTTTTTATTGTATATGATTTGTACAGAAGCGGAGGAGTGAGGAAAGCCGTGGGGTATTTGCTAATGTAAATGTAATGTAAAGTTTGAAGATGAGACTTTTATAATTGTAGATTCTTGTAGATGGAAGAAATTAAACCCTACAACATCAGTTTGGTTTTAGCAGTTCGTGCCAAGTTCTTTCGCATGTATGAACGTACGTGCATTGGGATTAGTGCAAACCAGGAGTAGGAGCATTCTTATTTTTCTTTGACTTTAAAGGTGGCTTATGCTAATGGAATACTGCAGGCAGGACTTCTGTACCGTGTTTCCAGCCTGAATACTGCACTGGAATAATGCAGGAAAGGGATACATTATTTTTTCATTTATAAACTTGGAGGTAAAAGGTGAACAGTTTTCGGTTTGCTTATAAAATAGCAAATATTAAATATAATAGTAATAATAGTAATGAAAAACTTTCTTCAGAACTTTTCCCCTTTCTACAAGAATTTAAATTTTGAACTTGTAGCAGGTTGAGGGGCGCAGTGCACAATAATCCCATCAAACTAAGTTTTAAACAGAACTAAATGTGTGAAAACTTTCTTCTTACAGGTATCTTTCGTGACTAAAAATATTCCTGTAGTACACGATGGAAACTGTTCACTTAGACATTCTCTCACCTTCTTATGTTGTGAAAAATATTGTCAAGTCTTCTCCAGCACCTTTTCTGACTGGGTAAATATTGACTCTGTTCCCTGCAGTTCCTGATGGTATTGAATTGGAGCAGCTGCTTTGCCCTAACAGCAACAACCTCGGGCTCTGGTGCTGGTTGCTGCCACCAGCCCAGCTCTGGTTATCTCTCTGTGGGAGATGGAGTGATTGAAACTAAAAATAGTGGCTCTCGTTCTTCGTAGGGTGTGTGGAGGGGAGAATTTGTGGTAGCCAACTCTGATTAAGGCTAAGTGGGCAGCAGTGCTACCTGCAAATGCCACACAAACCATGTAGGTGCAGCTTTGTGAAAGCTGACTTCTGTTTCAGCACAGGCACTGCAGCCTCCTTTGGGAGGTGGGATGGCAGGGAGTTGCCCAAAATCACTGTGAGATCTCTCTATCACTTCTCTGCATGAGCACATTCTTCAGCCCTCTGGTCAAGGTATTTTTAAAGATAAAGGTTGAACCACTGATTACTCTTATATATATTTTATAGCACAAATTCTTCTGTCCCTGTTCCCTGCAGATGCCGTGGGCCTGCCTGCATGCAGCAGTGTGCAGGAAGCCAGAATGAATTTGCAGTTTTCAGATAACCACGTACAGACTTCTCATTTTCACATTATTACAACTGCTGTTAACATGTTGTGGACACAGGACTAGCAAAATTACGGAGAACAGCCTCCTCAGTGGTACAAAACTGCGTTTAGAGAATTTCCACCCTTTCTTTCTGGAATTCAGCTCTGAACTCTGCATTTGTGAGTGGCAGAACCGCGGTGTGACCCCACCAGCACGAATAAACAGCAGTGCCATCAAAATGCACTCGGCTCGTGCTGGCACAAGTGCCAGTGCTGATGCAGTAAACAAAGCTAAGGAAATCGTGTCATTTTTAATACAGATCAGTTTTCTACAGAGCTAGAAAAATGCTTGTTCCAGCATAAGGGAGGGACAGGAGTAAGTAAATGAGGGTAGAGAGAGGAGGGGTGACTCAGCAGCGCTGCCGCATGTTCCAGATTAAAGGGACAGCGTAACTAAAGCTTTGGTCTAGGGCTCTTCACTTAGCTCATTAGAGGCCTCAGCCATGAAAAAGAATTAATAAAATGTCATTAGACTCCAGTTCTTGTGCATTCTCCCACCTGGCCAGGCAGCAAGCAGTACCTATAGATCCGAGACCACAGCAACAGCTCCAGAAGCTCCTTTTCTTGCCACAGACAGGACCGTGCTGCAGATGGAGGTGTCAGTAAATGTCCCCTGTGACTCCTGAAAGCTCGTTCGGTAGTGCAGGTGAAGAAATGGGTTCTATTTTAACCAGCAGGACTGTAATAACACATGATTGATGCTTTTGCTTTCCTGTGCATTTCTTTGCCCAGCAAGAGATGTCTGTGAAAGATAATTATTCTGAAGGGCTTCTTTGTCTTGGAAGGGCTTTTACCTACTCTGGATATTTTTAGCTGCTTAGGTGTAAGATGATGTTTCTTTGTAGACCTCAGCCCTCAGTATTTTTCAGTACCTAGAGATGCTCTGAACTGAGGCAAAATCACCCTTTGCTGACATGGACAAAAACCATTTTCCTGTTTTACTTCTGGAATCCTTTAGGTAAAAGGTCTGAGATCGGACAGTCTTTGCTGTTTGCTAAGAACTGAATTCCAGTTGTTGTGTATCCGAGGCCTATTCATCTTTTACTGAGGGATACTGTTGTGCTGGGAATGCTGGAGTCACTCGGAAAGAGCAAGCCTTGATTCCAGGGCCTGAGCTCTTGTCCTCACGGCAGACAGGAGGAATCTGACTGAGGCAGTTCCAAGACTCCACATGGAGAACACTATTTGCCATTTTTAGAGGGAGCATAGGGTAAGTTGGAGTTTTTCAGTTTTGGTCCAACTAGAAGTGAAACCACACGTGCTTAATCCTGTCTCACAGCAGACCCTGTAACTGCTCCCACTGAGTTCTCCAGGCAGCTTTAGAAGGAACTAGTTTACTTCTAAAGTTTCTGTGAACTTTCACCCATATTGAACACTTAATAAGGGTAATTTCCTGAGGAAAATGCCATTCCGAATAATTTAATGCTACCCTTGTACCCACATAATGCATTTATGCAAAAAGAATGTTCTGCAGACACTGCTCTTTACTCTTCACTTTAGGTCTTCATTTAAATGTGGTTTTGAAAGTCACTTTCTTGGTCCTCATTTGTTTTCTGGTGGTTGCAGTCAGACCTGTTCCCGCTGAAGTGAATGGGCAGGAGGTGACCTGTACTCACACATCAAACTCATTCCTTCAGAAAAAACCCTGCGGAACGTGTGTCCCTGCCAGCTGCACACCAGGACCTGGAGGGCATCAACCTGTGGTGTCAGCAGCCCCTCTGAACTGAATCGGTCCCTTCATTTGCTTCTACTAACATTTTGCCAGAGTTTCTATCTGAATATTGCAAAATACAATCACTGTGAAAAGGCAGGAGGGAGCAGAAACAAGTGCAAGGCTGAACTGAATGTACTTTGTAACCTCTGTAGGCAGCTACGGCTGTGCTGTGCCTGTGGAAGCACGCCCAGTGCAAACACTGGACACACTTCAAAACACTCCTTGGGAAGGTCCTGGTTTGCTGAAGGACAGAGCAGGTAATTGTGCTGGTAATTGCTGCTGCAGGAATTGAAGGTACAAGTCAGAGCTGTTCTGTGTTTGGGAGCTGAGTAGCCGGCTGCCTGTGGGTTTGCACGTACTGGATTAGCATAGAATACTTGGCTGTCGAGTTACCTTTACTACATGAAATCTGTTGTGGTTTTTCCTCCATCAGGGAAAAGCAGATACAGGCAACAAAAGAAAGTGATGCTCCATTTGTCCAGCCTCCCTCAACATCCTGCTCTCCCCACAGACACTCACTCCACGCCTGCTTGCAGTTTTCCCCTTTGGTATCTTGTCTTTCGGAACCACATCTGATGTGCTGCATCCTTTGACCATATTGTTATCTCATTTACAGTAACATTGATGTCATTTATCATCTGAACTGATCTCAAGGCTGTGTGTGATTTGAGGGAGTACCTGGCAGAGGGAGACAGGGAAAAGGCCTGGAGCACAGCCAGGGCAGAGGCACACGGGGTACGTCACTTGTCCCAGAGCTCTCTGAGCTCCTTTGTCGCTCACAGTTTGCAAACACTGTAGATGTGAGGAGGCTGCAGCAGGAGCAGGGAATGTACAGGCAGAGCCCTAATTCCCAGTGCTACTGATGCTATGGGATGCTGCCCTGGGGAAACACAGCCTGAGCATCACACCCAGATTGTTCCAGGGGAGAGAATTTCAGCAAAGGGGTACTTGGTGTGTGAGGCTGTTCAGCCCTAAATACAAACAGCAGGAGTGCAGACAATGCCTGGATTAGACACTCACAGCCACAGGTGTGCTGTCCCTCTGCTCCCAAGCACTCCAGGAAGTGTTCAGATTTCACCTGGGCAGGAGAAATGCAATGACAGCCTTACCGCAGTCCAGATCCTCTCACCTCTGCTTAAGCTGCTGCCACTTGAGTAGCAGTGTCCCAGAGTGCTGCCAAAGGCCATCAGCAGTGACACCCAGCCCTAGAGCATGGAAAAACAACAAACTTCCCTGAAAGCTCTGTATTTGCCTGTATTCTGAGTGTCCCAGCCAAGATAAAATGAAGCGCTTACGTGATCCTGCTGGAGTAAGGATTATTAGCCAATTCCTTCCAAAGAAACAGTGGAAGAAAAGGAAGTTAAAGGTTTTTCTTCAAAACAAACCCATGCCCAGCAAGGATGAATTCTATGTTCCTGCTGACAAGCATCCTGGGGTGAGACGACTCCATTCCAGTTTGAGGCAATAAAAGGGGGGGAATGGAAACCCTGCAGTAAGTGAACCCCCCCTAGACAAGCACAGAGCCAGGGGCAAGTTAACAGAAACCAGATAAATAAATAGACACAGGTCCAAAAGGTGAGTGGGATAAGAAAAAGAGAGTAAGGGAAAAGACCTTCCCTTCAAAAGAAGTGGCAGGAACAAAACCAGAAACTCCCACAAATGGAAAAAATGCTGATGGCTCACCACTCTGAGCATGTGGAGGGGCATGGATATATATTCTGAAAACACAGATTAGGTTTCACCAGAGTAAAAAGCCTGGCACCAAAATACAACAGGCAAGTAATAAGAGCTGTAAGGAGATGGAAGTTGAAAGCCTAAGTACCACAAACTTCAGCTATTTTTCCAAATCCACGTATGTCATTGGAAGGTAATTCTTCTCTCAGCCCTCTCATTCTTCTGGCTCAGCAAAAAGCCCAAATTTTGGACCATGGCATGGTTCCAGAGGGAGCAAATGCAAAGATGATGGCACAGCTCCAAGGGTTGGTTCTGCAGGTTTATGGCTATTGCAATCCTCACATCCTTCATAAACAATTATGTGGTTTTTTAAGAGACACAAGACAAAGAGGAATGTGGTGCTGTACATCAGGCAGGGCTGTCCCTCTGCACCTCCTGGAGAGCTCTGAACAGGATCCCTGTTCACAAAGGCTGGATTTCCACAGGCTGCTGCTCTCCTGCAGGCCCCCCAAATCCCACCAATCCCTATGGGGTGATGCTCGAGGGCTGGGATGAGGTGGGAATCTGTGCTGTAGTGAGTGGGAAAGAGAAGCTGGACACAGAAAATGAGCATGCAGAGTTATGTCACCACAGCCATCACTGAGAAAGTACAAACACCCCATGTTTCCTCAAGAAATAACTATCCTTCCATCATGTACCTATTCACTGGAGGCTGTTATTCCTGCTGTTTCACAGGTTACCAGCACTTGTCCTGTAAAACCCCATAATCCAGAAGATGAAGGGTATAATTAGACTATGCCAAAAAAATGCAGGTATCTCCTAGAAGCCTGTCTGCTCCTCCAGAAGCGAATCACTTTTGTGTACAAATGGCTTTCTTTAGCTTTAGTTCCCCGCCCCCTCACCAGGTTAGATGAATATGTGGGAATGGATGGGCGAGATCAGGGAGATGCCAATCCATGTCCCTTAACACCATCCAGCTGTTAGGTTGCTTTAGTTGTACCCTGCCATAACTGCATGTTAGGTATCAGTGTTTCCCAAAAAGACAAGATGCACATTGAAAAAAATTACCTCTAACTAACATTCACTTTTCAAGAAAATATGGAAAGGGTAGAGATATTAACCCAAAGTGTTCAAAATCAGTAGCAGAGGGGGAAAAAACAACTTTCCTGTTCCTCATGTCTTTCTGCCTTAAATTCTGCATCCATCAGATCACCATCCATCAGGTGTTGCAGTCACCACCAGTACACGCAGCTCTCTTTTCAAAGCGGTAAAGTCTCCACAGCTCGAGTCTCATTCCCAAGCCCCCAGACGCCTCCCCGCCTTCTCTTCTCCTTCCCAGCACTTTATCGACGCTGGGACCCGACGTTTCTCCATAAACCATCTGCGCGCACGGGGAACGCTCTGAAGAGGCACCGAGACAAACTCAAACAAGCGCCGCCACAGCCCGGCCGAGCGGCCCTTCCCGGGACGGGCCGTGACCCTGCAGCCCGAGGGCCTCCGGGACACTACAGGGGCAGCGCCGGGTCCCACGGCCCGGGGAGAACCCTGGGACGGGGACAAGGACGGGGACAGGGATGGGGACCGGGACGGGGATGAACACGGTGACGGAGACTGGGGAAGGGAGCGGGACCGGGACCGGGACCGGGAAAGGGGCCGGGGCCGGGGCCGGGCAGCGCGCGCGGGACGCACCAACCGCCGCACGCTGCGCGCGCAC
>VZTA01015419.1:38431-108420 GCA_013398855.1 Mohoua ochrocephala | reverse complement strand
CAGCCTGGAAAAGCGGGATCGGGGGAGTTGGGGAGAGGGTTCCTGCCCCGCCGGCTCAGGGATGCTGGGATCCAGTTTCATCCAGCGCTCCCTGTGGAGCGAGCCCGGAGAAGGGCAGCGGAGCTGGGGAAGGGTCTGGAGCGCGTGTCCTGTGAGGAGCGGCTGTGGGGGCTCAGCCCGGAGAAAAGGATGCTCAGGGGAGGCCTCATCGCTCTCCACAAGTCCCTGACAGGAGGGTGCAGCCAGGTGCGGGTCGGGCTCTGCTCCCAGGCAGCCAGCGATAGGAGAAGAGGACATGGTCTTAAGCTGCGCCAGGGGAGGTTTAGGTTGGCCATCAGGAGGAATTTCTTCCCGGAAAGGGTGATAAGACACTGGAATGGGCAGCCCAGGGAGGTGGTGGAGTCACCCTCCCTGGAGGAGTTTAAGCATAGACTGGACGTGGCACTCCGTGCCGTGGGTGACACGGTGGTGTTGGGTCCCGGGTCGAACTCGATGACCTCGGAGCTCTTTTCCAGCCTCGGTGATTCTGTGATTTAGAGCCAGTTTGAAATGCTGGGGAAGCCGGGTGGATCCGTTGCCCGTGTCTGGCCTGGTTTTGCCCCCGTGGAGGTGTTGGTGCGGCAGCAGCAGCGCAGCCGCCGTTCCCGAGGGGCCGCGTCGGCTCCGGGCTGTCCCCGGCACGGCGCTGCTGGGACAATCCAGCACGGGCTCATCCACTGGGACGAACTTCCTGGAAGCGTCCAGCACGAGTCTATAGCAGGTGATAGAGGGTTTTGTTCCGTACAAAAGGTGTGATCCTTTCTCCCGCGTTCACTGTCTTTGATGGAGAACGGTTTCAGCACTCGGGTTCTTGAAGCAGAGGGGAACAAGCTGTAGTACAGCCGGTGCTAATCGATCCAACTTAAAAGCACAGATCAATGTGGAAGATAATGTGTGGTTGGGGGGAAAAAAAAGATGCTACGGAGAGATACTACTCTGATATAAAAGGGGTTTGTACATTAAAGTAGTGACTATATCAGTAATTTGTCTTACATGGCACACAGCATAAGGAACCCTTAAAAAAAAGCTTTTTTAAATACTAAAAAAATAAAGGCTAAATAAAGGGAGCTGTTTCTTGGATTTTGTGCATAACTGCAGCCAGATTGGTGTAAAGAGGGTGATGAATTTGTCCAGTCCTTAAACAGAACAGTGAGTAGTAGACTGATCGGTTTGCACAGTCTGTATGACATCACTTGTTGCAGTCTGTTCATTGTCTTGTGTGTTATGTTTTCTTTCTTCTTTGAGCACTGGTGGGAGCAAGCAATGGGCAGTGTAAGTGGGAAGGGAGAATGCTTGAAATTCTGTCCTTTGGAAGTCCGTGATGGGGACTGGGTGTACTGTTGAGCTTTGGTCCTTCATCTGTTGACATTGACGAGTAGCAGTCAAAAAATCAGACGTTAGCAGGGTGTAGGACCAGTTGAGGAAAAATAGAGAAATAGTATAATGTTCGTTTGGTTGGCGATGTGAGGAATAGTCCTCACGGAAAGGATGGGCAAAAAGTTAGCTAACTGTTAAGACCTGCTGCTGAACTTCTTCAACTTCAGTTTTCTGAGACTAGTGCGGAATTGGGCTTGATGGGACAAGACCAGTTTTATTGGGAGAGCTACAAGTTGTATGAACATAGAATTAAGAGGGGAAAAAAAATCTGGTTTACTGGAGTTTGCCTTTAATTGTCATTAAATTTCTAGGCAAATACTTAGGTAAAAGTTCAAGCAGTAGAAGTGGGCCATTGAGGTCTTACTTCCATCTTGTAAAGCTCTTAGAAAAGCAGGAAGGTTAAACTGTGAGATTTAGGCTGAGTCCTCTGCTTCCCCAGATACGCCTCCTAAAGTGTAGGAGAATGGGGACTTAGTTTGGCCTCAGGGATACTTTTGATTAAGTCTTGCTTTGCATTATGATGGCAAGAATATCAACTGAGCGCTGGGTAAGAAAGAATATAATCTCATTTTAGGACAAGTGTTTGGGTGGTAGAAAAGGAAGTACGTTTCTTTTGGAGGAAACGCTGCATTGTATAGAAGTAATGCTCATTAAAGTGGGGAATAATTCCAGAATCTGAAGGGCTGGAAGGAAATGCTTTCTACATTTCCTTTTGTAATTACGGAACAGCGTTGTTTTGCCATTAACATTAATCTTGACCCTGGAATGAGGGAGGCCAACTCTGGTGAGTTGTAAAATGCTTGCAGTTTTATAGGTCGGCCTGAATTCTCGGGTGACCCGCTCTGAGAAGTCGGGTGCTCCCCCGTAACTACAGTGTTTGAGATGAAGCTGTCAGAAATCGGGGAGCTCTTATTCCCGTGTATCTCTCAGTTAGGTGCTGAAATAACCAGGTTTTGATGATATGTTTGAGGCACTGAGCTGTTCCCTACAGCCGATGATTCAACGATGCCGTGGGTCTCTCAGGTTATGGGCGTGTACAGTGAAGGGTGGGCACGTCCTCCACGGGCATTTGTGAAACAGGGTCTGAAAATTGTACTGGCTTCGTGCTAAGGCCTTGTTTGTTTTACTTACATTCAATTTTAATCTTATCCCAGTGCTGTTGTCAGGTAAACTAGAGGTTGGGAGTGGTATTCTGGTATAATAGTTCTCGGAATAGAAAATTCAGGAGTCTGCTTGTTTGAATACACTCCCTCTATCTTTCAACACCACCATCAAGCCTTTCATATGTGAAACTCTTATTCTTTGCTGATGGGAGAGATCACAGTGGAAGCCTCGTGAGTTCCCAGGCAGTCATACTTTCTGAGATGCGGACAGAGTATTTGCCAGGAGCTCCAGGAGTTGTTTTTTGGTGAGGAAGACTGATTATCCGTGGATATAGCATGCAGGTCGTGGCATGACGTGAGACAGAATCGCGCAGGAATGTCTCCATTGGGTTTTGCTCAGGCTTAAATTAGTCTAAGAAAGTTAAATTCCATTATGCAAGTGTGCTTGTCTCAGCAAGGTTCTGAGTAGAAATCAGATGGATTTCGTCCCAAGATTTGAATAGTTTCACAGCAGAGGAACTTGACTTCCATTACTCTTAGTTGGGAAGTGACCAGAGTGGACGAACTACTTGAGATTTGATTCTGGAAGAAATCTGTCTTAGGCATGATGAAGCATAAAATTTTATGAAGTTACTGCCTTCACTAAAAAGAATCTTCATACTTGTATTTTGGTCATGATTTAATATATTCCAGATATAATTGGGGATAATGGATTTGCATGGAAACAAATCAAGCAGGACTAAGATTTTCTGAATCCTTTCAGAGTAACAGCCACTCTAAAAAGCAGCGTGGAGTCGCCAAAAATGCTTTGTGCTCAGTTTCATTCTTTCTCTGTTTATAGAACAAATATGCAAATTCAGACCACAAATGCCTGTATGAAAGAAGAGGTTTCTTAGATCATCTTTTAAAGTACCTTATTACTAGGATTCTCTGTATTATATCGAACTGATGGATTTAAGATAAGCAGGGAGGTGTTGTTTGGATCAGCCGCTTCAGTTGTAGGTCTTTATCTCAGCCTGATTTCTGCTGTTCGTGTAAGTTGTGCTGCTGGTTTTACAGATGTACTTGCAGAAACTGGAATTCTCTTTCTGAATTTTACATGTTTGGACTGGTCATCTGAAAATGCTCTCCAGGGCAGTTTATAGCTCTGGGGGGGAAATCCAGTTAATAATAGGGGACTTACCTATTTTCTTCCCCAGATAAATAAATCAACTTGTTTTGTGCGTGTAGGTGTAGAGCAGACCATGCTGCAGGCAGAAGTAGTCACGGTCTGACTGCGGCATGCAGGTATCAAAAAAAGCCTGTGAGGGAGCAAAATGATCTGTCAGGGTTAGATTTGTATGGAAAGGCTTCCAGGTGCTTGTATTAAGCTAAAAAAATGCCTCTCTCCCCTCCACCTTGCCTGAAAAGCAAGAAGGGCAGAAAAAGCAGCGCCTTCAATATGGACCTGTAAATAATAAAAATAGTTGTTAGGGCAAGACGTAGTTACGGGGTTTGAAAACGTGAGTTGTTCGAATATTAGGAGGTTTGCACTGTAAAATGGAGCTGAGGCTTTGCTGTTCGTGTCTGAAAGATGGCATCTGCTCGCACAGCAGCGTTCCGCCCCGAGCAGGGATCCCTCTGGGATTGGACGGGGGAAGTGGTAATTTTAGCAGGCGATAAATTGCCCGTGTAAATGTCAACAGAGGAGGAATGGAGAAATTACCGCTGTCGTGTGCTGTAATTTGGTTTACACAATCGGCTGTGTCCGCAACATGGGAAAGCCTGAGATTTAACAGGAAAATTGAGCGGTTCGGGAGCCAGCCGATATGTAAGGTTAACATTTTCCCGAGTCCCTCCTAAGTGCCAAGATGACTTCCTCAGCCCTGCCCTGGCCAGGGCCGCAGTTGGCTCTGCCAGGGTGCGGCAATGCCGCGAGGAGGAAAGGTTGCAGCTCCCGGGGGACCGGGATGAGGCTGGAAATGCCAGCTTTAATTGCATTTCGGTGTTAGTGACTGCGATAGTGGCTACAGCAGGGAAAGTTGCTACAGAGCGTTTGATAGCAGTAGCTGGAAGCACTAGAGGCAGCATGTTCAGCTGTAATATCAAGCCACCGTAGGGTTATTTGAGGACACTGCTCCAGGATTAACTCTTAAATTGCCTACTCTGATCTGTCAATGGCAACACTTGCACGTTTTGCTTGTATACATGGGGGCGTTTTGGTGTTTGATTACACAACTTGGAGTTAACACCGACAGGAAAAGCCAAATGAAATGTAGATCCTGTAATTTATAAGCTATATAAAGTTGGAGCTCTTCATTTAGATATACTACACTGCCTTAAGTGTAGGTTCTGGCTCAGGCAGCCACCTCTGCAGTACAGGCTGCTGCGGAAACTCGGCATGACCATGCACCCGGGATTAGAAGAGCAGGCTAAAAAGTGATAAATGCCGATCATGATTAGCTTCCTGTAGCTCTCCTGAAGGTGACGTCCAAGGGCGTGCTTTAAAAACCGCTTCACTTAATTGTGTATTCCATCCAAAATCGAAACAGCTTCTCTGTGGGATGTTCATAATGCACTCAGGCTCTGCGAATCCTGCATGAGTCAATTGGCTGGTGTCATCTCAAATTATCCTAAATCAGAAGCTGCAGACATGAAGCGCGGTGCGTAAAGACACGACGCGGCCCTCGCCAGTCGTGAATTTGTCTCCTTAAGGATTTGAGAGGTTCCCTTTTGTTTTCCCAGGTCTGTATTTGAAGTGAACGGCAGATCTGTTGTGAATTTGATAATAGGAGAATGGAGAATGTGCTTCCTGAGTTTGGGGGATGGTAGTTCCTTAAAATTTCTCTCTTCCAGTCCTGGTCACGACGTTTGCGTTCCAGTAGGGTTCCTGCCCATTGATGGCAGCTGTCCTGTAAATGAGGCTATATGGGATGGGGGAAAAGGCGAGAATGTGGACAAAATCCATGTTATATGTTGCTTAGCAGACCTTTTAACAGGATTTCAGATTATTAAGTGCACTAAGAGCATATTGATATGGACCATTGCAGGTTGCGTTTCCTTTTTGAGCAATACAAAGTACAGTGGATGCTGAATTGGGTTTTTTTGTGGGGAAAAGTTGCTTGTATTGAACTTGTCAGGAGGAAGTAAACAGAGGCAGTTTTTGAACAAAGTGCCAAAACAAGCTTTCAGGTGCAGCTTTTCTCAAGAAATATCCGAGCCACTTCCTTTTTTAATTGCCACGTAATGAAGGCACATGCAAATGAATTCTCTAGGGTGGGGCATCTCTTGGCCCAAGCTGAGCTAATCCTGCACTGTGGCCGGAAGTTGGGACCTTGCTACCCCCACCCAGGTGCTGGCACTGCTGTGATGGAAGGCTGTCCACCAGCTCAGGGAATTGATTTCTTTGAAAGGTAAAAGCAACCAGAAGGGAAAGTTTTTGTGTCTTTCAGCTGGTCGGCTCTGTGAGTGCAGCCCTGACAGGAGGAATGGGATCAGGAGCATGGGCTTTTGGGGGAGGGTGGTGTAGGCTTTTTGTGGCTGTGCAGACTTTTCTTCAGTCAGACTTGTTATGGAACCACATCTGTGAGTGTTTTCCTCCACCACCTGAGGTAGGTGTGGATGCGTTTTGGTCAGCTTTCAGCAGTGGAATTTCTGAACTGGGCTCGTTCTCTTGACGGAAAAAGATGGCCTTGTGCCGGTGGTGAGACGTGTGCTAGGGAACCGTGGAGAAATCAGGTTTTTCAAGGTTCTTGTTTAAATAACCTTCCGTAGTCAAATCTAATCAATTCAAGCGGAATTGAGGAAAAGTTCAATGTTTGACCTGGGGTAAACCTAACCCTTGTTCCGAAAGTCTTCAGATTCAGATGGTGCTCAAGTGATACAGTCTGGAATATTCTGGAAACACATGCTGTTAAAGATGTTGCAAGGGATCAAAGCCAAAGCTTCAGGAAAAGACCTCTAAGAACATGGAATCCAACCCTTAAGCCAGCGCTGCCAGGTCCACCACTAAGCCATGTCCCTGAGTACCACATCCACTCATCTTTTAAATACCTCCGGGGATGGTCACTCAGCTGGTTCCCCGGACAACCTGTTCCAATGGTTGAGAACACTTCACGTGAAGAAATTTTTCCTACCGTCTAATCTAAACCTCTCCTGGCACAACTGCTTTCTCTTGTCCTATTGCTTGTTACTTGGGAGAAGTGACTGACCCCCACTTCGTTACAACCTGTCCGACAAGGTGAAAGGAATTCACAGTCACCGATTGCCTTCCTACTCGGAAAGCCGGTGGAAACAAATCTAAACTGTGTTGCTTTTAAGTGATGTTGTCTGTCTTTGCTGGAATACCCTACAAAGTATCTGTTTTGTGCAAATACCAGTTGGCTCCTCAGCCTGATTGACTCCTGCTCTGGTTGTGTTTATCGACTCTGGGAGCGTAGAGATGACTCGCAGCTCCTGAATTGTTGAGATGCTCTGATTCTTCCTCAGTTTACCGTACACACTTTGATTGCTGGGCCCGTACATTTTAAGAATAGCTGTATGAAGGATGCTGGATGAGACAGTGGTGAATGAGGCAGTGGTGCAAACAGATGACACATGTTCTGAAAATGCAGATTTTGGATTGTCAAGCACAATGTTCCACAAGATGAAGTTAGGACAAGCTTGACTCTTGGGGGCTCCTGCAAAAGGGAAGCCTATTGGAATTTCTTATGGGATTCTTATGGGAATTAGAGAACTTGAGGCTAGAACACGAGGAGGAAATGTACAGCAGTTTGATTTGGATGGAATCCTCAGGAGTTTGTGGGTAATGGCCAAAGGTTATGAGGCATAAGACTAAGTACATGATTTCTGAAGGGCTTTTAAGGAATGAAAGACCCTGTGTGACACTTGGAGGATTAGTTCAGAAAAGCTGTGGTCTTTCTATGTTAAATAGATATCAGCTGCTGAAATCACAATTCCCTGATAGATTATGCTTTAAACAGTGAATTTTTCTTTCAACACTCTTTTTTAATATGACACTAAAATCTCAAAGATTGAGGAGTCAGTATTTCTGGGATGGTTGTCAGTGTTCTTGGGTATTTTAGATTACAGGAACCAGAACATCATGTGTGCCAAACCTAGTTATGTGTGTTCTGTGGGGTGTGGAGTTAAATTAATTTTAATTTGGAAAAAGAGGGAATATATAAGTGGTCCTCAGTGTGTGGATGTAAACATGTGCAAGTGTAATACAAAATTAGGATATGAAAGTGTCTCTTGACAACATTGTCTCCAGAGTTAGTGGGATACATCTGTCTAGCTTCAACAACTTGTCAGATTGTATTGCCAAAACTTCATTCAATATGTATGACCTCCTTTAAAGGTACTCTTGCTGTATGCAAAAGAGCTGGGATGCATAATATGTAGGAAAGCTCCATTAAATCTGTCCCACAAACTGTCAAAACAATCAAGCACTTGACATTAATGCAGTAAAGTGTATTTTGCTTCAAGGCTTGTTATTCCATCAATAACAAATTTCTGGTCTTCTGAAATCTGTTTCAAAATTAGCATTTTTTAATTAGAACTGGAAGTTTCTGCTTTGAAATGTGCATATAAACAAGCACCATGTTTCTTAGTGTGCTGAAGTACCTTGTTCTTTGTTGCTTTCTTGGAAATGGTGTTTGCTTCTTTTGTATGGTTTGACCCTGGTGAAAAAGTTCTAAAGGAAGGTGTTGGTTGTGCTGTTTTGACCTTCCTATTTTGAGAGAAAACATCAAAACTCTTCATAAACCTTTTGAGGTTGCTAAACTTAAGTGTAAAGAAGTGGTTCAGTTGGGAGGTAATTCAAGTTTTTCTGAACAGTGAAGGTAGGAAGAATAAGTTGTCTGAATGTTTCAAAATCTTGTTCCATATACAGAGTGTATAGGAGCCTTTTTTCTGCTTCTCCTTCCTCAACTGCACATTTTTATCACACTTTTATCCCCAGATGTGGTGATAGGACAGAGGAGGGGCTAATGTGAAACTTGCAGAACTGATGGGTTGATGTGCAGTGTGCACCTGTGCAGCAGACAAATACAATGTTCTGCTGTGTCTGCTGAAGCCTGATCTGACTTTAGGTTGTCTTAAACTGTAGTTCAATACTCAGCTGCTGGTCCAAGCTGTGTGGTTGTGCTAGTGGAGCACTAGGGAGTGAAGAATCCAGCTTCTGTTTGCAAGGGCTTCCTCAGGTGCTGGAGCTGGACTGGCTGGAAGATGCTTGATTGTGAAAAAATGGAAAAATAATTTAATGTCAAGTTGCAGGTGTCATCCTCATTTATCCCCCTGGGATACGTTCAGGTGGCTGGGGGAAGGCAGGAGTGAGATGCAGTGGTGGTTTTTTTTTTGATTTGTTCTGTGTTTTTCTTCTTCCCTGCAAAGGTCAGAGTTTTGTATTGTGACCTTTTTTACTATATAATATGAAAACTGAGAACAGGAAAGTATGGTTCTTATCTAAAACCTCTTCATTTGAAGTACCTTGTGAGCCAACAGATGGATGTGTGCTGGTTAGGAAGGCAAGAAAGCCAGCTGGCCATCATGGCAGGCAAGAACTTGATAGTATGATATAGCAAACAAGGGTTACCTGTTCTGTCTTCTCTGCCCTGTGGCAAAATCAACCGTGTCACGTCATATCTGGCAGATCTTTGGCTTAAATTCCCTTAACGTTTCCCAAGGTTGGGGGCTCTAATGATTCTCCTTGTATTCTGCATGGTGTTATTCTTACCCCAGAGCCTTGGTTTTGCCCTGCTCTTTTACCCATGTGTGTCGTGCAGAGATTTTGGTATATTATTACTTTAAACCTTCCTAACTGTTGACAGATTGTCCCCTGTATTCAGCAGCTACTCCCGGGTGGATGGATAAGTGTGTAAATGCAGGAGGCTGGCAGCCAGCGTTGGTAGGGAGGGGTTGATGACTAACTCCAGCTGGGTAAAGTGCGAGGCTGCAAAGATGGCATTGAACAGATTGTGGCTTTCTTCGACCCTGATAAATAGAGGGGAGGAGCTTCACGTGATAAGCAGAAGTAACATGGAAGGTGCCAGTGCAGTTAATTCAGAGAAGATCTAGAGCTGAAATGGAGAAGAGACAACAGTAACAACAAAAGGTGATCGGAACCTGGTGGTGGGGAGAGAGTTGTGTAGAGGAAGGAGCCGTTCAGGCACGCGCTGGTTTTTATGTTGGTGTGGTTATGTAGAGATCCCCTGGGCTAGCACGGGAGAAGCGGTCAAGGCTCAACAATATGAACGTTAATCAAAACGGTCTCAGTGTCTACCAGTGCATTTGTGGACAGAGTTGACCGTGTCCTGCTCTGCTGGAGGAAGGAGTCAACGCAAATCTTTGTCAGTATCCCTGAAATCACCTTCCCTGTTCTGTGCTAAGAGATTTTGGTGTTGTCCGTGTTGGTACTGCAGCGCCTGATGCTTCATGCAGCCTTGGGGACTTCCCCCAGTGTAGGAACAGCAGATGAATGGTGCTGGGTGCTGATGTTGGGTGCTGGTAGCAGCTGTCCGTGAGTGTCAGGGTGTGTGGGCCACCTGCATTGCTGGCATTGGATTCATCAGACCTCGGATCATCCGTGGTGGCACAAAGAGCTTGAAACATTGACTGACCACCTCACAGTCACACACTGCTGCAGGATGGAGCTGTCTGTTGTTGCCAAGATCTTCTAGTGGTTTTTATGCAGTTTGATTTATGAATTTTTATAATATGCTGTAAAAGTAGCCTGTCCTTGTTGGCACAAATAAGTTGTGTCTTCCAGCTTTTGCTGCAGTTGGTGGAGAGCTCTGTGGACCTCTCGTCAGAGTAAGGCTGAAACTTCTTAGCAGTAGTTACAGAATGTACATCACATTATTTGCTTGAATGATGTTACAAAGAGAGGGAATGTTATCATTATTGTCTTGTCAGGATTTTGTCAGGTACTTGCCTTCTGTCATCCTACAACAAGGAGAAGAGAAATACATCTCTTACTATTGTTCCTGCAATTCCAAGAAGATCCTGAGGCCCTCTGGTCGTACACATTTCAGTAGTACTGCCAGGATGGTCTATTCCTCACCCATTTCAGCTGCTTTTGGTATTACTTGGTGTTACAATATGCTCAGGGTCACGTTCTTAGATTTGTGTTGTTAAATGGTGCCAGGAGAGGTTTACTGACTTTTTCAGAGACTCGGCCCTCTGCTTGGTGGTGGCCGTGAGCAGTGATTGATGTATGGTGGCCACAGCGTTGGCAACCATGAATCCTGTGGCTCCAGTCCTCAAGGTCCTTTTTAGGGAAGACCTGCATGTCAGTGGAGCCGAGGTCTTTCATCTTGGTAAGGGTTCTCTTTCTCTCTTACTGGTCTGAAAATGCAAGTGAGATTTGCAGAGGGAAGAGTTTATCCTGTTTTCTAATGGAACTGGAAAGTTTAACAGGCAGTGTCTGTGCAGAGGGTGGAGAGCTGGTGCTGGTGACTGCAGTTGGAACGATCCACTTGAAGAAAGAAAGGCAATTTGAGTTGTACATCCCAGCAGTCTTTAGCTGCAAGAAAGAACTGACCAGAAGATGGGAGTTTGATCCCTTATGTGGAAACTAAAACCTTGAAGATGGGAAAGGGGGAATGCATGGAATGCATTAAAGCAAGAGTGATGTGTTGTTTCTGGTAGCATAGCATATAAAATGACATATACAATTTAAAACTGATTTAATGATGAAACAATGGCAGTTCCTAAAATGATCTTTCAAAGACATTTCATTTCATGTTGTACATACCTGATGATTCGAGGAAAGGTCAAGTTTATTCAAACACCTAATGAGCAGCTTGAAATGTGTGTATAGGGAGAAAGGACTTGGATTCTACCCAGCAGCAAAAGTTGAATTTTGCCCCTTTGGAGAGGAAGTCAGTACAAATTTCAGGCTCTTTACCTCTAAGTGTGTCATAAACTGAAATGTTAGGGTCTGATCTTTAAGCTCAATAAGCTTCCTTTTAGGAGTTGATAAGGTTTAACCCAGTGGGCAGCTGAACACCACACAGCCATTCACTCACTCCCCAGAGTGGGATGGGGGCCAGAGTTGGGGAAAAAAGATAAAATGGAATTGGGATGAAGACACTTTAATAGGACAGGAAAGGAAAGGTAAATGATAGTAACGGTAAAAGCATATACAAGTGATGCACCACTCAGTTGCTCACCGCCCACCTACTGATGCCATTGGATTTCTGCTGCCACCTGAAATATTTTAGGCCTTGTGCTGTGGGAAGGTGCTGCAGGGATGCACAGTTTCTGCAGGAAGTCTGAAGGGAGTACAGAGGATGGTATTTATCTGAGAGAATACAGGTTGACTGTCTGGGGTATGAATGTCTGAATTTCCTTTGCAGTTAGGGAACACCAGGATGCAGTTCCTCTGACCTATTTAGAGCATCTTGGATGCAGCCACGTGTGCGTGCATTCCATGGCCAGGTGAGGTGTGTGCCACAGAGGTTTTCTGGTTGGTGTTTTTTTAAGCTTTGTAACAGCTTCTCCCATATTTGACAACTGACAGTAAACACATGGAATTAAAATTCATTTAACTTATTAAAAGGGAAATAGCAGGAAAGCTGCAGCCCTCTGCTTTTCTGCCAGCAAGGGTAACAAGCAGAGGTAACTGGACTGTGTGCTAAAATAGCTAGAAGATTTCTTTTGACAATCCTTTGCTGTGCTTACTGACTCTATTGGGGACTGCCTGGTAGTATAAGCTGTTGCAGGAAAGCATTGGAATTTTTCTCTACATACTTGCATGGACATGTAATACATTGCAACAGAGTGTAAGTGACCACTGAGGGATGAGCACTGCTGTAGGATGGGACAATCCTGCTGCTAAATATCAGGGAATAAAGCACATGCTCTCTTCTTGCTTTCCTTACAGAAAATATGATTAGGTAGCATTAAGGCTCTTGCCTTGTGTTCAGAAGGCTCGCTGCTGCTGACCTAGCAAGGGCCTGCAAGTACTCTTGTGAGTTTGACCGATTGCTTTGAAATCTGAAGAAAATAAAGGAAGCCATGTGGCTTTCTTTCTGAATGACTGCTCTCGGATTTCTTCTGGCTTGCAGAGGAATACCTTTGATAAACCTCAAGAAGATTGTGCAATGCAGAAGGAAGGGAAGCGAGCATCTCCCAGCAGGCTCGTGCTCTTGGGTGTTACAGACCATCATGTGAAACTCCTCTTTTACAGCAGAAATAGTTCTTGCTACAAAACCTCGCCTTAGACTGTCAAACGTATTTCCTTATAAGCTAATAAAAAAATAGATCAGGAGAAGCTGTAGCAATGAAACAGAGTGCCAAAGAAGTTAAAAAAGAGCTTGTGTTGGCCTGGAAAGCTGCTCTGCTCTTTGGTTTGTCATAAAGGGTTCTGCAGTGTTTGGGGCTCCTTATCACATTACCAAAAGATGTGTCATTGAGGTCCTTCGACTCTGTTGCAAATCAAGCATGAGTATCATGAGCAAGTGCAGGAATTGAGCTCTCTGAAGGAATTGAGGAAGAGTTTTGTCTCTAAGCATCAGAAAATAATTTTTTAATCCTGTTACTGTAATGCTGACATCACGAGGAAATCCCTGCAAAAACATATAGAGCTACAGCTCAAAGTAGATGTTTATATAATTCTTCACGATTAAAAGTCTAATAGTAGAATTAAGTTGCATCTGAGTGAAACACAAAGTACTCATTGTATTGCTGTCTCCAGAGGTTTAGAAACAGAATTCTTTATTGACCCAGATGTATCATTTTTATAGTCATTAAACTAATTCACCAAACTACAAAGCAATGATCAGCAAAACAGCAACTACACAGCCGTAATTAGTACCTGGGGGTGTATCTTAATTAACCATAGAAAGTTGCTAACGATGTGGCCTGAGATGAATGATGAGCTAGTGATGAGTTCTGAGATAGTCTGCGATCTTGTGAGAAGATCTTTGTCGAAGAGGGATGCTGTAATCCTCTTTGGTACCCAGTTAACCTCCATCGGCTCCAGGAAGTCATTCAGTCCCGCTCTGTGCTCTGAGGATGAATAGATAATCTGCACTATGGAAATGCAAGTGTCTCCATTTTGTGCATCTCGGTATTAAAGAATTAAAGACGATAAAGATCCCAACATTCACGTTAAATCAAGTGCATCTTCTGGTATGAAAACTTCACCTCTGCACTGTGTAGTAAATTGAGTGTGCAGCCAGACTTACCTAATTTGACACGACTGACAACATTTCATTATGAAATTTGTTGAATGCTTTTTGTGACAAAGCCTAAAGTAGTTTGTTCTGTAGGCAGGACTGGTAGACCTAAGGAGACTCTGAGACTAGACAAGTCTAGTTACTAAGTCAGTCTAGAGACTGGCTTAGGTAAGGTGCTAGGCTTGTTGTAGATGAGATGCTGCCAGCTGTTAAATGTTTGATGATTATGCAAACTCCATAAACAGGCATTTTAATAGCAAAAGATGGGTTAAAGAAACTCTGCATCTACACTGTCAACAGAACTGCAGCTCTTCGGTAGTTGTTGTACTTGAGCAGGACAAACTGTTTACTGATGGCTTGTGTGGGCAGTTTCAAGGATTGAGAAACCCTTCCTGTTGAGATAAGCTGCGCTGTGCTGCCCGTGGCCGTCAGCGTGGCCGTGCCACGTCCGAGGGCAGCTGTGCAGCCCCGCTTGCACAATGCCCTGCTTGTGGAGCTGTTGTTTGACTTGCTCGCTGCCCGCTTGCATCATTTTTGTCTCCTGGGTTCGGGGGGAAGTTGGCTGCCGATGAGAGTTTAATCTGGGCTTTCCCCCCGCCTGTTGCAAGGAGAGCAGGATGTGGGGTGGGGACAGCAGGCAGGTGGTGGTGCACAGAAGAGGGGCATGACCTCTTTGGGGAGGCCAGCTGTCCCTGAGCCCACCCAGGCTCGGTTACTCATCTGCTTGGTAAACTGCCTAATGTTGTAAAGCTTGAATTTTAAGGCTAGGTTATAAATACCACAGCTCTTGTCCAAGTAGTAAAAGGATGAGTAAAACACAATTTGGCAATTGTTTTGCCTTGACAATTGCAATGGCATTTGAAACTGATGTGCTATGATTGCACTAGTCAGAGTGTTTATGGGATGTTCCGCTTTATGGTGCAAGTGGTCTGGTGTATGAACAGAAACACGACAGCTTTAGTTTTTGAACTGGCTTTCTGTCTGAAAATCTGCTCCTTTTCTGTTTTGACAGTGGAAAACTCTTTTCTTTACCACTCTCACATAATACCATAAATAATGAATTGTGTATGCAAATACACTTTGGGTACTTCTGGACAACTTGAGTGGAGTTTTCAGCCACCTGGGACTTGTATTCTAAACACTCATGGAACCCATTTCTCACAGCCCATTCCTTCTGCCCTGTTCCTTCAGGGAGAGGGAGAGTCAGTAAACTTGGAGGATTTTGCTTGCAACTCTGCTGTGGAGTATCTGGTGCTTTGAGTTACCGTAGCAAGGCTCAGCACCCAGCTTCCAGCCTTGCTTCTGCTGGTGTCACTTCTCCTTTTGGTGTCAGAGGATGCTTATTTTCCTAAAACTTGAGTACAGTGGATATGTCGAATGTACCAGCATGGAGGATGCTACAAGGAGAAGCTTAGCAAACTGCAAAAACGTGTGGCTGCATTCCAAACGAGGGCACATTAGAGCTGAGCCTCTTTGAGGTGTGCACCCTTGAGTAATCAGCTAATCAAGCCTTTGCTGCTGGTGTCAGACTCTCTCGAGGCTGAAGCGTGCCCGTGGTGCCTGCACATCCAGACAGCCGCGTCTTCCCTGCCGTGCTCCGAGATGGGGCTGGCACACCGGCAGGCGCGGTTGCGTGCGGTCCCTTGGCCTCACGGACGTTGTGTTTGTGTTGCAATCCTTGCTGAAAGCCTTGCCTGATCTTGCTGGGGCAAGAGCAGATAGGAGCTAAATTGTCAACTTGATTTTCCGCTCTGTCCGTGAGCATAGGTCAAAGGCCTGGAATAAAACCTGTGGGACAAAGTTCAAGCCGAGCTGTTGTTTACGTGGTTCTGCCTGCTGCTTGCTCATGGGCTGAGACACTGCGGCAGGGTGTTAATGACTCAGGGTTTCAATTTCTCATGTCCATGGAAGCCTTGGTTTAGTGGGATACAGTTGCCTGCACTTACCCCGAGGGGATAGGTCCCGAATCCCAGACTGGAGAGCTTCCCTGTGGCTCATGGAAGAGGGCAGGCTTCCTCTCGCGATCACGAACACATCATTACTGGAAGGCTTGTTATAAAGCTTGGAGGAATTTAGGAGGAGAGTGTTGGAACACTGGTTTTGTCTGTTTCCTCCTCTTTCACTGTTAGGAGGAAAGCAGTAATTAAT
Source organism: Mohoua ochrocephala (assembly GCA_013398855.1). Classification (NCBI taxonomy): domain Eukaryota; kingdom Metazoa; phylum Chordata; class Aves; order Passeriformes; family Acanthizidae; genus Mohoua; species Mohoua ochrocephala. Next base: position 92,591 of record VZTA01015419.1, on the reverse strand, counting down.
ACAGCTGGGTGTGAAATGCAGCATTTTCTGTTGGCTCCGACTTCTTTCTGCTATTCAGTTTCCAGGCTTAGCACAGACAGACGGCAGCAGTCAAGTCTTTCGGCTAGTTCAGGATCCTTCTTAGGAGGAAAAAAGTTCAGTGATGATCTTTACGGAACGTAGCTCTCTTATCTTGAAGATCTATCAGCCTAATATAGGGGTAATTAACCTTTTTTTTTTAAATTGAGTGCTTAATGTGGTGGTATTGGCAAAGAGTCTGGGAGCATAAACTCTGGGTAGCAACTTCATAAGTTTATAGCTAAAGAAGAAATAGCTTAAAAGTTCACTCACTTTCTAAATGGTGTCCAAATGCACAGTTTCAGAAAGTTGCTGGGATGCCCAGTTTCAATCCTTAATCTGTCTTTATTAGGATGATTTGGGGGCGGGGGGGTGTGTGGGCCTTGCTGGAGCAACAGTGTAAAGTGAAATGTCCTCTGTCAACTCATGCACTGTGAGCATGACACCTTTGGTTGTGGTGTTAGATAAGACCAGAAAATGGTATCGTAAGAATTTGATTTTAGAAAAAGCAACTCGATAATATCTTGGCGATGGTTGGTTTTTGTGGGGTTTGTCTGGAATTTTTTTTAGCATTGTTCCCTGAATAAAATGTCATGATTGATAGGAGGCATCAAAGGGGTAAGCATGGCAGGGAATGAAATGGAAGACTGGTTTTTTTAACATCTCCTGAAGGAATGCTTAGGAAAAAACTTTTCCTGAGTGCTGGAAGTGGGCAATTTTTACCCAAGCAATTTATTCTTGAAAACAATGATACTGTTACTTCCACCACAACGTTGGTTACTTAAGAGGTCATTGAGAGGTTTCCACTGAGGCGGATGGTCTCGAGTCAAAATTTTAACTTGAGGTTGTATTTTACTTGTGCTTCTTGACAATGAAAAGAGTATAAAGGAGCATGAAGAATACGCTTGTTTCCAAAAGCAGCTAATGCACTTGGCAGTCTCTGTAAGAGTGTATTTGTCCAGTAAACATAATGTAATAGGATCTAGGAGATTCCCAAATGTAGAAGATGTGCTGTAATGGAAATTGTGTTAAGGCTTCAGTAATGCTTTGAGAAGTCTTCAGTTGCGGAGCTTTAAAGGTGCTTTTTATGGTCAATGTATGTGATTCACCATCTTGTAAAATCTTTCAAGACTAAATGAGTTTTCATTTTTTCAATCTGCTGCTAAGTTCAGTGCTTTGCATTACTCTTTAACTGAAATGAGGAATGTTGTCTGCTAAAGCAGCAGTTAAATTGCTTTAAAAAAAAATCCAATTATGCCCCCTCAATCACTGCTTAAAATACAGCATCCACTGGCCTGTTGTGGTGTGGCAGTAGGAGGATTAATAGGAGAGTATATTGGTCTCAGGAATTTTGAGATCATCCTTTTGTCATGGAAAATATGTCCAGCCTCCAAGTAAAACCAAATTTGGCTAATTCTATCCAAGTTTTCTCTGTGGTTGCTGAAAATTATTTTGCATTTTGCTTGCTTCTTGACAGAAAAACGTTCCAAGTATAGCAGTTTGTTAAATTTAGTTCTATGAGGATTGTGCACTTCTGCTTTTAGATTTGTTTTAAACTGGAGGAGTCATTTAAATTATGCCCTGTTAAAACAAAAGCAGAACACATGCCGAGTAGCTTTTGCATTGCTTTTTATATGTTCAGGAGACCCAGTTACTAGAAATAGGCACTTAAATTAAAAATAGGTCAGTTGTCATGTATAGATAGTTTAAATGAACCACACAGAGCTCATATTGGATAGATGGAAAATTGGTGTATCTGCTAGTAAGCAGTGAAGTGATAACAACCCGAAGACTTGTTTTATTCCAGATTTTTCTTTCATTTGCTTTACAGGAAAATCTTCACTGACGATTCAGTTTGTGGAAGGACAGTTTGTTGATTCATATGATCCAACCATAGAGAACAGTAAGTAAATAACTGCCAAGCTGCTCTTCTGTACCAAACTAACTTGTCTCAGAAGCCATTGGGGTTATACATATCCCTTACCTGGGTATTTACATATTAACATTAAAGCCCATTAATTACCACAGAAGTTTTATTATTCTTTTGAACCAATGCTTACATTGTTGCAGCATGGAAATCACTGCGTGCATATTTCTCCAAACAGCTGATCTTTTAACACTGAATGAAGAGACACCTAATGAATCTGGCTAAAATGCCTCTCCGTGTATTTTACGTATGTTGTTGAACATCTGCTTCCCCTAATATACTTGGGGCACTTGAAATTCCTTACATCACACTCTATGAAAATGTGCCACTAAATACAAATGTTCCAAAGTCTCACAGAGGATCAGTATACCCAGATGAACAGAAAGCCAGCAATACCCATCAGGATTAAACGACTACCTTAGAAGGTAGACGGCCTGTAGCTATGATAACGTGATAATCTTTTAAATTACTCCTTTCCAGCAGCTTGATAACAAGGCTGGTACACAATCAGCTTGCTGCAAATACTGGGTATTTGACTTCTCAAGAGGTTTTTTTTCTCTTAGCAGTTTCTTTTTTAAATAATTTTAGCACCTTTGTGAGTAGCTGGCATAGCAGGTGAGTAAAGACGCTAATGCTAAAAATGCTGCCAAGAGCAAAAAGTCACTTCAGAGGTTACCTGGCATTCATTACAATCCAGGCACCTCTTTCTGAGCTAGCAGTGGCCATAAAGTACTTGAACAACTGCAGTGCTGGGCTGAGTAACCTGATCATATTGGCTTACTGTAGTCATGTGGCAAATAAAACTGGTTTCCTGATCGTAGCCCTGGGGTTCTTGTATTTTAATGACTTCTGAAATGCAGCGGTGTAGCACACATTTTCAGTGTTTTGAACTTCTGCAGTAGGATGTTAAGCCTGTGTGATACTCTGGAAGTCTCAAGGAAGCAATCAGCAGAACAAGGTTTCTTTTGAATATATATGTGGTATATAATTACACATTGGTAGCTATCAGGATATTTTACTTGGGATTATTTTATTGCTTAGCACTAAAATTCAAATGCTACTTTTTGAGAAACTCCAAATTTGCTTTAGCAAGTCAGAGTGGATAATTTGGCCCTTGGCCTGAATGTTAGCTCTTATACAGATGTCATTAATACTAACACTTTCCATCGTCCTTTTTGACTTTGTTTGAATTATGAGTCAGGTATGTCTTGAATTAAAACTGCTAGCAAAATACTGGGGATTAAGTTTCTATATTTTAAATTTTAATGTCACTTGGGACAGGTTATTTTTTACCATCTGTGCCATATAAATGCAAATTGTTTAAAGTAATCTTTTCGTTTTATGCAGCTACATGGGGATGAATAAAGATTGAGAGACGTGGAGTCAAAGTCTCTACAAAATACTGAGTCTGTCTCTTGTTTTAGGATTTTGCCACATTGGTACAAGATTGTCTTGTTTCATCCTTTACCTGTTGTCTGTAGCTGCTGTCTGTAACTCTGCAGTTGTGTGTCTCACAACTTCAGCATTTCTGAACTGTACAAAAATACACTGTAAATGAATTTTGCTCTAATTTGATTCTCGTAGTCTGCACTGTTGGCTTGATCTGAGTTCTAAGCATTGAGCATGTTCTGGCCACGAAGACTTGTTGGGAGGGGGCATCTTGAAAAGCCCTAACTTTTCACTTGATTTCTTACTTGTTTGGAAAACAAACAACATTATTCATTTGGTGCAAGTCTTGTGATCTGTGGCGTGGCTGGAGGAATTTGCTTTCTGAAAGGTAGAGAATTGAAGGGTCCTTCTGACATCAAAAAATGTTGCTGGGAAGTAAAGGTTGAAAAGATAAAAGTTATGCCCTGAGGTTCAAAACAGTGGGAAGTCTGTTCCATCTTTAAGCCCCAGAAGGCCTGATAGAAATAATGTTTTTAAAAAGGGTTCTGTGAAGAACAGACAAGAGAACACATTCTAATTTAACACTAAAATTTAAAATTTATTGAAAATTTTTTTAAGACAGATGTGAAACTGGTTTTGTTGGGTTAAGTATAAAGTAATTCTTTTGACTTAAGAACGTAGTATTTCAACTTTTTTCTTCTTAATATAAGTCTTTGTTCAGCGAAGTCTTTGGACGCTCCCAGCTGCGTTTCTGATTCTATGCAGGGTCATAAGACACAAAGTATGGGATCAACTCTTACACTTTTCCTTGCTCGTGGTTTCACATTTGGTAGACAGTGTTGGCAAAAAGGGTTGAAAAGTCCAGGCTCTTATACTAGGGACAGTGTTGGAGAATGTTGCTGTTTTCCAGGGCATTACAGTAGGTTGTAAAACCTTTTCAGTTTCTTCTGGTGGTTGGGTCTACGCATGTAACAAAACTTGGAAATTAAAAGAATACACGGGAAAGGATAGTCTGGCCTATGTGATTTCTGGTTTGTCTCCAGAAAATTGTTGTTGGTAATTTATTACAGTATTCTACCAGCAGTGAAGAAAGGGTAGAAAGCTGCAATACTGCTGGTAATGCAATCTTTATAATTTTTGTCTTCACATAATAAAACTTGCACAAAATGTTGACTGGAAGGCTAAATTGTATAGAAGGCAGTCTGTTGTCAAGTTCTTACAGGAACAAGTTGTATGGCTTATAAGCCTTGAGCAGTAGGAGTAAGACCTAATATTGCAGAAATGTCAGGTTTTAAGTGTGAAAATCTCTACCTTTGGAAGTGGTAAAAGGAAAATAAGGTGCACCAGATTTTGCTTAGTGTTTGTGAAGGTTAGCACAGCTTCACTGCTACTTTTTCCTTTGATTACATTACATTAGCACCAGAAAAGTTAATTTATTTCAGTTAAGGAGCATGTTGAATTCAGTTGCTCCTACTAAACTGGCGTATCAGGAAGAGTAACTTGTATCCTTTTGTGGCAGAAGTGGAGGTGAGAGAGAATTGCTTGGAAAAGCGGCTTTCCCTGTCTGAATATCCCAGCAGGAGTGACATCTCAATGGGTGGCTGTTCTGGAGACAGCCGGGTGGAGAAACTAGTGGAACTACTACTTGCAGGAATGTTGGAAAGAGAAGGATCCTTGGAGAGCAGGAATGTGTGCAGGGAGTCTCTGTGGACACTGGGCTGGATGGGGCTCTGCAGGCAGATCAGCTCACGTGAAGTAAGACCAGTGCAATTTAGAACTCAACAATTTTACAGGAATGAAAACTAGAATCTGAATTTGAAACTCAAATAGGTCAGAAGGAACAGGTAGTGAAGATGTGCATATAACTCCACCCACCTCATCTTTGCAGGGATGTCTCGTGTTGCAGGTAAGATTGGCTTGACTGCCCAAGTCACAAATGTGTCCCTCCAAGGCCTGCCTAGCTGCTTTTTGATTTTTGTTGCAGTTTTAGAGGGCCTTCTAGCACTGTTTCACAGCTCTGTGGTCTTCCTTTCTCCCCTAAACAGCCTGACTAGCTCCCTAAGGAAAGGAACATCTTCCCCCATGGGCTTCCTACCTGCATCCCACGTTTTTTAATACAAATGTGAGTAGAAGCATATTAGAAAGGGGCAGGGGGCTGAAGGACCCCTACTAGTTGTGGAGGGGGCACCTGTAGGCTTAGATGAGTCTGACAGAGAATCTTCAGGGCTAGACTTCTACACATGCCTTGGCAGCTGCACTGGAAGGGTGAACTGTGCTTCTCCTCAGGAGCTGCTGATGAGCAGCCTTCTAAGGGGTGCAGGCAAGGCTTCTGAGGAAAACTAAAAATAGCCCTGTTGCATCACACGTCTCAGTGTTGTGAAAGATGTCCTTGTAGTTTAGTGGCAGGCAGTGACTTCGGAGTGCAGACGAGTAGAAAGGGATGCAGGAGGTGGTAACCAAGGAGCCCTTGCAAGGTGGTTGTATTTAGCTCCCAGCCAGCGATGATGTTATGGCAATGATGTTGCAGTACTCTTGTACCTTTCCTCACTATCACTGTTTTATCTAAAGGCCCGCATTTCTTTGCCTGTTAGTGTTCAGGGGTTTTTTTTATCATAATGGCTTGTTTCCACAGCAGCTGTCACTTGAGTTGCATGTGCAAATCATTTCATTCATGCTGGTCTAATTGCAATGTACGTGATCTTCAGGTACCAGTGATCACTGGAGTTACGTGTTGCAAGGTGTGAGAGTGTCCTGTTCCAAAATCCGTGTTCCAGTTGATGAGCAGTGTTTTGCAGATGCTCACATTAGGATTTAGGGGTGCAGAGATTGGTCAGGTCTGCTGAAATGTGTCCTTGGCCTACCAGGAAGAGCCAAGTCGTGCAGGGACCGTATTGTTCTTTGTCTTGTGCACAAGCAGAGCAGAAGTCCCAGGATGATAGGTGATGGAATTGGAAGTGAACATTTCCCTGGATCAAGGGGACCCGTTTTTTCACAAAATTAAATTCTTAGCCAGGAATGTTTTTAAAAAGCTTCAGCAAAGAAATGGGAGTCATTAGTTGTGACTTAATCGAAGCAGATTTGTCTTCACGCAGTGGGCTGTGCTTAGTGCTGCAAGGCACTGCACTAACAGCTCTCCTCACCAGGCTGTGGTGACTCCTCCACTGTTTCCTTTCTCCTGTCTCTGTCACACTCTGTTTCCAGTAATGATGATGATTATGATGATGATGTCATCGTTGCTGTGTCTCTTCTAGGCTTCTAGAATAGTCTGAAAAACTGCCGTCTGTCCCTTTTTAAATATTAACTTCATGATGCTCTTGAAGCTACTTTGTCTGCAGGGTGCTTTGATGTGTATGTGAAGTGTCAAGAGACTGGAAAGGCTGTTAGTTCCATACACCTGTTAATGCAGTGTGTCTCCAGAGGAGCCTGTTTTCCCTCCGACTCCAAGCAGTGATATTGTATATAGCAACGCTGCCTGCTAACATCTGTTCAAACAAACACTTTGTCCCCATCACAGCATTCATCCGAGGCAAAGAGCCATTGCGGATCCGTGTTTCATAACCTGAAACTTGTGTGCAGCAGTAACAACAGCGTCCAGACTGATTTGAGGGCAGCACGTGTGCTAAAGCAGCTTTCTTAGGGGATATCCAGGGTAAGGCAGTGGCTCTCTTAGAGGCTCCATTTCAAATGTCATTTGCCGATTTTGTAATGGAAACTGTAGGTACACTTTACACTGTTGATTTAGACACTGTTAGCTTGGCTTTGCTGTTTGAATTGCTCCCTTTTTTCGAGGATTGGATCTATGAGGTGGGTTGAAACCTCCAGTTTCAGCTATTTCAGCCCACTTACCCAAGATAATGCTCACATTGTGGGGACTTGCCAGGGCAACGAGCTTTGGCTGGCAGGAGGAAAGTTAGCCAACTCCAGCTACTTCAGGCGTGGGCAGGGACTGCACTGCAGGGTCGGGAACATTCAGCTGTGCAGCTTTGGGAAGCTGTTGGACAACTTAGCTCACCTAAGTGACCTATTCATCTGACTCTGTTTCCCTGCTCATCACTGCAGTGGCAGATGAGGTTTCTGAGGACTGCTAGTATTTGGGAAAACCACCCCAACCAGAGGATAACACGGACGTTACTCAGTGTATCAGTGCTGTCCAGCAATGGTGTCTAGAGGGTGTCTCGAAGGCCAGGCCAGACCTCCAGAGCCAGGTTTGTGTGCTCTGGTTGGGACGTTATTCCTGCAAGAGCTGTGACACTGTTTGCTTTCGCAGTTGCATAACACAAACACTGAGTAAGATTCCTCGGCTCACAGCGCGTTGGCATTTCATGAATCCGAGGAAGAGCAGCGATTCTCATCGCTTTTAGGGACTGAATGTACTTTGTGACTGGGGACTGCCTAGGCTGGTAGCTGCAGCAAGTGTGAAAGCAACATGGTGAACTTTTAGCTAATTGTCATTATTTAGGTTTAATATAAGCATAAGTTCTGTGTGTTTTAGCCCCCAAAGATTTTTCCTTTTTTCAATCCAGATCACTTACTTCATGGTATTTACATTTAGGAAATTGATCTTGCTAAACTGCTTGGAAACCAAGGGAAATATCCTATAATAAGTTCAAACTTAGCTTCGATGCCAGTTGAATTTAAGTGGCTTGTGTTACCACAAATTACAGTTATCTGTAAGTCTCATAGAAATGCACATAAACCCCCTTTTTATTCCTTTTATTCCCTCTTTCCTTTTAAGACAGCAAAGAAGCTGCTGCATCCAAGTGTGAGAAGCGTCTGAAATTTGAAATCTTAAATTAAATTTCTGAGTTTTGCTATCTGCAACAAACTAGTTAAAAGTACAGCACCTGCTCAGCTTTTATTGCTACTTAAAAACCTGTAACGGGAGTTCTCTTTCCTTCATGCCTTGGCTGATGGTAGCTCAGATGAGTGAATTCTGATCCCTTCCTTGTGTGTCATTCTGACCTGTTTATGTATTTCCTTTTTGTTGTAGCTTTTACAAAACTGATCACAGTAAATGGCCAAGAATATCATCTTCAGCTGGTTGACACTGCTGGCCAGGTAAGTTATCTTTCTTTGAATCTTTCTTCCAAGTGAAGACAACGGGTATTCATACTCCTGTTGAGCTAAGTTGGTAGTGACTGTCCATTCAGAGGTGCAAGTTAGCTTAAAAATGATCCTGACCTGTTGTTTAGTCACTAAAGAACTGTTTCTGTAGTGTTTTTTTAAAGGTTTTGGTTTGTGTTTTGTTGCTGGTTTTTTTTTTTCCCCCATTTATTGAATGAGTGCCTAAAAAAGGGAAGAGGGAAGTACCTTAACTCTGATGTCCCAGAAGTTCATCAGTAGCTGGTGTGATATTTACAGAGTAAATCAGCAGTCTTGCTTTAGATAAAAAATGGCACTTCAGTAAACCACGGGGAAATTTTTCATGGCTTTTTCCCATTTGTGTGCTCCAGCTACACCAGCATGACTTGTATCCATGAAGCAGTCATGGGCAGCAGACAGATTCATGTAGGTGGTACTTACTGAGTTACCAATAGACTGCTGCAGTTTGTCTGCATTGTAATACGATGGTTCACGTGTGTGTCCGAGCTCCAGGTAATGACAGGGAGTGAGGAGGAGACAGGGAGCACGTGTCCTGCAGCGTGCTGGGCAGCTCTGGGAAGTGCCAGGTGTTCATTATTTACAGGTATAGGTGTGTTCATTACACGGTGCTGCTTGGCTGAACCCATGCACAGGAGTGCTGTGTCTTTTGAGAGACTCTATATTAGGGAAAAAAAAACATCAGGGACCACTAAATCCCTGTACTTTTATCCTAAAATTTTTTTTGTGCTTACATGCTCTTGCCTTCCGTGATCTCATACTATGCCTTTGGATTTTTCCAAACTATGAGTGGTGTTAAACAATGTTAGTGTTGTAAAATATGCTGCCAGTACTTAAGGCTTTAAAGCTGCAGAACGCCTGCTCATAGCTGGAAGACTGTTGAGAAGGGTTGTAACCTTCTAGGTATGTTTGATTGCTTTCTTGGAAGAGAGCTGTGTGAGTGGGGAATTGCCATGCTGTATTTATATGGTGTCAGCCCGTGGTGCTCATCAGCAACACGTGTGATCGCTCAGAGGTGTCTGAGCTCAGCACTGGCCGCACGTTCCGGGGCAGGATTGCTGGATGAGGAATGCTCTGCAGAGGAGAGGGAGGGTGAGAGAGGGGCAGGCCGAGGAGTGTGAGCAGCAGAACGAGCTCCATAGGTGTCACTCTGTGCCATTGTAAGTGCACTTGCATTGCAGCTCCGATTGTGTAGCGTGGTGATAAAAGAAGAATTCCTCTCTGAGGAGGAAATTGCCTTCTGGGGAGGCGGCGTGACTCACCACGAACATACCTCTATTGCTGAGGATTAATTTAATGTTATAAGTATTGTGGAACCTAAATAGCTTCTTTCCCAGCTTGTGGTTATTTTCAGATTTAGTTCTTCATGGAACGATTTGAACTTTGATTTCTGGCTCACAGGGTTAGAGGGGAGAGATGATGTTGGGTTATGGGAGGTGTGTCTTGGACAGATCTCTTTCTCAAGTCTGTCTTGCTTAATGGCCACTAGGGAGTCCTCATGTGCATACAGCACAGCAAGAATTGTATTGTAGATTTGTTACATACTTTTGAAAACCTGGCTGTGGCTTGAAAAGTTGTAGCAACGTTGTTTTATCACTAGACAAATTTCTTCATTTGACCCATAAGTTCCAGAGAGCATAGCAGCTTTTCTTCCTTCTCCTAACAAGCTAAAAATAAAGTCATGAATTAGGAACGGTTGCGATTATGGCACTTATTTTTCTTGATATTCCTCCTCTGTCCTGTGCCCCTTTACTTTCCTGGTTATTTACTGAGCTTTGTGCAGTTCAGTTCAACAGGGGTCTTGATAGAGGGTCACAGAAGAGGAGTGTAAAAGGAAATCTTACCTAACACCAAATTCCAGCTGGGGCAGTCCTGGGAAATTCCGGGTAAAGTCAAGCTGCTACAGAGTTGCACTTTCACCTGTTTTACACAGACTTAGCTCAGATCCCTTCTGTATTGACTTTGGGATTTCACATCCAACTGGAGTGGCACTTTGGCATTTCAGAGAAGGTGGGGGAGGGCTGCCCTCAGTGTGTAGCAATAAAGGCAAATGAGGGCAGCTTTTGCCAAGTGTTATTCTTTCAAACTTTTTTTGGCTGGATCTGTGAAGTTGATTTATAAAGAGGTTTTTCCTCTTCTGCCAGTGAGGGAAGTTTGATTCCTTTTGGCTGTCTAGATTTAAGCTGTGTGATTGCACTGCTCCATCTGTTCAGCCATGACAATAACAGAGAGGTTATTTGATCTTCAGCTAAAATTACCATCTTCAGAACCATAGGTTTAACAATTTGAGAACTCATACATTAGGAAGTCTGGCCCTTGTCAAAAGGGAACTGTTTCCTGGGAATATCTGTTGGAAGAGGTTTTTAACATTGGATTCATAGTATTTGTGTTGCATTACCTGCAATATGTCAGTCTGTTTTGTTTGCCTATTTGGTCAGTCCCTTTTCTAGAGGGGTAGTAAATTCAGTAATTAAGTTTCTGGTGGTTTTGTCTGGGTTTTTTTTTTAATTTATGTAAACATTTGTCATATAATGTAAACTTATAGTTGTCATAAAGCAACTGATAACTGTATTTTTTGCATCTGTAGTTGATAAGCATTAGTTGGTAAGCCACAATTATTCACTTCCTACCAGATTCCTTAGGTAATTTAGATGTGATCAGTGTCACTTGAAATTACAAACTGCTAGATCCTGTTGTCAGCTGTTGAAATTAAGATTTTGAAATGTATCACCAGCAAGATAAGAGGCGTAATTGCTAATTAGTGGTGGGACAGAGTGGCTGTTTTGTACTAATACAAACAGATAATTAAGCAGGATAAGAGGATTGGGAAGAGCTTCAGCTCATCCATAGTCTTAGAGGGAATAAACCATAAAAGCTGTAGATTAAATTGTAGAGTATACAGGCTGACACTTAGCTTTCTCTTGGTTTGGTAAAGATGCCACGTGTGACATTATGATAAAAAATATTCGGAAAGTACAGCCTGTACAAAATACCTTAGAGATATGGCCAACTTACCTGATGGTGATCTGATGGCATCAAGTTCTGAACTGTGGCACCCTTAATTTTAAATGCAATATTCCTTCCACAGGATGAATACTCCATATTTCCTCAGACGTACTCCATAGACATCAATGGCTACATTCTTGTTTATTCAGTCACGTCAATAAAAAGGTAATAAAATCTGTTTGTGTTCTTCTCTTTAAATATTTTCTGGGTTTAGCTCCTTCCTCTGGTATATTTTATGGGTGATTAATTCAATTAATCTCTCTTTCCCTTAGAAATATAATAGGAATGAATATTAATGTTTTTTCAGAAATGTCCCCTCAGACCCAAATGTCACAGACACTTCTCAGACTAATGTACAAGGTACCTTGTAAGAAATGAGATAGTGTTAAACTACATTGTTTTGAGTGTAAGTAAAAGTACAAAGGATTATTTCAGAAATAAGTAGAGTTCATTGCTCTTGCATCAGATACAAAGGCAGACTTAAATACGAAGCTAAAGGGCACTGTACATTTATGTGAAGTACCCAGTTAGTTACTAGATCGTTCCTTCAGCCTCGTAGCTTTTTACAGTACTGAGATTCCTTTGACTTCTTGTCTTGCATTGTCCTGATTAACCATAGAAATATTCATATAAACAGCAATATATGACTTTTGGAGTGTAAACTCACTCTTGGCATGCTGCAGCAATTAATCTTCCCTGAAGGTTGTCCCAGAGTATCTCTCTTGTCCTTGCTGTTCCCTGTCCATTCTGACACAAGGACGGAGTCCATCGTACCTGGAGTCATGCAAGACACATCAGCCTTTGGGCCACTTTGTCATCCTCTGTTATTTCCTCCCTTCCTCTGGTCATCTTGCTTTGTCTAAATACTGGTTATCCTTGACTTGAATAGGTGTTGATTTTCTAATATTGTACAGCATCTTTATTGGGACAGCTGAATATTTTCTGAAATTTTTGTTTGAATAAAGTGATTAAGACCTCAGACCTTTCAGTTTCATCAAGGACAAGAGAAGTTGTTGCTTCCCTTCTACTTTCAAAGCAGCTGATGAGCTTTTTACAAGTGCTGAAGTGTTTCATATATTTTCCTCTGAATCAAACAAAACTGGTCATTTCAAGCTCTTTGATAGACTGTCATAAAATACAGGTAAAGCAACTTGCCTGTTGGCTCTTTTTACTTCTCACAGGAAGGATACAGTTTGGTTATAAACTTCTGCTGCCTGCAAGGTCTTTAATGTTGAACAGATTTCACAGTTCTTCTTTCTTGGTTTTCATCTTCAGTTCTGAAGTAGAGAAGGGCAAGCACGTGTTAGGCTTTTATGTGTGTCTAGAGATACTAAACTACCAAACTCTGCTGGGTCTGGGTTTTTTAGTGAGAGGTTCAGTGGTGCTGCTGAGTAACTTGCCTGAAATAGGAGTCAGTATTCTCTGCCTTGAGTAGACAATGGTCCACTCCTAAAGCAAATACAAAAATGTTGGCTGATAAATGGTGCTGTGAGGACAGAAGTGCCTCCGACTGAAACCAGTGTACATCACTCAGAGGATTCTGCAACCTGTGCTGTTCCCTGTTTGGCAGCTAAAGGACATGTTCTTTCTCAGCCACTGCAGTTGTTGCCTCGTGGTGTCTTGAGCTCAGCAGGTGAAGAAATGAACATCTGTTTTCTGTGGTAGCATTCAATCAGTTAAACCAAGTTATGGTAAAAATACAAACAGGACAGATCAGGGTAAGGCTGTAGGTAAAAAGTCTTTTCATCAGTATTTAATCTTGATCGGTTTATTACAAGTTTTTATTATTGTTGTTGTTTCTTCCTTAAAATTTCAAAGTGTCAATGATCCTGTCTTGTTCAATTCCTTGTGTTCTGTATCAAGACAGTGTTTAGGTGATAGGAAAGGTCTTCCACAATACTCTGGTAGCTTCGATGACTTGCCCAGACAATGAAATCACAGTCACCGTCTGCCCTGACTTCTGTCAAAGTGTGTCTATTGATCCACGTATTGATCCAGCTGGGCTAGAGCTCTGACAGCAGACTTAATAGAAATGCTCTTTTTAAAGTTACCATCTTCCCTGCTAACCTCCAGTGGGAAGTTTAAATAGGACTTGAATAAAAGCTACTGCCCTACATTTTTCATATTCCCAGGCTCTCAGCAGCAAGGTTACTGGAAGGCTTTTGCTCCAGTTCAGCTTAATTAAATTCCAATTTTGTATCTTGCTAGGTTCCATGATTTTGTGTAACACATTTATCTGACAGCTAGTAATGTTTTTTTTTTTTTATTTCACACATTGAGCTGTTTGCTGTAACCCGTTTGCTTGACAGAACTGGATGGGACCTCTTACGGTCTCCAGATCTCACAGTTTCACAGCTTGATGTGATGGTGCTATTTTTGGATTGGTCAGTCCTTGCTCCTTTTTGTCCTTGCTCCTTTCAACATTATTAACTTGCAAAGCTTTCTAGAACATCAATTGGTCAAGCCCGTTTCATTCCTGGCAGTTCTTAGCAACTTGTTTCCGTGTCAGAATTGTGTCTGAGTTTAAATAGCACTTCTCCTCTGGTTTCCACCTCGATCTGTTAACAAGGATCAGTTTTTTATTTGTAGTATTTTCACTAAAAAAGGAAGCTTGTGAACAATCTTAGACAAGCAGATAGGTACCCAAAGTGGGGAAATGGAGAGCCCAGGCTGGACAAGAGCACTTGGCAGCCCTGTGCACGGGGAGCCTCAGGTGAGGACTCGCCGGGGTGCTCTGGTGTTTTTCTGGCTAAGCTGGGAACAACGCACCTAACTGGGGAAAGCCAACAGGGATTGTGCTGTCCTAGGGATTCAGTTAGCCTGTGGATAGTGTGCTAAGATCTTTCCTCTTGCTTCTTGCTCTTCTGAGAAGCAGTTTCGTGGTCTGTAGCAGATGGGTTTTTTGGTGGTAGCATTTTCATTCTTTCGGTTTGGAGGGTCACTGAGTTCTGTGCGTAGCGATGCCTCTCGACTCTCACAGCCAAGCTCCATTCAGCTCGTATTTTCTAAGTAATTATGAGTGTCCAAGGCGAGCTCTCAAGACTAGAATTTCACAAATACCTTTTCAGCATAAGCTCCTTGGGTCCCTGAAGTCCTTTCATTGATTCCATATTTTTGTGTAATCTGTAGTATCCTACTTGAGTTACCAGTGGCAATTTGTGCCAGACCAAGTCACGCTTCTGTTTACAGAGAACTCCTTTTCTTGTTAGGATACACTGGAACTATTAGCTGAGCATGGAGAAGCATTGTGTTCCACACAGTCTCAAATATTATTGCTGGAGTCAGACAAATTGACCTACTTGAGAGAAAATCCATCTTTAATGTGGTAGAGTTTGTTGTTCTAGAAGTGAGAGGTTTTAATGCTTTGAATGGTGTTTTTAGGCACCAGGTCTTTGATTGCTCTGAGCTGGAAGTGTGTTTGAGTGCTGCTCTATTTTTAAGAGTTTCAATTCTAATTGAAATGCAGTGCAAGTCAAGACACTGCCTGTAGCTAACAACCTTGGAAACTGGAAAAGTTTTGGTCCCTTTTCTGTTGTCTCGTTGCGTGTCTCATCCCTGAGCCTGTGCCCCTCTTAGATCCAAGTTGTGCACTTCATGTACCAGCATTTTTTCCATAATGTAACCAGAGGAGCACAACATCTGCTCTTCAACCCCGTTTATAGCTTGTTCTCGAAAGTACTGAGTGTCAAATGCAGTGGATTTTGTTAGTGAGGTTTTTGACTTGGTATTTTACAGTAGTGCTTCTTACCTCCTATCATCCAAACTTCACCTACGTGGTAGGGGAACAGACAAAGTGTATTTGAATAATAATTGTTTCAGTGCCATCTTGCAGATCTGTTTACTCGCTTTCCATAGAAAATTAAAATTTTAGGCTCCTTTTGGCTTTTACAGAAATAAAACATAATAATATATATTAACTAAATGTGCTTTAAAAACAATGTGTTCTTTTAAGATCTAGGTTGCCTAACTAATTACCTTTTCTTCCAATTTGCTTTAATTTGACATACTCATCCAGGACTGTTGGACTGCAGCAGTTAAATTTCTCACTGCAGATACAAACCAGATGAGAGGTGGGAGGGACTTGAGGTGATTCTGTGTTAGATGCATCAGTCCTGGGTAATGTTATTTATTTCTGCAAATACCATAACTGGGGAGGCTGTAAGGGTAGGCTCAGGCTGGTCTCTGCTGCTGCTGGGACCGGTTTGCTGTTGTTGCACAAACGGGTAAGACTTCCAGCATCTTTGTAGTTGTGCATACGTAGAGTAAGTTTTAAACACAACCTACATGTGCATTTAATTGCTTGTGTATTGGGTATTGAGGATAAACATCAGAGTGCATGTGTGACTTCATCCCTTTATTTTGCAGTTTTGAAGTGATAAAAGTTATCCATGGCAAGTTATTGGATATGGTGGGAAAAGTCCAGTAAGTAGTGACACTTTCATCTCATTTCATTGCAGGCATGTTGCTAGTGCTTTGTTCAGTATACTGTAACTGTTCTGAAGTTCTGAACTTTCTTTCACAGAATACCCATTATGCTGGTTGGAAATAAAAAAGACCTGCATATGGAACGGTATGTGAACTCCAGAATGTGGGAAATGCAAGGCAGCAGCCCACATTCCTGTGGCTGCAATGCGCTGGGTTTGTTCTTGGCTTTCCAGAGCTAAAATCAAATTGTAGGTTAAAATAAGTTACTGGCAAAGGAATTGTGTCCAGAATGTGAACTCCGAGCCACGAACTTCTGTTGTAATGTTGATTTTTTGCTGCGAGGTTCCAGGGACAGTCATTTAACACTCCGGGTTTTTTTCAGAGTAAGTAACAGCAGTGTATTTGTCACAACAGCAATACCAGATGATATTACAGATTACGAAAACAAAGCAATACTTTGGGACCACTGCACTTCTGGGTCACAGAGCAGTTTTACCTGGCCCAGAAGTGCATTTGACAGCAGCCAAAAGCAGATGCTTTGGATCAGACTTCACAAGACATTCCTATTACAATGCACTTAAGTGCTTTGGTACTCTGAGGTATTTCTTGACATATCGGATTCCAATTCTTCTGCAAGTTATAAGAAACATATTTTTCTTTCTTTGGTCAGGGTGATCAGCTATGAAGAAGGGAAAGCTTTAGCAGAATCCTGGAATGCAGCTTTCTTGGAATCCTCTGCTAAAGAAAATCAGGTAATGGATTTAAGAGTCACTTTATTCAAGTAGCAGTGTAATGGATGACTCAGAGTTTCACTAAATAAAGGAAGCTGAAATATTTGCATGTGCTGTACAGGTATTTGGTGTAGATGGAAGCAGAAGGGCTGTCTGCACTCGGGTTTATGTACACACGTTTCTCCCTGCAACTGTCAATGGGAGGAGGAAGTGAAGAACTGAAGGTTCAGCTTCACTGCACATATCAGAACACATAGTGACAAACTAAAACTCAGCTCCACGGGGTGGGTGGAACAGAGTCTGTTACCTTAAATAGGAGTCACTGCTGGCAGAGCAGTGGTTCGGTGGAAGGGGATGGACCTCGTGTTTAAAGGTGCTGGGCAGGCTCAGTCTCTCCGAGGGGGGAATAATCATTTTGTCTGATGTTTATGGTCAACAATTCTACAAGTTACTTGAGTAAAGTTGGATTTTCCCTGAAAGAAAAACTTGGATTATTTTTTGCCACCAGATATGGAACACTTGGAGCTAGTTTATCAGTATTTCTGTTTCTGGCTAAGACTTGCATTAACCTTGTCAGAACTGGGCACGATGGAAGCATGAAATTTCTCAATATCTTCTCTGTATGCGGGAGAGCTTCAAATGCATACCAAAGGAAATTAAATTGACAGTGTAAAGAATAAACCTGTTAAAAATGTCTGATCTTTTTTTTCCACCCTTTTTTTTTTTACATAACTTAATACTTCTGGATTAGGCAAAGCTGTTGCCTGTGCTCTTTTTCTTTTGGCATATGTTCACGATGTGTAACAGCGCAGCAATTCATATCCAGCAGAAGAATATCTTACTGATAACTTTTCTGGAGTTTTTGTTGTTCTTGAACCAAGAAGAAAAAAGTCATGTTTATTTATGTAAAGAAGCTACAAGCTTTGTAGGATGCTTGGTATGTCGTGTGTGTTAACTTGCTGCACTGACACAGTCCCCTGGACTGCCACATATTTGTGCTCCTGTGTTAAGTTAAGCTGCCAGCTGTAGTTTACATATCAAACTTGGTCCCCTTCAGAGAAATCAAAATGGCAATTGTATATCAGATATTAAAAATCCTGAACAGTCCTGTACAAATCCCACCAAAAAATTCAGAAGTCCTGTGCATTCTGGCTGTCAAAGGTCTTCCTCTCTGCAGGATCCTTCAGAATAGTGATCGCGGGTTGCTGTAAATTCTGTCCCTCTGGATTTAGCAGGAGGTTGTTAGAGGCAGGTGCCTGAACACAATTCCTGCTTCGTGCCTGCTGCATAATACACTTGGTAAATTTGTCCAGCTTCAGAAGTCTGGCAGATCAGATGTCACTTCTGAGACGGGTGCCCGCAGCATGTGACCATCCTTCAGGCTCTCTGGCGCGTTTCCTTCGGAGGCTTGGGATGTGTGGAATAAAGTGTGAAGGAGCCCAACACTGGCACAGCTGCCTCAGTCTTCTCACACATCTCCAGCTCTGAAGAGATGGAAGATTGAGTTTTCAGAGCCAAGTGTGGAGTCTGGAGCTGTGAGGTGCTGGGGGAAGAGGAGGCACCAGGCATTGTAACGTCCCTCCCTGTGAGTTGGACCAGGAGCACTTCTGAACTCGTTTGGGTTTTCTCCTCCAAATCCTAATCGGACAGGATCAAAAGAGCTGATACATAGACTGCTGTCAGGACAGGGCATCTTCTCTTACTCTGAAACTGTGTCTGGTCTGGGGGAAAGAGGGTTTGTTTTGAACTTGATAACAAGCTGTGTTGTCATTTTCCTGGTACTGAGCGTTCACCTTACGTAAGTCAACATTTCTGGAAAAAGAAGTCTATTGGCACTTTTTGCATGGAGGTTCATCCAAATCATCACCTGTACTGGCTTGGTACAGCAAACGTAACTTGACTGTCAAGATTAATTCCAAACTCTTTCCAAAAGCGCTTCAGCTTTTGTTTGTTTAACAGAAAGCTGGTTTATGCTTAAAGCATGAGTTGGACTGGATCAGGGATTTGCAACTTGAGCAGAGAGTTCAAAGCTTCTTGACTGGGAGGACATGTGTTAATTCTCTCTAAAACCAAGCCCATCTGTATTTAATGGATTTGGAACAGAAATGTGACAATTTCTGGTGTGCTGGTCTGAGACTGGTTGTGTACATGATGTTCTTCACAGTGGTGAGGAGAGGGGGTCTCCCTAATAGCAAAGGCTCTTTTCCCTCTCTTCTACCTTCCTGCTTTGCCCCCTCACCCCCAAAAAAATCCTTTTTGGAGCATCTGTGAGAATCCAAGGAGCATAACCAAATTATACTGGGCAATTAAAATAGTTTTATAGATTAACTTAAACAAACTATGCCTATTCTGCCAAGAGTTATCAAAAGATAACATGTCCTAGAAATGGCGTGACTTGGAGTAGATGGAAAGTGAGAGAGGCAAAGATTAAAGCTGCGGTGATGATAAATGATAGTGGCTGGCAAGAGTTCTCAAGGTCAGATAGACTTGAGTGTGTGCCAGCTCCTCCAGACATGAGTGACCTGGTAGGACTTTGGGAGGAGCCTGCATCTCACCAGCACATCAGTCATCAAGGGAAATCCCTGGGCTTTGGGAAGGCAATCCTGACACTTAATGGAAAAGACCTCCCTGAGAGGACTGCTGAGCTGTTAGTGTCATGTCTTCTCAAGCTGCTTAATTATTACCAGACATGTTGAACTGCTTTGGCTAACTTCAGGAACTGCAGGCCTTTCTTGTGCAATTCCCTAGGCAGCGTCACCTAGGCAGTAGTAGAGTGCTTCAGCATAATCCCAGTGCAGTAAAGTCACTCTTGGAAATACAGCCAGAATCCAAATTGGTTTTAAACCCAGGTGAAGCTGGGAGCCAACTTCTGCTGGAAGAATTTAGGAAGTAACAAGCAGCTAAATTGTGTTCATCCAGTTATGCAAATTTCATTAGATAAATTGCAAAAGGAGCAAAGAAATAGCAAAATAATTGCTTCTTACCAAAATGGAGCTCTCATAAAAAGCAGTTGCTTGGTTGTGCTTCTTTTTTCAAGGGCAGCTTCATCTTGGAGCTCAGAAGATGCACTGCTCAGTAAATGCTTCAGAGTAGTTTGGAATCCAGGGATCTGATAGGTTTGGGCTGGCGAAGGATGGGGGGATAAAACCCTCTTTTACCTGGCTATTGTTCAAATTCCCGTGCCCAGTTCTGTGCTAGGATAAACCAGTAGTGTGATCAGCTGAGAGTTTCCTCTTTGAAATAATACAACAGTTGCCAATGGATGACTCCGGCGCTGTGGGCTGGGTTTGGGTGGTTGCACCTTCCTGCTGGTTCCTGGCAGCACATTCCCCACTCCCTGCTCGTGCACGGAATCTGCCTCCCGAGCTGCCCGTCCTGCTCACACCCAGGGCACATCTGCAGCAGCAGCTGAGCCTCTGGTGTCCCCTGCTCGGGGCTGGGCTCTCGGGGCAGCAGGTGTTGCCCAGGCTGGCATCTCTTTTGTTTCCTCAGGGAGAAAGGTAGAAGGAAAAGCCAGATGGCTTCCTGTGGGCTAGGTTTGACCCACATTCCATAATTGCACCATATGGAGGCAGATGCATATAAAGTCTGGCCGCGTCCTTTATTCCTTGTCACAAAACATCTTCCTGCATTGTTTAAAGGCTCGGTCTGAAGCTCTCCAGCACGTTGGAGCTGAATTACAAATTCCAAAGCGTTCACTGTAGGACAGTGATTAAACCTTCCCAGTGAATACGTATTTTCTGTGAAATGAATTAACAAACCCTGTGAACTCCTACATCTCAGTGCTTCAAACAGCATGTCTTTGACAGGGAATGTGCAGCTTTTTGGTTGACAGAGTAAGTTGTGGAGGTTTTTTAATGGGTGCTGTGAAACGTGGGCAAAAAGAACTTGTGCAATAAAATGAAACCATTGAAAATTTTGACTCTAAGGAAACGGTGGTGCAGTATATTTGTAAATCAGTGCATCACCAGGTTTTGATTAAGAGAAACTCTTCACTAGTGGAAGCAGTTTGGTAGCAACTGCAGTCCTGACCACGTTTCTCCTAAAGTCTTCATTTGCCCAGGAAATGTGTTGTATCATTACTGAACTAACGAGCCACTTCTGTCAGGTTCTGTTGGGATTGCAGGAAACTCCATTATATGGAGGAATACCCTATTTCCAGCTGGTGAAGTACTTTAAATAGTTCCAGAGATCGTACTGTGCACAAACAGTGTAAATGTGGGAAACTTTAACATTAAGTCTAATCTTGTAAAGATTGCTGTGAGGCTTCAGTCAATGGGATTAATTTGGAAGTGATCCAGTTAAGAATTATATCTTGTGGAGGTGGAAAAACATCTGTTAGATCAGAATATGTAGCCATAAATCACAGGGTGCTCTTCAGCCTGCTGATTAAAACCCAACAAAACCCCCTTTTTATGTTCTTTCTAGCATGGCTGCTTTTATATAATTTATATACTTCCCTATGCTTGGAATTCTGAAGTGGATGGCCAGAGGTTGGATCAGATGGCAGTCTGAGAGAGTCAGGAGACCATTTCCAGGCTGAAGATTCACACACTGAAGCTCTCTAGTCATGCAGTTCAGGCTATTTAAAATGCAACCCCTTTTCTCTCGGAAGGACTTTATCAAAGGATATTGCTCAGTATTAGTGATAGTTCAGCTTGTGCTTTCCCCTCGTGTCCTTGCACTGTGTCTAATACTGATCTTACTGATAGGGACAATGAGAAAATCAAGAGCAGTAAAGTCACCCCTCGTACTGAGCTGTGCAAAGTCACTGTTGAGAGCTGAAAAATCTGCTGCCTTCTGTAATTACTCATTATCTTAAAGATTACTGAGAGCAAATGGATTGGTTTGTTCTCCGGAGCAGCGCAGCATCCAAACCTTCCGTGCTGTCACTCACTCAGGGCAGGCTCACCATGCAAAGTAAGGTGATTGCAGTTATTAGCCCTGTTGTGAATCTGGCTCAGTTTGTGCCTGCCCTCCCTGCCGAGGATTGCTGCGGACGGGGGTTTGCACTTCCCTTGGAAACTGAAATTACTGCGTTTTCCCTCTTCGCTCTGGGAATAAGCATTGGATGTGTGTTTATCTGCTGATGTAGCTGGTACAACTGCTAACGTTGTTTTAGTTATTCCTCCAGTAAGTGGGCAGTCCCTCCTTCCCTCCTAATGGTGTGCTCTCTCTTTGCAGACTGCCGTTGATGTTTTTAAGAGGATAATTTTGGAGGCAGAAAAAATCGATGGGGCAGCTTCACAAGGGAAGTCTTCATGCTCAGTAATGTAATTCCACTGCAGAACCTGAAAACACTGGGAATACATTCTACCTGAAGAAGCAAAACTGCCCATTATCTTTAAGGATAAACTATGCTTCTTTTTTTTTTTTTTCCTTTTTTTTTAATTTTATTTTTTTTTCTTCTGTTAACCTGAAAGATAAACAGTCGGTTTGGAGCCTTTCCCTTCAGATTATGTTAAACTCTGACTCCTGTGCAAATGGCTTCACTTCCATTTTCAAATTTTAAGCAATCATATTTTCAATTTATATATTGTATTTCTTAATATTATGACCAAGAATTTTACTGGCATTAATTTTTCAGTGTAGTTTGTTGGTTAGAATAATCATCAAAATGATGCATATTGTTACACTACTATTAACTAGGCTTGGATATCAGTGTTTCTTTGTGTTAAATGTATACTTGTAAATAAAATAGCTGCAAACCTTAAATGTTCTGTTTATAATTTTTCGTTGATTACTCCATATCAACTTTCTTTTTTTTTTTTTTTTTGTGAAAAATGTTCACCTGCTGACCTTAAGAGGAGGCGTGAGATCCTTGGAGCCAATGGATTGTTTGACTATTGCTCGGGAAGTTGTTTGCGAGTGATCCCAAACGTTTTTTGCTACTGGAACTCCAGGCTGGCCAAGCAGCTCTGCTTTGCTTTGTGCCCAGTCACGGGAAGGAGAGACAAGTGCCAGCTTTATTTGGAAGGGAAGGCCTGGGTTTCAGTCAGAACCTGCTCTGTGTTTTTCCTCTGTAACCGTTGAGTAAAGGGTGCGCAGACCCGCCCCGAGTTCCTGCGCTACGGACTGTTCACGCGGACTTGTGACTGGGAGCGCTGTCAGGATGGAGTGGATTTATCCAGGTCACAAGCGTAGACTTGTTAAGAGAACAAAAATGTCATTTAAAATAAATTGCACGTCCTGAACAAATCGGTGTGGGCTGTTTGTCGTGAATTCCTGTGCTCCTGGGTAGTGCTGGGAGAGGTGAGCGGCCTCCTGACGCCTGGCCATGCACAGTTCAGGGTCCCTGCACAGCTTTCCCTGACCAGCTCCAAGCTTTTCCTTGGCTTTTGGACTAGAGGCTTAGCGAGCCGTAATCTCTCAAGTCTGGAAACAAACTACTTACAACTATATGTTTAAACAATTTGCAGTTGACCTACTTTGTATTGAAAAGCGGAACAAAACCCAAAACAGTAAAAACAAACGAGGCTGACTTGGGGAACAGTTAATTAAATGAAGTGTTTCTCCTGCATTTTTGTGTTCATTTGAAAACTTAATTTCTGTTAGGAGTACATAAGAAGGGAAAGTTGGAGTGTTTTTGCAACCAGAATTAGCTTTTACCTTCCAGTCTGTCCTAAAAGCTACAAATGAAGCATTTTGTTCTTTTATTTTCTTTGTGCAGTTGTTCCCTCATATGATATAAAAAGTGGTCTACACCTCTCAAAAGTGTATGTAGGAAAACTTGGTATTTTCTTTGTTCATCATGAGAGTAACTGGTAAAAAAAAAATGTTGCCCTTTTTCTCCACTTAGGATATTTCCCAATGTTTCTGATGAAAACCTGTGTTCCGTGAATTCTCGCACCTCGTGCCAATCACAGGTTGAGTAGCTGGCTGATTGTCGTGCGTGATGGATTGCTGGAGTTCAGCAGAGAGCTTGTTCAGGGAAACGAGTCCACACTTTGATTTTGGAACCAGACTGAGCTGGGGCTGCTTCCTGCCCGAGAACCTGCAGCACTGGAGCAGGGGTCGCTGGGCTGGCAGTGGAAGGCTGAGGATGCAGAGCATGGCCTGAGGAGCACAGCACAGGCTGTGTCAGCTCAGAGTGATCCTTCAGTGCCCGGTGCCTGGGATGGGTGAGCTGTTGCATGACCCGAGGCTGTGGCGTTGCATCACGGACACAATGTCGTGTTCTGCGTCACAGGGTGGAAATTCTGGAGTAACACAAACCTCAGTGACCACATCTGCTCCAGTTTTTTGTCAAACTGGCTGCAGGTGTACTGGCACCAGTCTAACCCCTGGAATAGCTGGTGCATTGCTTCTTGAGGTGTGCCAGCTGCTGAAGGTTTTAAAGGAGATGGATGAGGACATGTGCAGTTTAATAGTCTGGGATAACAGGTCCTGCCTTCCAGCGGTGAGGCTTTCCAGAAGGGTTTAAAGGCAGGCGCAGGCTCTCTGGATGGTTTGTGGTGGGAGTTTCTGAGACTTGAGAGGGACGTTTCATGAGGACGTTTAGTGATAGGACAAGGGGCAACAGCTTCAAACTGCAAGATAATAGGTTTAGAATAATTAATAGGAATAAATTCTTAAGGGCAGTGATGCACTGGAACAGGCTGCCCAGAGTTTGTGGATGCTCCACAAAGCCAGGCTGGATGGGGCTCCGAGAAACCTGGTCTAGTGGAAGGTGTCCCTGCCCATGGCAGGGGGGTTGGGACTGGATGGGCTTTTGGGTCCCTTCCAGCCCAAACAATGAATGCACTGAGCACTGAGAGACATGTACTGCTCTTGCATTTTCCATAGTAGCTAGAGAATTGAACTCCACATATGTTCCCGTCTTCCTGTTTCTACTTCATCCGGTAAAAAATGGAAATTATTCCACTCATCCCAGCCTTTCTCTGCTAATAAGATCTAAAGACCAGCCATGTGCAATAGTCTTGCAGTTCTGCTGAAACGTGTAGTCGAGCGTGATCAGTGAACTCGTCCTTGGCTGTACGGAGATTCCACTTGGCTTCTCAGGATGGCACCTTCAGCAGCTGGGGTCTAACAGAGGCTGGGGCAGCCTCGTGCTTCCTTGTACTGAGCTGGCACAGGGTGGGTTCTTCACCCTGAGAGCCCTGAAGGGGGTGGTGGGCGATTGTGGAAGTCCTGTTATGTACAGAAACAAAATACTGCTGTCTAGCAAACTGCTGCTTGCCTGGAGCTGATGAATTTATACAGCCTTGTCTGCCAGCTGCCCTGATCCTTTGGAGGCTTCTGGAGGATTGTGATAAGTGGTGCATGTTTGAGAAGGTAAGTCATGGAGGAAATAAGTTCTCTGGTCCAGGCTAGGAAAAGAATTTTGTAGACTCAATAACCTTGTTCTTAAGGGATGATCGTTGACAAAGGTGAAAGTGCAAAGATCCTTTTCCTGCTGAGGAAATGAGCAAAATTTTTTCACTGTGAGGTTGAGCACAGTCCAGCAGTTTCGCACCTTGGACATACTCAAAAGTTACTTGGACACGGTCCCAAACAACCAGCTCTGGGTGACCCTGCTTGAGCAGGGGTCGGGCCAGGTGTCCTCCAGAGGTCCCTGCCAACCCCAGCCAGTCTGTGATTGTGTGAAGATTAACTACTCTAAGTCATGGTAAGTTCTGGTTGACTTGTGTGGATTTACAATGCCCTGGTTTGGAAGTGACTCCTGCCTTGCTTGTGCCCCTGTCCAGCTCCTCGCTTTGCTGTGTGAATAATCCTGAGTCCCAGAGCTGGATCTGCCCATCTCCCAGCCTGCCGTGCCTGGAAATGCTGAGGATGAGGAAGGCGGTGGGGCAGGTGAGCTCAGCAGGGGGAGGATGGGCTGCAGGTGCTACGTGGATACATGAGCCGCCTTCTCCCTGTTTCCATGCATAGTGAAGTTTGTTCCTGCCTGATCAACTCCATGATGGGGAGAGTTTGGGGCGTCAGCTGTGGGTCTGTGGGGTCTCCTGTGTAACGCTTCTTCCCAGCTTCTGTAAAGGGTTGGTGAGTCCATGCCAGAGAAGAAAAAAGCTGGGAAGTGTTTTCACTGTTCTGTGTGTGTGCAGCAGCTGTGCTGCAGTATCTGGACGAGGTGCAGATGTGCCAGGTGCTGTGCGAGCGCGGTGCAGGTGGTGACGATGTGCCCAGGCTTGCTGGGCTTAGCCTGCTAATTAACGCTGCTGAGCTTGAGCCTCTCCAGAAGGAGAAATCAACAGCTTCTAATTAGCCCTTATGTAATCAGGACTGCTCATCTTCAGAGCATTTTGCTAATACTGACTCATCTTCACAACTTCATCTAATAAGGTCAAAATTGTTCCCCTTTGACAACGGGGGAGGGGGAGTGAAAACCTTTGCACAGATGCCTTCAGCTATTGCGAGCTTGGGGAAATGTGGCTGAACTGGTCTGGGTGATGGGTGTCCTCAGCATCCAGCTTTTCCTTGGAGATCCAGTTTCCCTACTGGAACTTTTACTTTTTTTGAAATACAATGAAAACTGGAAGGATTTCGTCCCCCAGGCTTTCTGATGCTTTCCAAAATGAAGTCCAAGTCCCATCTCAGTCAGATGCTGAGGTGTGCGATGATCCCTGGACAGAATATTACTGAAAACAAGACTGTAATTGGCTAAACCTGACCAGCACATCCCATCTCCAAGGTGAGGAGCTGTTTTTCCTGGCAGGAAGCCTGCCAGATCCATCATTCTGTGGCAGGGTTTGCTCGGTCTGAGGAGGTTTTTTGGAGTCCTTACCCCACATGGGTGACATGAGGTGTTGCTGGCATGGGATGTGTGGTGGGTCAGGGTGTGGGATGGCCACCCTTGGTAGAGATATTCCAGAGATTTTTACGTCGTAGTGCATCCATGCTGAAGGCAACACACTGAACCCAAAACCATTGCCTGGCAGCTGATTCCCATTTCCAGCAACAGGGGATGTATTCTGCCAGTGAGGGTGCGAGTTGAATGTTTCGCAGAGGTGTTCTGCAGTCAGTGTACCCAGCCCCTCTGGCAGCTCTGGGAGGCAGCACGTGGTGCACTCAGGTACAGGGAGTTGATTAATCACCAGCAGAAATTGGTACTTTTGCCAGCTGGTCTGAGGTGGGCCAGGTCTTCGACAAGCAGCGTTTATTTCACACAGAAACTCTCCCCTGAGTCATGAAGATGGTTTCTCACTCAGGTCTTGCTGCTCTGAAGAGGCCCACAGGATGTGCTCATCATTCCCAGCAGCAAGCCAAAAATTCTTCCGTGGGAAGGAGCAAGACCCATGGTTGTTTCATATTTAGTGAGCTCAAAGTGTCTCATACTGAGGTATGTGAAAAATCTCTGCGCTTTTCAAAGCAAGGTGGTGTTTTGGAAGCCCTGAGCTAGGGATTTTCCATGCCAGGTCTTACACTGTTTTGCAAACACTACAGGCTCCTCCAGAAGCTGTGGCCCTGTCAGAGGATGTGGAGCAACTCCTCGGCTGCTGCTCCATTAATGGTTATTTGTGTGGGGCTGCACTGGCTGTAGGAGGTGCCTCTGAGCAGAATGCTAATCCTGCTAAGCCTCTGACACAGAATGTTCCTGCTCACATTAGCGAGGTCACTCCCAAAGATTCACCTCCAGGAGTCACACCCTGCTCAGCTGCCCTGGCTCTGGCCTGGACAATTTGGAGAGCAAATTGTCTCTCACCACCTCACTCCTCAGCCTCGTGGCAGCAAAGGCCAGCAGGGATAGCACAGCCTGGAGCTGCCCCTGCGGACATCAAACCCAATTCCTCCCTCTAAACCAAACCCACAAAAGAATCAGATTTTTGGGTTTTGACTGTTAAAGCCAAATACTCAGACTTGTAAGTTCATTTCCAATGTTTCATCCTTTAAGCAGCCACAGTGGAGGAAGGCTGCCCACAAACCTTTTGCTGTGGGGCTTGTGGTCAGATGTGATCCTGCACCTGGGCACGAGCAGGAGGCGAGGTCAGCCCCAGCATCACATGCCTGAAATGCTGCTAGTGGCCACAGGCTCCTCAGGCTGCTCCTTTCTCCCTTCCATTGGTAGCCTTTCCATCTCTGGCAAGGAGTTAAGGGGGTTTGTCCAGGAATTATGGTTTGCCATTCTTCCATATTCTTTTTTTCCCATCATTTTCCTTTTTTTCTAGAGACGGGTCATTTCTTATTTCATATCTTTAACATAGTTTCTCAAAGAAATGAGGATAAAGTTGCCACACCCTTTTTCCATCTCTCCTGAAATAGCTTTTGAACCTTTTGGACAATCTCTAAGAAATCTGACAGCCAGGCACAAGTCTCAGACTCATTGAGCTCTTTCACACTGAATTAAATGTCACACCTCAAGAGAAACAGGAAAATCCCCTCATGAGACAGAGCCGGAGGAAACCAGGCTTTTGTGGTTCCATAAGAATCTCCTCCCGAGGCAGTATTTGCTTTCCTGGGTGCTTTGGGGCAGTTTGCCAGGGGTGCCACGGGCCTTCCTCTCCAGGCACCCCACAGCTCATAGTCCATGCAAAGAGTGTGTGAGCCACACCCTCAGTGGATGGAGAGGTGGGTCCCAATGCCAGCAACGGTGCCACCCCGCTGTCCTCGTGCTCCCAGCCATGACTTGGAAGAGGGACACTTCTCCTTCCCTCCCGGGGCACTGAGTGCAAGGCCACGGGGAGCACTGCTCATGATCCCCATCTTGGCTGCCGCTCTTCCAAGTGAGACTTTCCGTGCGCTGTTACTTCTCCCTCCACCATCCGGTGATTAATTTAACACCTTAAAATTGGCACTGGCGTTTCAAAGGGGGTTTGGGTTTTTTTCAGTCGGATGAGGCTTTTTTCATTGTTTCCTGCCTCACAGCACAACACGAACATGTGAACGGTGTTCCTGCGATGCCGGGGCAGGTTTGCCTGCATCAGCTGGAGGATGTGTTTCCTCTCCCAGCACAAAGTGCCACCTCCCTCCTTCCTCCTCCAGCACATCCCAGTCAACGACATCCTCCGGCTCAGCCTACGTGTGTCTGCACACGCACTTATTAACTTTTACATCTTAATTGAAAGGGTGGTGCACGTTTGAGCCCTAATAATGACATCCTTTCTCCCGGAGCAGTCTTTAATCTCGAGATGAAGCCGTGAGCCGAGGCAGCAGAGCGGGGCTGCCGAGCCAGGCTGCCGGCACGCGTGAGGATGGGAGCGACCTGCCAATAAAGGAGGTTTTAGGGTTCGGATTTAAAGCGTGTGCCTGATGGTCCAGGGAGAGAGGCAGCAGCAAGGGGAGGTGATGGGGGCCCAGTGAGTGAGGAGGAGGAGGATTCAATGAGCAGGAGCTGTGTGTGAAGTCTCTCCCAGAGCTATTAAAAGGCATAAAAGACAAATCTCCTTTTAACGTGGCCCCCTGGTACGTCTCTGCATTCTGGTCCATGGGCCACCCCCATACATCTGCCTTCACCTCTTCCTAGCCTGGCTCGTTAATGTAAACTGATGGGGTTTATGGGCTGGGAGCTTCCTTTGCTGTTTGTCCTGGGAATAAGACAGTTAAAATCTCTGGATATTCTTATAACACAGATGAGGACTTTATGATCCCATATAGCTGTAAGTGACTTTAATATGGTAACTTTATGGTCCAAAAGTCCCTCTAATCCTGACTTACAGCTGTGAGTCAGGGCTTCAGTGCTGGAAGATCAAAACATTCCTGAGAACGATGCTCGTGAGTAACACCGGTGGGTTTGTGAGCCCAACCTTTGCACTTTGGAGGGGGTCAGGTCCTCCTCGGCTTTTGGAGGTGCCATTTAGAGAGGTTCAAGGGTTGAATGAGAAACCATTGGTTTGATGGATGGAGTGCAATGTACATTGGTGAGGAGCCTTCCAAGGACACCCTCTCTTGGCTGCCACACTGCAATAGGTGGAAAGAAGCTGGGAAAAAGCAAACCTAACACAGAGAAATTATGTGCCATGCTTAGAGATGTTGCTGTTTCCTCATTTACTTGCTATCTGTTCTGAGGAAAAAAAACAAAGGATGGAAAACAAAGAAAAATAGGGGAAAACAGAGGGGGGAAGGAAACAAGAAATAGAAATAAAGAGGAAAAAAAGGTCAAAAAAGTAAAAAACCAAAAAACAGAAGTCCTCCAAAAAGGAGCAGTAAATGTGCACCGCTAATCGACCAAAGCCCTGCCAAGCAAATCTTTTGTCAGATCATCTGCCCAAAATCAAAAGCCCGGACTCAGCAGGCCCCGTTACCGGCGGTTCTGCCTACGAAGCAGGAAAGCGCAAAGCCCCCGGTTCCCGCGGCTTTGTTAAAAAGCCCTCGCCACACCAGCCCCGGCCCGGCCCCCCCCCCGCCGGCCCCTATATAGTGGGGTGTCCAACGATCTGTCCATCGCGGTTTTGGTCTGGCTCCCGCCTTTGGCCTTGGATAACAGCCAGCAGAAAATGTCTCAATACTCAGGAAAAGTAAGTAACGACCCAACCGCTTCCCTTTCAGCCTGGGGCTGGAGAGCCCGAGCATCCTCCGGGTGGAAGGAGTTGAGGAGGATAATGGAGCCAGCAGGCGCAGCGTGAGTGGTGATCCCGGGAGCAAATTTGGTAGCAGGGATGGGGAGGGTGCGGCAGAAGGAGCTGCGTTTCGGGAGCCGAATTTCCTGTTTAAACATTCCTGCTGGAAATATGTGTGAGTGAGCACGAGGCGGCGAGAAGTGTCATAAATGCGGGATGCGCTGCGTTCCCAGAAAAACAAATACCCTTCTTAGGAAAAAATGCCAGTGATGCCGTGCTCCTCTGGCTGGAAAGCAGCTAAAATAACCCAAACCACCCTGAAATGATGCATCTGCAAGAGGTTCCTATCTGCTCGGAATGGGAGTCCGACTGTATCCCTGCTCCTCACCGCGGGCCCATTCCCCTCCCTCCCCCCAGATCACTTTCTACGAAGGCAAATGCTTCACAGGCAGGAAGCTGGACCTCTGCGGCAGCTGCAACAGCTTCCAGGACCAAGGCTTCCTCAACCGGGTCAACTCCATCTGCGTCCAGAGCGGAGCTTGGGTCTGCTTTGACCACCCCGACTTCCGAGGGCAGCAGTACATCCTGGAGCACGGCGAGTATCCCGATTTCTACCGCTGGAATGGACGCAGCGACCACCTGGGCTCCTGCCGGCCCGTCGGGATGGTGAGTGGGATGCTGCTGGCCTTGGCTCTCCCAGCCAGAGCATCGCTGGGTTTTGGTTCTCCCGGTTGCAGGAGCCCCGCGAATAAGTGCCATAAAACTTTGCGTTCTTTAGAAACAGTGTGTCCCATTGAGCAGGAAAGAGTTTTCTGGGTAGGTTTGTCCCTGTTTGGAGGGGGGGTCTGTGCAGGCCCCAAAGCTGAGACAGTTTCCTGTGTCCCCAGACAGGAGGAAGATCCATCTTCTTCCTCCCACAATGAAACACAGTGCCTTTAACAGGATGAGATATTCCCATGGTTTTCCAGATGAGATGGCAAGGTCCTGCCGGTACCATGTGCTTTTCCTTTTAGTGTAAGCTGCTATGAGACATACACGGGGGAATTCAGAAGGAGATTCGTTGCCCAAGGCAAGTTTGAGCTGTGGCAGCTCCATCTCCCCCTGCACCCGGAGGGGGAGAGGGCGGCCCGAGGGCTTTCCAACCAGACCATGGGGCTGCTCCTAGCAAATTTTAGCTGAATTCTCTGCTGTTGCAAACCACCCTCTGACCCCAGTAATCCTAAACTAAACCCACTATTTTCCCTTCCCCTTATCAAGCTTTTAAAAAGCACTGTCCAGAGGAAGGTTTAAATGGGAAGATTAAAAATTAGCAAAGAAAAATGAATGTGGGTTGGGTCTTTCCATTGATTCTCCTATCACTGAGGGCCTCTGGGGCAATGATGAGCCCACTTGGAGCAGGTGGGATCTCTCACTGGCCCTGGAACTGCTTTTGGCACAGCAGCGGGTCTGTTTCAGGGCTGTAACGTCACTCCCAAAGCACCTCCGTGATCCGTACGTGGAGGGATGCTCTGCTCCAGGCCCTGGACCCCGGCCAGCACAAGGATGTGCTCCTCCTTTCCTGGCCTAAGATTTTCCCTGTGAGATGCCAGCAAGGGCTTTGAGGCATTTGTGCAGCGCAGATTCCCGGAGGAATGTTTGCTCAGGCACGGTATCCGCTTGGCTGCTGCCGGCGGCTGCCTGCTGCGGGGTTTGGCACCGCGGCCCGGCCTTCTTGTGTGCTGACGTTGTTTATTTGAGAAATGCATTTAGGTATTCTTTGAATTTGGCTTAAAAATATCCTTTGAGCTCGCTCTGTCCCACATTGCTCTGCCACAGGCTGCGGAGATCTCCCCAGAGTAATTTATGTCGTGTGACCATCAAGGGCTCCCACAGCAAAGACGATGCTGGGAAAGTTTCCTTTGCTTCCCCCTGTTTTTATTTTCCTAAAAGAAAGGCACAACATCTCCCACCAGGAACAGCAGCTATGCATGAAACTGGAGGCAATAGGAATTAGTTTAGGGGAACAGTCCAACATCTTTGCACACTCAGGATATGTTGCTTTTTCCCTGTTTGGGCACGCAGAGTCGGGGCTGCAGCTGATGCTGCATTTGGGATGGAGAGTTTGTGGGCTTGGGGCGTGGGGGAGATGGACAAGGGGCTGTGTGTGCCTGAGCATCGGCACCCCATGATGTGTTTGCATGTGGACAGCAGCTGCAGGAAGGTGCAGCTGGGCACAGGGACGAGGGATTTTTGGCTGCTTTCCTGGTTGGTGTGCTGGGAGGAGGCACGAGTTTGTGCGTGCCGTGTTCATGCTGGTCTTGGATTGTTCTTCACATTCCCCTTCCAAAGCACCCTTCTGTCTCCCTTTTTGTCTTACAAAAGCCGGAGAAATTATCTGCTGCGCTTTTTCGGTGCTGCTGTTGACTCCAATCCCTTTGTCCCCAGCACGGCGAGCATTACAGGATCGAAATATTCGAGGGGAGCCATTTTAGGGGTCCCAGCCTGGAGCTGACAGAAGATTGCTCCTTCCTGCAGGGACAAGGCTGGGACAAGTCCTGCATCAATGCCCTCAAAGTGTACGGCGACGGCGCGTAAGTAATTCCACGTGTCCTGGCATCAGCCCCTGCCGTGCTCCCTGCCCTGGGCACTGCAGACACTCCTCCCTCATGGAAAATCCTGTCAGCGCTGGGGGCACTTAGAGAAAGCCTAAAAATGTTTGCTAAGCCTATGGTTAAAGGGGAATGTTGGCACCTGCCCACTGAGAGCTGCTTCAAAGGGGTGTGATTTTTGGAGGGTGGCAGCTAAGCACAAGCTACAAGAACTCTGAGACCCCTCTTTTAAGGTGTCTGAAACAAGAAGCCTAAAGCCATCTCCTTCCTTCCTTCCTTCCTTCCTTCCTTCCTTCCTTCCTTCCTGCCTGCCTGCCTGCCTGCCTGCCTGCCTGCTTTCCATGCCTCTTTAAAATCCATGCTGAAGCTCTCAGGGAGGGTGGATGGACGGCTCCAGGTGATGCAGGCCCGGGCTTTTGCTTTCCAAGTGGCTTCACCACACCCTTTCCTATGATTGCAAAAGTGAGGCAGCAGCACCTCCCCTTCACGCTAAATCCTGCCTCTGAAAGGCAGGGCTGACAGCAGTGGTGGTGCCCAGACTGAGGCTCAGCCCCATTCTCCTGCCCTTGCAGATGCTCCTGAAAGCCCTGGCAGGATGTCAGCTTTGCCTTTTCCTTGATGTCTGGTGGCAGTGTGTATTTTCTCGATGGTGTTGGTCAGTTTTGTGGGGTTTTTTCTCTTATTGTCAGACAGGTTGTTATCCGTCTGTCTCCCCTTTCTTCTGTCTGACAATTGCGCTTTCACTGCAAGCGTGCTGGGAGCTGGGGAATGCCATAACACCCTCCCAGGGCCAGGCAGAGGGTGGCTGCAGGGAGGCACTGGGGCAGAGAGAAGCCCCTGCAGAGGAGGGAGCACAGATTTTCCCTTGTCCTGGACTGGATATCGTGCACCTCACAGGCACCCAGCGTGGGATGCTGGACCCTTTCTGTCCGTTTTTTTCTCAGAATAGGGAAAGGTTGTTGCCATCCAAGCTCAAGATGTCCTGATTGCAGTGAGTGTCCTGCAGGACCCTTTCTGATCCATCCAAGGCCTCTCCTCTTCCAAAAATCCAGGCTTGTGATTAGGCAGTGGCAGTTCATTAAGGAGCAGAGCTACCCACTCCTGATGGGAAGAAACGACTGGAGCCCACCAGGGACACTGTTAGCGCTGAGCATTTGAGTACCAACACCACAAAGCCAAGAGGGAGCCTGTGAGCACTCTGGCAAGAGCTTTAGGGCCAATTTACTGCTTGGTTCCCTGTAGCAGAGCCTGGAGCTTCAGAAATTGGGAAGCTGCCCAGAAACTTTCAAGTGCTTGAATTTTTCAGACTGATTTTCTCCCTCCCCTACAAAATGTATAAAGGGCACAAAGCTTGTTCTCCCTCACATGGGAGCCTGGACTGTTTGTGTTAACATTATAGGACTTCTCAAGGTCTATGAATAGTGATAAAAAATTAGAAAAAAATAAAGCACTGAAAGGAGCGTGGTGAGGAAACTCTCTGAGGTTTGTAGCATTACATTCAGATCCTGGGAAGATCAGTGTTGGACATGCTTGGAAAAGTCTGTAAAGGCAATTAAAAGTCAGGACAATGCAGAGGGACCTGCTGTCCCAGGCTGCAGGAGGAGGGAGGGAAGGATGAGATACCACAGCAGAGAGGTGAGAGCAGGGAGGAGAAAGGGACCCTGTGGCACCACTTTCCTCCTCTGGATGGACCATCTAAACCCCGGTGGCTCCAGAGGTGCTGCAGGTGTAGATGGTGCTGGGCATAACCTGGCAAAGCTCTCCCAGGACCCATCCTTGGCTGTTTGGGGAGCAGGGGAGATGGGGTCAATGGAGACAAAGGGAGTTTCAGGCACAGTCTCACTCTGCGATTTTCACCCTCAATTCCCACAACGCGACATCTGTTGGATACAGAAATATTTGTTTCCATTTCGAAATCCATGGATGGTGTCATGTGCTGATAAAAAGTTGCTGCCTGCGCTTGTGGAGGTGGCCGTGCCCGCGGGAAGTGATGATGGATCATCTGGAAACACGGGAATGGAGACAAACGTCTGCCTTTGGCACGGTGCGTGGTGAGGCTGAGGGGGTCCAGCACCTTCCCTGCTGCCCTTCTGGGACAGGCAATTGCTGCCCCACACAGCCAGAGAGGGTGATGGTAAAGCAGTTTAAACCATGCTGGCAATGAATTGCTATTTCGGAGCAGCTCTGAGGTGTCACCGCCTCCTCGGAAGCTGTTGCAGGTTTGTGGCGAGTGGCTTCGCCCGTCCCACGGGCAGAGCCAGCTCCAGTATCACATATGGTATCATCTGATTTTAGATGGAGATGTGTGGTTCTTGTCCTCCTTTGTGCCTCAGCCACTCCACAGAGGACTGCCTAGAAATAACAGTTTTAAAAAGCTGAATTTGTTTTGCGGTCCAGGAGAGAATACCCCAAAAAGAGCTTTTTTCTACACTACAGTGGAATACCTTGAAGGAACCAGACCAACCATTATTCTGCTGAAGCATTCATGAGTGTTTGGTAGCTGTTCTGGAGTCAGGTTGTGAAATACAATCCAGAACAGGTACCCAAATGCTGCTGCCCAATGCACATTACATATTTCTCAGCAGAGGCGATGCCTGCCCATGGCACTGCTCGAGTCCCATGTGGAGAATGAGTGACTTTGAGCTCCACTGAAAGCCTCCTGCTAGGTCCAGGCTGATGCTGCAGCATTCCCTTCCTCGTTTTTCAGTTTGAGCAGCCAGTTTTGGCTTACAGAGTTTGAGTTGGTTCCATGAGCATTTTATTCCCATGTCCTCTGGGATTATGTGCTAATGAAACACAGCACCGAGATGTTTGAGGGCTGTGTGCTATGTGCCTGGATCAGCTCTCCCATGCTGGGCTTGAGGACAGGATCATCTCCTTTTTTTTTTGTTTTCTGGGCTCCTGACTGACTTGATTTCCCCTCTCGCCGATGGTCTCAGAGAACGTAAATTTTAGACAATAAAGGAACAGCTAAGTAAGCCATACAGTCCTTCACTCATCGCCTTGCACTGCCAACACGCTTCACTCCCATCCTTCTGCTATTCCTTTCATTCCTTTAGGTTTTGGGTTTTTTTCAGCCTTCCCCTAAGCAGAAGGACAAGTCAGTGGGGGTTCTTATCACCATACCAGGTCACCAAGTCTGCTTCCATCTACACCAAATTCCCTCCATGTAACAGTGCAGACACATCAACTATGTGTCTGGAGAGAAACACAGAAATCTTGGGAAAGACAGTGACTGTGAGAGGCTGCTCTTCCCCCTGCTCTATTCCCCAGAGTCCAACTGTTGTTGAAAGATGTCCTAGAGCAGAGAAGAGCTGAAAGAACAACCATGTCCTGGCGGGCAGTGCCCTGTGGACATCCCTGTCCTACCCACCCTGCAGTACTTCCAGTGGCATTAGCAGGAGGGAGTGATTGAAAAGTGCAGAAAACAGGACTGGGAGCTTTTTCTTGAGTGCCTGAAGGAGGGATAGTGAGCTGATGGTGAAAGAGGTCCACAATCATCTAATAATATGGAGAAATGCAAGTAAGATGAAGGGAAGGAGTAGAAAAGGAATAAAGCCTGGTGTGCCTTATGAACTAGGCTGGGGTGTACCCATGGGAGGAGGAAAATGTTATAAATTGTTGTTAATTAAGCTGAAGAGCTGAGGACACCCTCTGTCACTGCCCACCAGGATATGTGGTGGGGGATACACTACACTCGTGAGCAGTGGGCAGCCTTCTCCAGGTACTGCAAAGTGACAATCAAAGGAAAAGGCTGAGGATGACTTTGTAATTCCAGCTTGGATATCAACTGGCTGCAACAAGTGCCGGAGAATGAGGCTGTTTGTTTGTAGGAACCAGGTGCCAGCAATGCCATGCACAGGGCTCTGATACTACAGGATGCTCTTTCACAAAACCGAGGCATGGTATTCCCTGCTGGTATGAACGTGCTGGTCCTGATCCTGCACAGGGATCTGGGAAAAGGAACCACCACAGTCCCACCTTGTGTCCTCTCAGAAACACAAAACAAATCTGTCAAGGAACCTGTAAGGTGCCTTGGATAAATACCCTGAACTTTTCTTATTTTGTTTTTTAAATGATGCCTGTGGGTGGCTGATTTTATAAACAACTTTTTTTCCTAAGCCTCCAGCTTTTTGTTCTGAGTCAGACTGATCTGAGTTCACCAGCTGTTGTCTGACCCTTGAGGCCCAGCAGTCTTTGACCCCTCCAGTACTTGAAGAAGTTTCTCCCTGGAAATCTCACATACAGTAGGTCCCAACCCCAACGTCCCAGCTGAATTCCAGCAAAGACAGACCACAGAAACCAAATGATTTGGAGGATTGCGTTTCTGCTTTGCTGTCATTGCTGAGCAAATAGATGGGAAAAACAGCAGAGATCCTCATAAAATCCTAAAAAATATGGGAATGAGAGGAAAGAGGCAGAGATGAGCAGCTCAGCAATGACAGAGGGGAAACCTGACTGTAAAACTGTCAGAGCAATGGTAAAACTTGGTTAAAAAGCATGGGAGATTCAAATAGAGGACAGAGGTGACACTTGTGGCCACATTAAGGTCATGACACAGTGTGACTAAGGGCGGTGAAGGGAGAGAAAAGCAGCAAAATTGTCCCTCTTGACCATCAGAATTGTTCCTGACTTGAAGACCTTCAAATGGAGAAAGGCATGCCACAAGCCAGGGCGATGGAAAACAATGTAGCCAAGCCGGGTGAAGCAGTCAGGCATGCCAAAGTCACCAAGGTTATCGAATGTTGGTATCCATTTGACTGTATTCCAAGGGAAAGTTGTCATTAACTCTGGATGTAGAGATAAAGTAAAGATAACCAAGTCAAGCCCTGCTCTCTGTTGGAAAGCATCAAAGAGGCCATTAAGAATTACTAACAAAGAGAGAAATTACTAACTATGGTTCCCATCATAGCTAATGAATCAGTTCAAAGAGGCAAAACATCCATCAAGCATTGCATGTTTCTCCTTACAGTCCAAAAGGGGTTAATCCAGGGGCTGAGGGGACTCATGTCCTTCTTTAGCACTATCAAATGCTATTAAATTGTTCCTGTTGCACATGGTGAAACTCAGAGAGATCCATTCCTACAGTAATGAGAAGCAGGGAGCCCTTGGGCCCAGGCCTTATTGCTGGTGTAACCCAAACCAATGTTTTCTAAAGGCGAGGTCCAATCTGGCTGTGGGTAATTGCCAGGCCATGCTGGGGGAGCGGGGGGAAGCGCCCACGGTGAACTCCACCAGGAGCATTTCTGTGTGCGGGATGGGGCCAGGAGTCAGGCCCTGGTGGTTTGCAGTACAGCAGTGCCGAAATGCAGCCGCTCGGAGCGGCCCCTTGGCACGGGCACGGTGCTGGCACCCAGGGAGCCCTCCCTTTGTGCCCAGGTGGGTGCTGTACGAGGAGCCCAACTACCGAGGCCGCATGTACGTGGTGGAGCGCGGCGAGTTCAGCAGCTTCAACGCGTGGCAGGCGCGCAGCGCCAGCGTCCAGTCCATCAGGAGAGTCGTCAACTACTTCTAGCTGAGCTTTCACCCTGCCAGCCATGGCCCGCTGAGACTGAGCATCACCCTCCTCCCCACCGACTGACCCCTGGAATAAATTGTTAAACACCAGCTTTTGGCTCTAAGCACTTTTTTTCCCATAACTAACATGAGTTTGAGAGAGAAGAGACTTGTAATCTTCCCAAGCTTGATTTACGTGTTGTGAATTTGCTTTCTTATTCTGCAGTGGTTTATGAGGAGGGCATGGGAGGATGGGCCAGAGCTGGTGGTGACAAGCAGATCTAGGATCATGCCTGCCGTTGTGGTTGTGGTCTGACACATGCTCCCTCTGCCCCAACCAGAGCCATCATGTGATGGCCCCAGCTGACTCCTGATGCCTGGAGGGGGTCACATTGATGCACACATGGGTGGGGAGCGCAGGCGCAGAGCTGGCAGAGGCCATGTGAGGACACACGTGAGGATCGCAGCAGGAGCTGAGCGACTTGTGGGGTCTGTCTGAGCATGACATGCTGGTCTTGATGCAAAGGTGAAAGAAACCATTCATCCTGAGTTACTTTAACTTTAGATCAGTACACATTAAAAATATATATTAAGAAAAACCCCAAGCCTGAAGGCACAAGACCTGAGCAACCTTCTCTTTTTTCCCTCAACCCTTCAGATGACAATGACATTTTGAGGGATCAGCAGCAAAGGAAAACAGCCACTGCACTGCCATTTATTTCACAACCCTCTTCCCCTTCTTTCTGTCCCTTCAGTGCTCCCATCCCAGTTGTTTCAGTGCCCCTGAACCCCATTCCATGGCTGGCAATTGGGATGGGAACCACTCTGCCCCTTCAGCTATGGACTGTCCACTGCAGCCTGGGCACTTCCCCTGGCATGCAGCCCCCAAAAGTGCAGTAGCCTCCCCTCTGTAAAATCATAAGCTGTGTTTAGCATTAGCTAAGGGTTTCAGAAAGGGGTAATTTTATTCTCTTCACTCTCTTACTCTATTAGCTGTTAAGCCTTGGCTGTCTGATAGATCCTGACAGGCGCAGGCATGGTGCCGGCAGAGCTGCAAAGCTCTGTGTTAATCCAGGGGGAAGGCTGCTGATCTAACCCCAGCCCCAGCCCTTTGACGGGACATGAGTGAGGCTGACAGGTCCCCAGCACACTGCAGCACGAGGCGCGTGTGCCTTCGGGGCTGCTCTGCTTCGCAGGTCTGCAATGGGAATCTGCTCTTCCCTGAGCGATGGGGAGGAGCAGGAATGTGCTCTGTGCCAGGGTCTGGTTGGTCCCGTGCTGCCTCCCAGTCTGACACTGGATCCACCTGCCATTCCATCAATTCACACTCATCCACTTCGTCATTCATCTTCCACTTGGATCTTGGCTCCCTGTGGCTCTTTACCAGTAACAGGACTGGGGTGACTGGTCACAACTGGGCCCGTGTCTATGCGAGGTTAAGTGCTGTTCCTGTGATGAAGTGACACCGTTGGTCGAGTTGCATCGATTGAGATTTGCCCCAGATGCACATAGGCTGTATATGTGTTATGAGGAGATATGGAAATGCAAAAAAAATTCTACCTTGTGAATTTAACAGCAGTTTGGGTGATGTCTGCCTCAGCAGTGACACAGACAGTCATGTCCTCTTGCAGACAGCCTGTTGTCTGGATGTATCCTCCATGCAGATCATCACAGAAGCACTTATAGTTACACCAGCTCAGGTCTGGACTTCGGTGGCCGTGTCCTGGGTGGCTTGTGGTGACACGGTCCATTAGAGCTATAAAAATATTTAAGATCTTTAATGGGTTGCAAGGTATTTCTGTGTCAGAGAAGGCAGGGAAATGATTCATTCATTGAGTGGGATGCACAAATGTACAACTCGTGCATCAACTCTTGCGTATTTCATTTTCTTTTAATTAGATGCAGCTTATGAAAGATTTTAGGAGTCCTTCCAGGATTAGCGTTGCTCTTGCCTCATGAAGGCTGTAATCGGCTCCTGAGCAAAATGCA
This sequence comes from Mohoua ochrocephala, assembly GCA_013398855.1. Taxonomy (NCBI): domain Eukaryota; kingdom Metazoa; phylum Chordata; class Aves; order Passeriformes; family Acanthizidae; genus Mohoua; species Mohoua ochrocephala. The sequence continues at coordinate 52,450 of VZTA01015419.1, read as the reverse complement.
CTCTATTAAAAGTTAATATTCAGTCATGTGCAGTGCTCTCTATTGTGACCTCCTGGCCTTTAATCTGTTAAAAAAACCCCAAAAGTGGTCCCAGAGAAAGACAGGCATCGAATTGTGATGAGCTTTAAAGAAGGCTTTTCATTCATTTGAAGCACGTTCAATGTCACGGTGCAGCATGAAGGATAAAGAAACAAAGGCTTTAAAATATACAATAACTGGAGTCCCAGATGCTCCAAGTATTTGCAGGACAAAAGAAAAGAAAATAGAGAACAACCATCCACCCACATTCCCCTGGGAACAACAGCGTAAGCCCAGACACCCCCACACCTGGGTTTCTCAACACTTGGTGCACACGGCCAGGGGAGGTGACCGTCCCACTGATGTTGGGGTCAGAGCTGTGACATCACAGATATTCTGCTGTACGGCTTCCAGTGGTCAGTGGTTCAACTCCCCTCCGTGCAGAGCAGCGTTAGAGGGACCCCCTGACATCCCTTCCTGTCCTCAGTGGAAGCGTGGGACTGTGCACGTACACACAGCTGTACAGGCTGACTCCAGCATCCAGCTACTGTGTGCAAGCCCACTTCATCTACACGCTTCAAACTAATTATTTGTTTATATGCTCCAGTAGATTAATATTTGCTAGTTAAATTGTGGAAGTATGCCTAGGATCCCCATCCTGGACTGAGCCGTGCCTTGTGCTAGGAGTTAAAAGCACAAGAAAGGGCAGTCTGGTTAATCTGTGCTGTTGTGTGGAACCCTGTTTGTAACCAGCGAGTGTTTAGCTACCTATAGCACACTTTACACAAGTCTGTAATATGCCTACAGAGTAAACACTCATCATTTATTGACATCTGATATCCCATTTATGAGCACACTCTCAATGCAAAGAGCTGGTCCCATGCGAAGGCTATTTAAAAAAATCCTCGGCGTGCACAAGTCTAATCTCGCTAAAAACTGGCAGCAGGGAACCGAATTCCGTCTATTTTTTGCTTATTTGAAACCTAAGTAGGGTGGCCATGGGCCTAATCCAAACACTGATGCTGCAGGAACATGCATTGCGTTGGCAGTGGGGGGACGTGGCTCTCGTTCTCTTCCTTTTCCCTCCCCCTCCTTGCTAAATCTGCACTTGTTTAAAGGACAGAACGTACAGATCCCATATGCTTGCTAGTGGCTCGTTGGTGGGGGTTTTTTTCCTGAAAAAAAAAAAAAAAAGATTATTGACATTGCTCTAGTATGAAATGGTATGATTTGTGAGTTTATAGCGTATAAAATATAAATGACAAAAATGCCAGCTCAATGTGAAGTGGATGTGAGATTGTGCAGCAAAGGTTTGAGCTGCACATCATTAAACTGTATGGCTGAATGAGCTCTGCTACGTGAACCGAGGAGGCAAGCAGTGGATTAAGGAAATTGGAAACCGTTCCGCAAAATGCCGAAGATGAAAAAAGATTCCAAACGAACAAAAGGGACAAGTTATTAATTACAAGAGAGAGAACTAAATGAAATCAGCTCCATCTGGAAAACCAGGAAAACCCTAATAATCAGCATTACTGTGCTTGGCCAGGCTGCTGCAGTGTAATATTCAGAATAACTTCGAATTACATCTGGCCCCAAAGCAAATAGCTCCTGCCAGAATGCCTGCACACACGAACGTCCTTTCTTTGTAGCTGGATAACGTGCAAATTTGATGGAGTATCTCTTTCAAATGAATCCTTGGAAGATATCTGAGCGACTGCAGTGCTTTTGCCCTGCAATACTACTTGGTACATGCACATACAGTGAAGGTAGGGAGGAAACAGCCTACTGATCCATTGTTGGCATGTGTGATGCTGTCATGTTCAATTGGATCCTCACTGCTCACACAGGCGAAAGGGCTGCACAGCCACCTCCCTTCCCTGGGGAATCGAAGAGGTGTTATCCTGCTATTGAGGCAGCCCCACGCTCACACCTTCCTGGGCTTTTTTCTCTCCTCCTCCAGAGACACCTCTCTAGACCTGGTGGAAATGTATTCACTCCTTGGTGTCTGCTAGAGCTGCTTTATTACTTCTTTAAGTAGAAAGTCTGGCTCAACAGTGACCTCTTCGACTGAGCGCAGAAAGGAAATTGAGAGCTTCAAAAGGTCTCTCTGCAGTCTGGCACCAGGAGGAGAGCCCCGGTCATTGTTAAAGCCTAAGCAATGGCAGGGTAAAAACGTAGAGAGAACACAGTGACTGGGCTCTGGAAGAGGTCGCCCAGAGAGGTTGTGGAGCCTCCTTCTCCGGAGATATTCAAAAGCTCTTTGGACACAGTCCTGAATAATGTGCTCCAGGGGACCCTGCTTGAGCAGGGAGGTTGGACCACATGACCTCCAGTGATTCCTTCCAACCTCACCCATTCTGTGATTCTATGATACTTGGGAGCATTGACGGATATCCTGGCTCCCATGCTTCATCTAGGTTGGTTTTCACTTTTTTTTCCCTGTTGTACTGAAGTCTAAAGAAAATTAACTTGGGTGAAAACACATTCGGCCTTGAAATTTTTACTATCCATGGGCTCAAACTCTTGTCCAGGAGTAAATCTGATATAGCTAACAAGTCCTGAACCAAATAATATCTGCATAATGTGGTCAGCATCATCAACATTGCAAATGGGGCTTTATTGCGGGTTTTAATTTTAAATAACCTGGTTTACTGGAGAGGTTAAATTCAGTTAAATCAACCTTCAGCGGTTGAGGCTCATGTAGTTTGGCGTCCCCTTGTTCCAAGAGTCACTCTTCAGTCAGCAGAGGAGGTGCAATAGCATCCCACACAATCTGAGCTGTTCCCATATTTACTGGTGGCTGTGACAGAAACCAAACACACACGGAAAAGAGAGGAAAAGGACAGAAATAAAACAAATATTAATTTTCCATGGAGCAACAGGAGCACTGAAGAAAGAGCAAGTGGGTGTACCAGGTTTTCCAAGGATAGCTGACCATCCTTAAATGATTCAGAACGAGACAGTTTGTAATCAAGTCAAGCTGTCCTGGTTTCAGCATGTGAACACATGGGGGAATGTACCAGTGTATTCAGTCAAATTGTGCGTGAAGTAAACATGAAATCATACAGAAATTGTTAATGTAAATTCCTTCCTTGAATAGGATGATCTCTAGTGGATTGCAGGAAATCCACATGTCCTGTAGGCATTCACACCTGCACTCACACAGTCCAAAAAGCACTGAATGCTCCCTCTCAGTCAGAACGGTTTCGTGTGCTCCTGCTAGGTAGTTTGGGATGGTGAAAGATCAGTCCCTGCTATTCCATGGAAAAAAATGCAATTTTAAAAATATTTGTTTAACTCATTCCAGCCGTTCTGGTATGCTGCCACTCGGTTTGTTTAGCCTGATATAAACTAAGTTCTTTTCTCATGTAAGTATTTCTTGGTGGCCACCAGTGTTGCTCATCATCTGTGATGGGCTGAGCGAGCAGTGCAACTCCTTCCCTGCAAGACACCACACCAGGCAAGGCTCCTGGTCAGCACAGGTTTGTTCATGTTTTGGGAGAGGTGCTTTTAAGCTTTGACGTTGCTGCCCCGTGACCACGGTGGTGAGGAGGTGGGTGAATGATCCTGACTCACAGATGGCCAAAACTCTGTGGTTTCAGCTGACGTTCCCCTTGCATTTTTTTTTTTTTTTGGTGCTGTTGGAAAGCAACAGCTTAGAGAGAAATAGCAAAAGAGTGTTCATGGGACAGACCTCTTCCTTTCACACTTTGCTGAAGGTGGCCATCACTACAACCAGTCCCTTACACGTACATGAGCCAGTGCTACAGAAGCCATGAGGTACCAGCACACAACGGAGCCCTCTCTGACACGGAAACACACCTAACACTGTGAGCTTCCTTTGGTTCTGCAGGGCAGGCTGCACATAAATCCTGCTCTTAAATCAAGTTTTCAAGAAGACAAAGCACAGTGTGGGCCACTCCACACGCGGAGCTGACCTGCTAAACTCCGCGAGCGCAGGAGCTGCTCCAGCAATGTTAAGTGGGAATCAAAACTGCTGAGATTTGCAAAACTTTATGCGGTTGTCTTTGGTTTTCTTGGCTGGTAATGCAAGAAGAAAACAATAACATTTGAGTCATCTGAACCAATAATAATAGTAGTAATAATAATAATAATAATAGGATTTCAAAGGTTTTATTTTGTGTGAGTCCTGCTATTATTGACTTGCCCTTCAAAATGATTCTTCTGAAAATAATAGAGCCTCTTTTTTTTTTTCACTGGGGGTTGGGACCAGATTCATTTGTCATCTCCCTTCTAAAAAGAAAAAAACCAGGCAAACACCATTTTGACTTCTGGAATTTATCATTTGCGTTCAGGTCTCTCTGTAGAGTTGACAATCAGCATTTCAAAGGTTTCAGACTTCTCTTCTTAAAACTTATTAATAAATGATATTTAATAGTCAGCTCCCTTGACAATTAAACATTGCACATCCCACCAGAACCAGGGGGTTCCACACCAATGGAAATACTTCTGCTTATATTGAATGATTCTTCTTTTCAGCTGCATTCAGACAATACAGGTTTGGAAACATACAAAAAAATTCTGGTAGGAATCCAAAATCTCTGTAACAACCCCCCAGGCCTGGAATTTGTCTAATAGTTTGCTATTAAAGTGTTCTTTGGCTGGAAAGAAGTAACAGACAGAGTTTCCCTTGTTCTAGTTCTTTGTTTATTTTTTTTCCTCTTTCTTTTTCTTTTAATTTGGTATTTGACTCCTCAGCACAAACTTGCCAGCAAGATGATGGAAGCTCCAGGGGAGGACACAGGTTACCAGCTTCTCAAAGCTTGCACTGATTTGTTGCAGAAGTTGTTCCTTTCCCAACACCTCCCAAGCAAGACAGAATAACAATAGTATGAATAACAGTAACAACAACAATAATAAAAACATTCAAATCAGTGATTTTTCCATTTAGGTCCAAATCACCTCTTGAGAGATGCAGCAGAGCATTTTAGCTGGTATGGAAAAGACCCGAAACCGTGTCAGGAATTGCCAGTCTCAGTCCTTTGCTGTTCCTGCCTTCTGCTGGGTGCAGCAGTGACGGGGGACGCTCTGATTTCCCGGCAGCACAGGGCGATTACCCAGCACTGAAGGCAGTCGGTGCAATTAGTGGGAATTAGGGCAGGCCCAGAGCTGCGCCTTGGCTCCTGCAGCGTGTCCCAGAGGGACACCGGCTGCTTCAGGAACCTGGTGCAGAACTGGCTCATCAAGCAAGCCAGATAGTTCAATCACATTTATTTAGCATGACTGCACCATTTTACCGCAGCTGAATAGCTGGCCCACAGCGTGCACATGTTCCTAGATGGTTAAAAGTCACTCTTCGCATTTCCCTTCCTGTTCAAGAGCTCCAAGGCTGCATAGTTCAGTAGTGCCTCTGGAAAGTAGCTATTGTTTTTATCTTTCCAGCGGTTTAGTTGTGAAATTCATGCCTGGAGGAGGGGTGGGGGCAAGTCCCAGAACAGCCGACTGAGGTAAATAGTATTTCCTCTGTCCTAATTCTTTTCTTCTGTCACTTCTGTGCCATTGTAACTCCCTGAGAATCCATCTCCATGCCTTAAACAGCAGATATTCACTGACACCCTTGAAGAGTGCTGATTAGATGAAAACAGTAGGTCAGATTTAAGGCTGGAAGTGAATCAAGGCCATTTGTCTAATCAGCTTCTCTTTTCCTTCACCAACGCAGAAATCAGAGTAGAAAGCACCTTCCTCATTAATGGAGGGTAGTGGAGACCAAAGCCAAATTTAGAGAGGAGAAAGGAAAAGTATACTCCCTAAGTTAATAACCTTAGCTAATGCAACTGATTTGACTTAATTGAAGTCAGTTGTAGAACTGGGCTCTGAGTCTTTTCCTCATTGCATGGCTCGGCCTAACAGGGAACCCAAGGGTTAACAGCACAACTGCTGGTCCCCTTTGTATATATCTGTATGACCATAAGTAATGCATATTTTGAGCAATTGCATCCAAAATGAACAGATCTGTGAGAGGAGATGGATCACTCACAGAGCAGAACAGGAAGAGCCCTCAGCTGTCTTCCAAAAGCATGGGGTGGTTATTTCCTAGGTCCTAGTGCCTTTCCCAGCGTATCCCGAGGCTCGAACACTTAATCAGCATGATTATCATCACACAGATGCTGCCAGAGAGTTCGATTTGCACAGTTACTTCTTCGCTAAATGAATAACCTTTCCAAAACCCCATGGTGCTGGAGCCTCTGTCATAATTCTTCTGCATTTTGGACGGCTTTTCTGCCTGCCTGGGGTTTGGCGCTTGTGTAAAGAGGTGCAATAAGAAAAGTTACTCACAGGAGAGTGTAAGATAAAGCAGGCAGCTCAGCCTGATTTAACGAAGGCCTCATCCTCCTGGGGCTGAAGCCTGGCCATGGTATGAGCAGATGCAGCAGCTCCTATTGCTGTTTCAGGGGGAACTGATCTGCTTAGAACAGGGGAGGGATTTTATTCCGGGTGAGCAGATGTTTTGTTGGAGTGGTGTAAGCAGCAGGGAACTGTGCTGGGTCTGTGTATTTCCTTTGTCCTTGGATCTCAGTGGGTGCATCGCTGCTGCCTTGCGACAGCTTCCTTTGTTGGCATGATCAAGGCCAAATTCTGTGTGAGTCCACCCTGCCTCAGACCCCCAGAAGGTCCCTGCTGGTGTAACAACAGTCCGGGCTGAGATTTATGGGGGTATCTCAGAAGCAGCTTCCCAAAGCATCCCTTTGGGCGCAGTGAACAACCAACAACCCGTGAGTGACTCGGCTGAGCCTCCTGGTCTTGGTCTCCTAGCACAGGCTCTCTTTGTCCCTCTTTGGAGGTGGGATGGGGGACCCCAGCTGCCCTACACCTCCAGAACCAGGGCTGAGCCCGAGGGCACTCTGGTGCTTTTTGCTCCCCCTTTCCTAGAGCTCCACCTCTGCTGCAAGGGCTTCACAAGCCATGTATAAGTGTCTGTGCCTTTTCTCTGTGCCAATTTATTCTTGAATGCCACCAGAATACAGCACCAAGCCTTCTGAGGAGTCCAGGGCCCTCTCTCTCTCCCTTTACAGCCTTAGTTCTTGGCTTCTTCTCTGAATCACAAAATGTCCCTTGCCCTGCAGCCAACTCACTGCTCTTTCTCCCGTTTCTTCTCCATTTCTCTCTCTCTTTCTCTTAAATAGTTGGCAGGAGGCCCTTTCTTTCCTAACTTCCAGTCATTTTTGCCAGGTGACCCTGTGAGTAATCTCCCCCAACAAATAAGCGAAGGCCTAGTTAAACGACCACTTCTGGCAGGAGGGATATTCCTCTTTTGAACCCCCTCATTATTCTCTCCAGTGGGTCTCTCAGGCAAACAACACGAAATCCAGATCACCTGTGTCCCCAGACCAGACACAGCTCTGTGGCACACGCACACGATTCTTATTTCCCCCCCAGTGAATGGCTCTGGGAAGAAGTTAACCTCTTGAGGCCAGGAAAAAGGCAGCAGAAGACTTAATAGCTTCAGTGATTCACACACAATATTCCACGAAGTGGCGCGGTAATCGCCTTTATTTTCCAGAGTCACGCACACCGAGTATTATTTTTTTTTTGGTCGAGTTTAACCCAACAGGCATTTTAAATGTCACAGTTTATATCCTAGATGAATTTCACTGGGGATTGTTGTTGCTAAGACAGACCATATTGTGGTATCAATGTTTAATCAGGCCGTTCCCTCAAACTCATCAGGGAGTTCTGCCTGAGATCTGGTGGTATAAATCATGAAGTTTGGCTGTTAGCAATTTTTATTACTCACTTTATGCCTCTTTGTGAAAAGGAAGGGAAGATAAAAGGAGAGGGAGAGAGTTTAACTGAAAAATTAAATATTACAACCTTTCTGACGAAATCTGTCTATTCTACATCCCTGAAAGTGCAGCATCAGCCCCCTTTGGAATTCAGTTTGTTTTTCCTCCCAGTGCTTAGATGCCCGAGTTTGGTACTCCTGACACTTGCTCAGTGAGGACCTGGATGCTTGAGCCCAAAGTCTGGCGCGTGGACCATGTGGGGGTATCAGTAGACTGCTCCTTCACCATCATCTTTCTGCCCATGTAATGCCAGTATCTGCTTCATTTTCCAGCACAAAGAACACTCCTCGAACCTCCCAGCCCCACCTAACCCTTAGTTCTGGACGTGGTTCAAGTCTGCACAGAGTGTATCAGTGCATTGTTTTCGTGGGCAGCTGGAAAACCTCAGGAATGAATGGAAACAGACGGTTACAGACCAGCTAAATTGCAATCTCTCCTCTCGGCAGGAAAGGACTCCAGTTAGGGTGCTTTCCCAAAACAAGAGTGGGATGAACACTACTGGGAACTCAGGGGGGAGGTAAAAAAGAGAACAGAGACAAGGAAAGATTTATTCACCGGACAAACTGTGGGGAATGGTCGGGGAGTGAGGTGACATCCTGACATCCGATTTTTAATGCTGGAGTCAGTGCATGGCATCAGGCTTCCTTTTTGTCCCTCCTCAACAGGACATCAGACTCTTTTGCACACGGATTGTGCCATCGATTTCAGCAGGATTTTGCCAGGCACTGGCACTGTGGGCCCAGTGATGCTGCTGCTGTCCCAGTTCTATTCAGCCCAACAGGAACACAGGAGACAGACTGTGCCTGCTGGTGAGCCCAAACTCACACAAACAGAGGTGCAGGTTGTTACAGCACAGTTTCCCTGAGCAAACCTATGTCAGATCAGGTAGTAGTAAGAGCCAGTCCTAAGGGTGAGAGTATTTGAGAAGGCAAAGCCACATATCTTGTGAGGTGCACCTGGTAAGGTGAGAAATGCACCTTATAAAGAACACAAAGTGCCAAAAAAGAATAGGTGCATCATGAGAATATTTTCTCCACAAATCCAACTCAAGATATTACAGCTGAGCAGTTCAAGCTTTGGAAGTGCTTGTAAACCTCATGGCGGGCTGAATGTTCGCCTTGGCATCCTTCTCTTTACCAAGGATCACTGTGATATTTGGTGGAGAAAATGAAGAACAGCGTTGGCTCTGAACATGCTCTGGGGCAGAGGCACAGAGCGGGGCAGCAGCTTTGACATCTCTTGGAATGGTGCTATTTACTCCCACCACCAACTACACCCACCTAAGGGCTTCCCTGCCTTTCTCAGACTCCTGGAAGAGGTGTGCACTTCTTGTGGCAGCTGTGTCAGGAGCAGGGGCAGTCCGGCCCTGAAAGCCTCCTACAAAGCTCAGCCAAGGCTGCAGAAGATTATTCTGTGGTCAGTGGGTTTGGGATCAGTTGTTCCTGTAACTTTCTCAGCAACAATGAGGTGTAAGAGATCGTGACCGCTCCCCCCTTACCCAAGGTTCGGCTCTGCTAACAACGAGGCAGACAAACAACTGAGAAATCTTCCGGAGGCCAGATGTGAATGCAATTGTTAAAATACTGCCTGGGTCACTGGCTGCAACTTCAGCATTTTTGGAAATTTGTTTTTGTACCAATGTCAAAGGCACTGGGGCTCTCTGCTTGCATCAGTACAAATCTGGATTAATGCAGTTAAAGCCAGCAGAGTTGTATCCGTGCAAAAGCAGTTAAAATGGGCTCAGAATCAGACTCAGAAAGTTACCCTTGTGTCACTTAGTAAGATATATTTCTTTTGGCTTCCATTTAGATTTGGTCCTTAAGGAGCCTGTCATAAGAGATATATGGTCTGGGCAAGAGGCCAACTTACCGTCTGGAAGAAACAGCAGGGCTCCCATCGAAGTAGGGAACAGGGTAAAATGAGCTTTTGACTATTATTTTGTAATTTTGTAAATATTTGTGATTTTGAATTATTCAGTAAAGTTCCCGCTATGCCGTGACATGACGGAAGGGCCTTGTCATCTATAGACTGTGGGGAGAAACCTATTTACAGTGATCTTTGAAACAGCTGCCGTGAGATCTTACACTTCCTGGCATGTCACAGCTTAAAAATTTCTAGGAAATTGCATCTGCTTTCTTAGCCAGGGAGATAAGATGCCTTTGCAGCAGTGCTTTTAAGCCATTGCTTCATCACAGCAGAAAGTTAATGCAATCCTCTCTCCGCCTACTCCAAGTTCACAGCTAAATTCCCATTGCTACCAGGGCCTGACATTGGGGTCAGCTACTAAGAGCCCATTTGTGCAGCATTACCATCACCTAACCATTCATTAGGTCACTGGATGCCAGTCGATTTTCCAGACCCCAGGCTTTCAGACTCCTGGCATTGATTAGGGGCAGTCCATTCACCCAGGTGAAGCTGCAGTGGGCAGCAGAGATGTACATGGGTTTTGCAGATGGGTGTTCTTGTTACAGCGGTGTAGGAAATTCATGAAACCAAGTATTTTCAGAAAGAAATGTTTCGGAAATACTGCTTCAGATCTGGTTAAAAAACAAAAGAATGGTTTTTACATATAATTACAGAAAAATCTAGTGTAAGCGACAGTTTCCAAGCACCTTTTGTTCTGTAGGGGAATTCGCTAAATGTTTATACCCAAACTAGACTTCTGAGCACCCTGGGGCATTTTAAGCTGCAAAGAATTCACACTCAAACGAGGAAAGGAAAAAACTATGTTGCCTGTTTAAGAGGCCAGGTGCAGAGGGGTCAGAAGGAGCTGCAATGCTGAGTTCAGTCAAGCATTCAGGTCTGTGGTCTGCTCCTCCATCCTCACTTCAGAGTAAGGCTACATCTGCTCCATGGTGATAATTAAACCCATGTAAACTTAATTTGCCTTCACTAATGTCAACTTTTACGGCAAAGGGAAGCCACTTAGGTGTTGATAATGTTTTTGAATTAAATCAAACCACTAGAAGCTACACTTAAATCTATTTAAGGTTAAATTTTATTTGCATTGTACCAGTGTAACTGGATTGATTTTTAAATCAAATTTAACCTTACCAGAGAAATTTTCTTAGTGTAGAGTAGTTTGCTCAGTGAGCAAAAACCTTGCCTCTGGAAACACCATGTAACATGTTTTTGTTTATAGTTCTCATTGACTATAATGATGTGGTTGAATCAAAAAAAACCAGCCAAGGCTGGATGTCCGTGCAGGATGTGCCACTTTCAATCTTTCAGGACCCTGACAGTAGTTTTAAGAGAGTTAGTTGGCTTTTGCAATTTTCTGAGGTGAACAAAGAGGTAATACTTAATTATCAGCAATTTTGAAAGTGATTGAGGTTGACAGCCTGAAGCAGAGCAAGAGATGAAAGAGAAAAGATGCCGGCAGCTGGAAAGGCCCTTCTTTAGAGAATGAGGAGGGGCTGGGATGATGGAAGGGGTTAATTCTCTAAGAAAGATAATTTGCATTGCTGCACACTTTATTCTTTTGTTTTTGGTCGAGCTCTCTGTGCTGACTTCTTTGGGGCGTTATTGGCTCTGCTGCTTTGACAGAACAAAGAGCCTTTGTTGTCCATCAAAGACCACTGCAACCCATCCAGATACCCAAGGCCCTAGGAGGGGGAGGTGGACATGGAGGAGCTGCCCGTGTTCCTTCCTCCACAAACAACATCAATAAAATTATTGGGAGCATTTGCAGCATTACCGAAATATTTTCAAGGGAAATGTTCTTCAGCATTTATATCGGTGCAGAGAGTGATGTAAATACTGACTTAGTAATTTCTAAGGCCTGGGAGCCTATGTTGTGTTTCTGAAAGTCTGGCAAGTGAGTCTAAGCACAGATAATTTGGGATGACGTTGTTCACAGAGGATTTTGCACCTGATCATTACTGTCTTGCGTGTGGGGAAATTAAAGAGTCTCCCTGTGCTGTGCTGTCTCCGGATCAGAGACGTGAGAACAAGTCGAACCTTTGGTGGAATGAAGGTATGTTTTAAAGATAAAGGTCTCAATTTGTTCTACTTAATTGCAGAGAATTTGGAACCTCGTGATGTTGGACCCCTGTCATAATCCATGGTGAAGGGTGGAAGCATCCCTCTTCCCTTCCAAAAGACGGTGGATCTGATCTAAACTCTACACCCTTCCTTTACTTCTGATGACTGCCTAAAGAGTCTAAACTTGGCTCCAAACTTAGCAATAGCCACTGGATCCTACAAATTGTGCATTATGAATCCAGCCATAAACATCTAGAAAGCCTTCTTAAGATTTTATAACTACCTAGATGTTATGGGAGCAGCTCGTGCATCTCTGTATGTACACGTCTGTCTGGATGAAGGAGGATTCACTGCAGGATTTGGGCCCTGAGGAGAAAAATCAAGCAGCAGGTAACTTTCTTTTACTTTCTTCATTGTCCTGCAATTAAAAACCCACCACAAGAACACAAATGCAATAAAGAAAACTTACCTAAAATTCAGGCAGAGAAAACCAATTGAAAAAAGATTTTAAAAAACCCTCAAGAAAATGAATAAATATTCATGAAAATATTCAAAAGCTCAGATGTTTTCACTAGTCACCACAGGAGGGAAATATTAATTTGAAATAATAATAAAAAACCTTGACAAGGCTTTAAAAAGAGCAAGGGGAGGAACAACACACCCTCTGCTCCCACAGCTGATGCATGGCTGAGCTGTGGCCAAGGGTTTCCCCTCTAGCTCAGCCTCCCCTTGAGACTTAAACCGTGTGGGTTTAAAATGTGCAGACCTGCCTCAAACCTAACAAAATGTCCCTTCCGTCTGAGTTCTTCCTTTTATTCACACCACGGCAGCACAGGAAAATAAAAAGGAGTGCTAATCTATCCTACAGTTTCCCGAGCAAGGACTCTGGGCAGGGGTTTGTGAGTAGATTTGACAGATGTACGAGCAGATGGTGAGGGACACTCCCTGAGAGCAGCCGATTCCCAGGCCTCCATGTCCAAAAAAATATCTTTTCACGGATAATGTGATTTTCAGAGGGAAGAAATACAGTACTCACGTCTCGCACCAGAACTCCTCGGTCATTTCTTGAATGCACAGGGGTTGTGTGGAAACGCTTGTCTTCAGAAAAGAGCTGGCTGGGGACCATAAGCCACAGGGCTCGACCCGACCCTCACAAAACCCAAATTTGCAGCCCGACAGCTCAGTCTGGCAAGTTTCTCCATGGCTGCATGGCTGCAACTGGCAGCTGAATCGGGATCACCTCGTGTTTGCATTGGGTGTGACATATTAGTCCTGTTTGGCGTCTGCCAGAATGCGCTGTGCAAAATAACACATCCTGGGAATCATCCATTTAATGCACACATTTCTGTCCAGCCCACACGCTGGGGCACCTCGTGCCAGAGCAGCGCTGGTGCCTCGTTAAATGTCAGCGAGCGCCTGCTGAACCCCAATACTGCACCAACGCTGTGAAACAGAGCTGGCGAGCTGGGGATTTGACACGAAAAGGTGATTTTCTGATCAAATGGGGCGGAAGCTAGGAGAGGTTTTGTGATTTATCCGACCCCTGGCAGAATGTTTTTAGCTGCAAATTAGCTGCAGCTCCCCTTTTCTTGTCGGGGGGATTCACGTCGGAACCCGCCGCTGCCTTGCTGGGAGCTCTTGGCCTCTCCACATCACTTTGCCTAGGGGTTTTATCCTTCATACATTTAATTACACCATGGCGGGACAGAACCCTTCAGCCCATGTTGTCAGAACCCTTGGCCAGGTGGTTTTGGGCACCCCAAAGCTGGGGCCCGCTACAGCAACCGTGCCCACGGGGTGCAAGGGGTGGATGGGCAAGGGGTTGCATTAATAGGAAAGAGCCCCAAAAGCTTCGGGTCGGGGCAGAGCGAGGGAGTGGGTTTGGGGCTCCTGTGGGGGGGCTCCTCAGGCGAAACGTGGCAGGAGCTCGCCCGGGGAGAGGGGCGAGAGGAGGAACAAAAGGCGGTGGCTTCCCTCAAGCCGGCTCCCAGCACAAGCCTCAGCGTCCCCCCGGGAGGCACCGGAGAAGCCAGGGAGGAAAGGCCGCTGCCGGCCGGGACCCCACAGCGGGGCCAGTGCCCCCGGGCTGCCTGAGGGGCGAACGTGCCGCAGGAAGCGATGCCTCCCCCGGGGCGAGCTCGGGGGCTCCGCCGGGGATGCGGGGGTGCTGTCGGGCTGCTCCGGCTGCAGCGCGATTGTTAACGGGACCTCA